>OX453273.1:41472617-41590117 GCA_949710005.1 Ricordea florida
TCGAGAACTTTTTAAAATCGCGTGCGAAAATTGCCAAATTTAAGTTCCGTGAAAATACAAGTAACAATCACGTATTACTGGTAGTTGCATACGTTTCTTTTCTGTGGAAACTCAGTGGTATCACCAGGACTTCATCCCCGAACCTCTTGCTCTGTAGTCTGATACGCTAACCACTAAACTACAAATTAGCAACCCAAAACTGGGCAGAGGTTTAGATACAGAATGGGTGCCAGAGGTCCAGTTATCTTCCCGGCATCCCTTCCTAGCGTTAATAAATAATGCTAGTTAGGGTTACCGTGAAGGGGACTGGAACAAGCCGAGTACAGAAGATAACAAGTATTGTGGGGATAGTTTCTAAAGAAACTGGTGCTGCGTCGGTGGGAAATTGAAACACAATAAACTGGGTAAATCAAACGAGTTGATTAAGTAAGTTATACCACCGTAAGCAGGGACGGCGGAGCTTTTGAGGAGGATGACATTTCAGTTATTTTGTTTAAGCTACAACTTTATACAAGCCTCGTCGGAAACTTTTCGCGTTTACGTATTTTTAACATTTTCTCTGCGTGTGCTTCCTTCCCACAGACAGGAAGCTTGTGTCCAAAAACCGCAGCTAGCAGGTTAGCGTTGGAGACCGGAAGGCTGAGAAATAACCTCCAAAATATTGCTGTAAGCATTAAAAGTACCTTTCATTTTACGCTTTATCCAGGCTAATTATTTCAAGAAGTATGTCGCGGAGAATGTTGTGAATATGATTTCCGAGACTCTAGATTTCAAAATTTTCTGGGGGAGGATGCCCCCAGACCCCCCTACCAACTCGCGCCTCCGGCGCTCTTTTCAGTCCCCCCACTTCAAAATACGCTCCGCCGTCCCTAGTAAGGTAAAAGGGAGGTGCTGACGTTTCGAACTTTAGCCCTTCGTCAGAGCGAATACAGAAGAGTACAGAAGAAACGAGGAATGGTTCAGCCCTTCTTGGTGACATTGCAACGAGAACAATCATAGAGGAACTCGATAGTGATGATGATAATGATATTGATAGTAATAATGATAGTGATAATGATAATGATCGTTTCCCAGAATTACTCTTCCGGTTGTTTAAAGATTCAAATAACTTGCCATTACCCGGAGCGTACAACTCCCATACTAGATCTGTGAAACGGCGTTTTCGCAAGTAAGGTTATTTTTAGATCGTCTCTGCCCGAATGGTTTAGTAGCGTCAATCACAAGCTAGTGCATGATTGATTTGTAGCATGATAACCACCTCTAGCGACAACGAACATAGCCGACATACACGAGTCTTCATCGGAGTGTTCGGACAGCATTTCTGACAAAGGTATTTACACAGAGAATAGTAGCTCCGATGAGATAACTGAGACAGCGGAAACAACTTATTTTCGCGGGAGTGGCCGCTCTAAAAATAACCTTACTTGTGAAAACGCCGTTGCATGAACCTACAGCAGTTGCACGCTCTGGGTACTGGGCTCCTGACCTGAAACATAAATCTTCCCCTAACTACTATATTTGCACACAAAACTGGGATCGTGCAGGCCCAAAAAATCGCTTTGCTGCTCGAAGAGGCAAGAGAAAGTTTGACCAACCATCATAATGTACAGAAGCGTTCCTTTAAATAGGAACGGGTATAAATAGGTCCAAGGAACGGTACAGTTTGATTCGACATGATGTCGAATCACATCGAGTACTGTGCTCAGTTATATCACACTTAGCAAATCACTGCGCTAAATCATCTTCGAAATATATAACCTAAAAGTGGAAGAAAATACGGTAAACCAGAACTGCAGCAAAGAAACATAAAATGGGACATAAGTTATGCCTGACAACAGAACCGCAAGTGCTGTCCCTGTTCTGTCTGAGTTGTCCGTCCTTGGTCCCTTCTAACTTCTCCACAATTTATTACATTTCGCCGAGGCTTGGACTGTGAATCCGCTGTTGACTCGAGAGACCCTTGTAACTTATCTATAAATTGTCTTCTCCTCTCTTGTCCGCCTGTGAATCGTCGTTCCTGTCGATCCAGTGTCAGCTAGTTGGAGAAAGACATTAGCCCGTAGAAAAATTCCTACTCACTATTTAAACTTGGCCATGTAGCCATTACGAAATTGCTTTTTGATACAAAGACAGACCTTCTCCTACCCATCCTTAATTGGGAAAGGAGTTTGAATTTTAAGCAGCTTGTCGATTTCGTAACACGTCCCGTGAGCAAAACTTGTCTCGACCACGTATATTGCAATCAGCCGCAGCATATCAAATCTGTCACAAGTCAAAACATCGGACTTGCAGATCCGTGTTTACCAGTCCTCGTTGTCCGTAAATATGCACGTAAAAAAGGTCGTCCAGCAACCCATCGATCAAATACACAAAGAGTCTTGATGAAGAGCAGTTTAAATTGTCGCTCCAACAAGCCCCATGGTACACGGCCTTTGTGTTCGACGACATTGATGATATTGTGGATTCATGGGAGCAGATATTCAATGGTATTCTGGACCAGCATTGTCCTTGGCGTGAAAAGCGCATTAAAGATCCAACCAAGCTCCGTCAGTGGATAACTAAACCGGTGCTGAAGCAGCTACAAACTAGAGATTATTTATTGAAGGTCGCTAGGCACACGGATAACACTGACGATTGGAACAAATATCGCACTGCCAGAAACAACGCGGTCACTCTTATACGATCAGCTAAACGGGAATTCTATTCAAACACTTTTGAGGACAATAAGAACAATAGCAAGGCTATTTGGAAGTCAATTAAAACTCTGACAGGTTCTAAGAAGAATACGAAAGCGGTCAATCGCCTAGAAATCGATGGCCGGGTAATTGACAATGCGGAAGAAATGGCAGAGAACTTCAATTCTTATCTCTCAACAATCGCAGAAAAACTGAGAAGTCAGCTCTCCAACATCCCGTGCGATCTCTCTAAACTCCTTAATTTCGTGGAGTCACGAAAGGACCATTACCAGCTCGCAGGTTGGTCACATTATCCTGCAGATCAGCCTTAACAAGGCCTCTGGTATCGACAATATCAGTGCCCGTTTCCTCAGGATGGCTGCCCCCGCAGGGTCTAACAGCCTGGCCCGAATGGTAAATCTGTCGTTCGCCCAGGGAACGTTTCCGTCCCGCTGGAAGGTTGCTAAGGTTACACCTATCTACAAGAGTGGCGCTAAATCCGATCCTAGTCACTACAGACCCATTTCCGTCTTGCCCGTCCTGTCTAAGATTATTGAACATCACATGCATACGCATGACTCCCTGTATGGATATTTAGTCAATCACCATCTGATCTACTCCCGGCAGTCTGGCTTTGTCGTTTGTGGCATAGTACCGAAACCACGCTTATTGAGATCATTGACGATTTGCTGCTCAACCTCGATAACGATCGACTGTCCGGCATGGTGCTTGTTGATTACCGAAAAGCATTCGATATGGTCGACCACCGGTTACTGATCGAAAAGTTGAGAATTTACGGAATCGCGAATCAGGAACTCCAATGGTGTCGCTCGTATCTTTATAACAGGAAACAAATTGTTTATCTAAACGGTGCAAAGTCAAGTGAGGCCTTAGTGGAACATGGAATACCTCAAGGTAGTATCTTAGGCCCCTTGTTTTTCATCCTATTCATAAAGATCTACCGCTCTACGTTAATGCCACGGTGGACCGCTGATGACACCATGGTTACTGCGTCAACTGACGTCGCGAGCTTTTCAAGCCTTGAACTTTCACTAAATCGATCTCTTAGCGAAATTCAAGAATGGGCACATGTTAACAAACTCCCTATAAACGAATCAAAGACCAAGGTTCTCACAATTACAGGGAGTAGGGCTGCACTTCAGACGTCGCAGAAGCTCGCTGTTACGAGGAACTGCGTACTGCCTTTAGATAACGTAGATAGCGCAACACTTTTGGGGTTAGAGATTGACAGTTCTCTTTCCTTTCATGGGCATGTCGATGAAGTCTGCAAGAAAATCCCATCACGTATAGCAGTTCTGAGGAGCATTCGTGCCTATTTACCGTTACGTCAACGTATCCTGTATTACAATACAATAATCCGTCCTGTAATGACCTTTGCAAGTGTCACTTGGAGTAGTTGCAATAAAGAGTCTTTATATAGAGTACTTAAACTACAGAAACGGGCTGCCAGATTAATCTTATTTGCTGACCGAATGGCACCATCAGTTGAACTATTTTAATAGGCTTTCATGGTTCCTTTTCATGAACAGTCAAAGTTAGATAAATGTGCTCTGACTGTTTTGTAAACATCTCCATGGAAATGTGCCCTCATATTTGAGTAAGCACATTACAAAGAACAACAAGAGACACAATAGAAACACTCGCTACAGTAGCTACAACGTTGTCTGCCCCAAGTATCAAAGGGAATCCGAAGGGGGCAGGACGTTCATCGTTACATGAAGTAAACTCTGGAATAGCCTAACAATCAATGATAGAGAAGCTGACTCTTTAGCGTGTTTTAAACACAACATTTTTAACCGCATTTTTAAAGGGCAACAACATTTACATCATTTTCTAATTTAAATTTTTAGTTCAAATTTTTTTTGTTAATTAATTTATTCAGTTTTCCCCTATAGGTTTGTGCAGTTTTTAAATGGTTTCTTAATAATTTTTGGTTTTTATAGATTGTAATTAGATTGTAATTTAGCCTTAAGCTATTATGTGTCACCCTCGTGAAATAGACTTTATTATTATATATTATAAAGGCTATCAATTCGACGAAGGAAACAGAAACAAAGCCTCTCCTATAGCGGGTCCACATTATGGAATCACTTGCTCAATAGCTTACAAATACAGGATCTGTTGTGCAATTTACGCGAATACTGAAAAACGTGCCCGAAATATCGGATTCCCATAAGGCAATCATGTAAACCGGTTGTAAATAGTCTTTACGTACAGACATACATAGATGCTATAGGAGGGTTACTAGGAACATAGCATTTATTCTATTTCTGACGCGATTTACTCGGGAGCTTTTTCTCAGGAAATCGTCGCACCTCCCAACTCAGCGAAGAGTTGGGTGTCCTGCCTTTTTAAAAGTGAAAGTCGGGATCGTCAAGAATCGCTTTCCTCTAACTGAAACCGTATCACCTCAGACCTGCTTTGAGATATTTGTCTTCTTCGGGAGTGAATATCACGTCCTTCATTCGCGCCCAAAATTCTTTCCATCCGAACGCCTTTTCGAGCCTCGCAAGAAGGCGTGGTTGCATTCATTATCGGTCGGACTTGCCTGCACTTTGCTCGGGATGAGACGTAGAATTCTCGGAAAGCCTGGAGCGCACGTCCATTTCTAGCTCCGATCTATTTTCGTCGTGTAATGTTTTAAGATATCGGTGCCACACTTTGCTGGCGACTTCGCGCGATCGCAGTTTTTGATAGTGAACTCTTGCCACGAGGGAGGTGTGTTTTTGATTCTCGGAAATCGTGCTTTGCGCGGTGCTACTGAGCTTCCTGGAGCGAGAACCTTTTACTTTGATAAACAAATAAACAGCCAGAAATTTGGTGGCAAACGGCATGTCCGATGGCACCACGGTTTTGGGTTTGTCTTTTCACGCTTTCAGCACGCTCTCGTAACGCGGCAAGTAACGCCCCACAACCGCCAAAAGTTCTTCCAGCGTGGGTCCAGTGGCCATTTGCTTCTAAGGCGTCGATGTTTAGTTCGCTTGTCCACTGCCAACGCACCATTTCCGATACAGTTTTGCGCACTTTTTTTCAAGTACATTTCTGTTGTGGCTTTCCACACCGATTCCGAGGCCCCGTTGGCTTTCCAAAAATCCTTCAATTCTGCAATGGCATTCAAATAGCCTATGCTTCTGGCATGACCGAGTTTCCACTCGTCCTGCATCGTGTCGACAAATTTGAAAGGCAGGCTCAGCGAACACAAACTAAACTCGACCATGTCAAACGTGTGTTCCTCCTCGCCATCGCAGCAAAATTTCAAAAACCTTCAGACACTTACTCACTATTTGTTGTGCTTGCCGATCGCTTTTGCAACCTCCGCCACTACCGGTGAGGGTAATATTTCCGTACAGGTCCCTACTTCATTATGCATTCTGTAACTATACTATTTCGTTCTTCGAACATAAGAAATATGTGCACGTGCATTACACCAGACAAGACAGTTTCAGCATGCATAATGAAGTAGGGACCTGTGCGGAAATCTTACCCCGGTGAGCCAAGAGAAAAAATCCTTAGCGACAATGTTCGACGAGTCGAAAAAGACATCCTTTCTCGATTTTTGCAGACTTGACCGATTGCGGGTCCAGTGCTGTTCGGCTTATCGTCAAAATAAAAGTACCACGGGTGTTTGTTTTTAACGTGCTTTCTTCAGCCCCTTAGCGTTGTAAATCCTTCGTGATTGCAACTTTGCACCGGACAGTGAATGCATCCGTCGGTCCCGTCGGCATCGTCGCCTTGTAAGTGAAGTCTTTTCGGTTTAGGCGACGCTTTGCCAGTTTGGACCAGTCGATTTCGCCTTCTCGTTTGCTCATTTTAAGTGGTATATAGCGTCAACTGACAAAATTATGCCGCGCTTGTTTAAACACAAATTTAAACGATCCGAAGTGTTCAATTTGCATGTCGCTATAACTTGTCCGTGCTAATATAGAAAGGACCTTTTGTTCCTTTCGACACCAATAGCAAAAAGGAACGCAAGTTCCTATTGAAACGCAAGTTCCTCCACTCCGGGAAAGGAACGTTAAAAAGGACCTGCACGAAAGTGCGTAATTAAGCGAGTTTTCGGTTGTTGGTGCTAAAAAGGAATTTTCGTTCCTCGTTCTTTTTCGACGCCTAGAGTAAAACAGGAACGCTCGTTCCTATTTGGTTTCAATTGGAACAAAAAAGGGAACGCTCGTTCCCTTGTGGCCACAATCGGAATCCTGGATTGTGTAAAAGAGGCACGATAGTTCCTATTTTACGAAAAAGGAACGCTTGAAATGGAACAAAATGTATTCCTTCTTTGAACGGATAGGAACCAATTGAATCGTTTGGAAACACCTTGTTCCCAACAGTTCACGAGAGAAGGCAAAATGGAAACAATTGTTCCTTCATTTCAACATGCAGGAACAAAGTGTTTCTCTTTGTGTGAATGATGTGGTCCAATTAGAAACAATGGCTCCCTTTTATCCCCCCCAAAGGGAACGGCTGACAGAAAAGGAACTACTAAAAGAGGAACCTTTGTTCCTAATATATATGACAATGTTAGAAATTGGGTGAATCAAAGGAGTTGATTAAGTAAGTTATACCACCGTAAGGTATAAGAGAGGTGCTGACGTTCCGAGCGTTAGCCCTTAATGATAAAAGTACTAGTAATAATGATAATGATAATAATAATAATAATAATAATAATAAATGAAAGCTCGGTATCGAGCTATTCTCAACTTACCGTCGTAGAACCTTCTGATCTGTTACAGAGGACGCAGAGTCCAATAAACAAATCACTTGAAATCAGAGCTCAGAGCAAACATATATACGGCGCAAAGCGTAAACAAATGCAAGCTACCTGGACACTTAATTACATTAAATTTTACTTTTCATAGGTAGAGAAATTAAAGTGGTGTGTCTCTAAATTTTTTAGCCGTTTTAAATAAACAATTATATATCGCGGTATATTTGCACATCATCTGCATGTTAGATGTAAAATTTATCGCAAATTTTGTTCAGTGCTATTAAGACGCCACTTACTTCTGGCGATCTTAAATAGGACAGAGACTGAAAGTTGTTTGTCCCGAGCTTAGTCCCGACTAACGCTCCCTGTAAAACGGCCGATTCATCATCTGTCCACACCATGATGCACCGCATCATGTGCCTGCAAATAAGATCAGAGCCCTGTTAGTGCCATACACGCGCGAGTACAGCACCATATTGAGGATGAATTCGTTTTTTTCTTCTGGCGAACACTTTCTCACCTTTGGCGCGAGTTTTTTCCTCCGGCACGACTTGTTTCTACTGGTGCGACTATTTTTCGCTGGCGCGACTTTTTTTCTACTGGTGCGACTATTTTTCGGTGGCAACTTTTTTTTCTACTGGCGCGACTATTTTTCGCTGGCGCGACTTTTTTCCTCTGGCGCGACCTTTTTGAGGTAACTACTTGGTGCAAGTAGTTATCGTGACTGGTAACTACTTGGTGCAGGCTGTGCTTTGAGAGGTTCACCCATTAATTAACAGAGTGGTCTGCGTTATAAATATAGTCGCCAAGCTTTACTTTAGCAACCTCAGCTGTACCATAGCCGTACTCATCCTAGCCGTACTTCAGTGTCCTTAAAAGTTAGTGTCCTTACTGCGTGAGTGCCTACATCAAGTAGTTACCTTTTTTCTGCTGGCGCTTATTTATTCGCATATTTATTGCGGGCTCAAAGTACGAAACTTGTCGTTGAGCAAGATGGCTAACAACGGTCTAGAGAACGTAAGTGGTATGTAATTTAGTTCTGAATATTGTCGTATTTGTAAACGAATTAAGAGAATGATTAGGGTGAAGGTAGCTAGTTTTATTTTTCGCTTTTTTCTGTGTTGAGAGTGTAAATTTTACGCCGACAAGAAATTTCAACACAGAACACACTGTACATTTCAGCCTTTTTAGATTTCAGCTGGGTCACCCCACCATTCAGTTATGTGGTTCCGGTCAGTGACATTACTAACTTACATAATATTATAGAAATTTCTTCTGCCATGGATTTCTTAACCGTAGACACGAAGGATTCTGGTATTTCCCTCTATCTGACTTGATTTACCAGCTTTTCTTCCAGCACATTATTGCATACAATGAATTCCAGTAAGTACGACCTCATACCAACAGTAATCTAAATTTAGCGCGAAAATATGCATCGACATTTCTCCAAGGAGGGTATCTGTTCTGATCAATCGAACGATCAATAAATCAATCAACAATCAATTGGTGAGGCTTTATTTAAAATCAGTGACACGAAAATGTGAAAAATATTCATAAACTTATGGACTTCAGATTTGCGAACGCGAAGTTGGAGGAAAATCGATACAGTCTCGAGGAACAGATAACGTCCAGGAGAAATCTACTTGCCTGTTCCAACCCAAGGTAAGATAATCATCTCCATTGTGCCTTACATTGATATTCTCGCCTTTGAAGACGTTGGCGCTCGCTCTTTGCGCACAGCCAAATTTTCTGACACTTTCTTCTGTGACCCTTAGATTGTGTTGTCCAACCTTTTATTATTTTGCAGCTTCGCTTCGCCGTTAGAATAATTAATCCTTTTGTCTTTTTTAAATTGCGAACACTACTTTGATTTAAGGTTTTCAAAATTAAAAACTGTGGAATGCTCACGGATACCTCTTAGTTCCAGTATTTTGTTTCATACAATGCGTCTGGGTAAAAGAATATATGATTGATTATAAGTACATATAGCTGTCATCCCATACTACAGACGGGTACCCAGTGGCTTCATAAGAAGGGGGGGGGGGGGGGTGGGGTGTTCTAGGTTGTTTGATTTGATTGAGGAAAACTCAGTAATTATGTTGTAATAAGCGCAAAGGGTCACAATATAAACGTTTGCGAAAATAAAATCCGTAAGATGTAGGAAATGGTTGATTTGGCAAATATAGAGTCATGTGTCAAAAGGTTTGTTTGCAAAGAAGGGGGGAGGGGAGGGGGGCTCTAAAACCATTAGAACCCTCCCCCCCCCTAGCCAGGCCCCTGCAGCACGATAGAGAGTTGCTAAGCTTTGGGAACTCTTAATTACTGGTACACACGGTACCTTTTCGGAGACAGTTCTATTCACCTACTCTTACCTACTGGCTTTTGTGACCAGCCAAGGGACCCATTTCTCGCAGTTCGGTAATTTATCGCTTTGGTTACAACGAGAATTACTATTTCGTTGGTTTTCAAGTTTAAACAAACCAATTCACGGTTACCTTGCACGATAGAGTGCTTAAAGAAATAAGAGGTGGCAAAACTTTCCCCAGAGTCTGACTAAGAAATGTAGTTTCGAGCCCATAACGTTACCGGAAATTTCAAGAAACGGACACCAAGTTAAGACCATTCGCTGCGCCGGTGCGGATGCTCGGCAAACCCTCTCGGCCGAGTTTCAGTCCAGTTGTGCAGCCATAGGGTATTGACGTCACGAAGCGTGACGATATACCATTAAGTGCCTAGTGAAGCGTGCTTTTGTAAAGATGTTACTTTTCAATTTATTGAAATTGTTAGTGGAAGGTTATACATCCCACGGGATAGTAAAATAGTTCAAGTGATCGGGGAAGAGGAAAAATAAGTTTCATTCTTTACGAACTTTATCCGTTCATGCTTCGTTGTTTTGTTTGTTTGATGACTGATTAGTCCATTAATTGTCTGTAACTTAAATCCAACAGGTGTTCATATAACGCTTGATACACGCTATTAACTCGTCGTGACAAATTTCGCTGAGATGTTAAGCCGTAGAAAGGTTAAGAGTAAAAACGGTTTTTGGCCTTTTGTTGGCGATTAGCTGAGTTATTAGAAGAGGATTAAAACAACTCAGCCTTAACTAAGGGAGCTGGCCAGGGTTTTGGCCTTAAATTATGTTTTTTAAACGCTGATCATAGATATAACTGAACTGATTGCTACTGTTATCAAATAGTATCAGAATGTTTGTGAAGAGGACCTCCGAATTGTAGACATACCTGATACATGCACACGACAGAGTCGTAGATCTCCGTTCTATATATGCTAGCACTTGTGCAAGGTTCCCATCAACAGACGCTTTTGATTGTTGTAAACTTAATTAGCATCAATTTAAGGGCATATTTATAAATAGCCTGCAGTGCTTGTTACAAACTTAGTAACTAAGTGCAAAAGGCGCAGCCGAGAGCTTAATACATACAACTTATAATCAAGACAGAAGTAGGGCAAATCTCTGAGATGAAGGCTTGGCATTAATTCAAAAGTACGTTAAAATAGTCTGCAGTACTTGTTACACACTTTTAAAATAACTAAGCTCAAACGACAGAGTAGAGCTTAAAAATACAGCTTAATATCAAGACAGAGATATGACAAACCATTGAGATGCAATACTTCCATAAAAGAGCTCGTTTCATCGCCAATGCGGTGTCGATTCTTCTAGTGCGGCTGTTGATAAGAGAGTACATGACGACAGTTGCAAGTTGCTGTACCATATAGCATTTACCCCTAGGTAAGTACAACGTCATGCGCCGGGCACGCGGATAGCATTTCTAATGCGAGTTACCTCATGTAGGAAACACGGCAAGCTCAAGGATGAGGTCATTGTAATACGCTTGAAAAGACTGCACAATGTTGACATTCTACAGAGCGATGCTATTGGTTGGTTGTAATTTCAATCAATAACCCACTTGATGGGATTTTTTTCCGGGTGTTTTGCTGTGGAAAGGGTCACTATTAAAAATTGCCATTTTGGCACTGTACTCGTACATCTCTGTGTGGATTTTTGGCAATATTTAAGATCGCCGTTAATTCTACGAAGTCGAACGCAGTGCTGGTTTTGAAGACGAGTCGACTTTAGGCAGAAACGTTCGTTTTCTAACTCATATGTCGAAGCCGCTCTTGTACATGTGAAAGACCGAATCGCCAACAGCGGCGAGATAGCATCCAAGGTAAATAGAAACTGTAAGTTAAATTATAACATCCTTTTGTACAAAAGCTGCAATATTTGTCCTCTCAAAAATCCTTCAAACACCCTTGAATGAAACAGTGGTTTAACACTAGCCAAAAAGTCAATTTTAAGTTCTGTTCTTAAAATTATATTCAGCTTGAAATCTGTCGCATAAACAAGGTCTAATCTCTGTTGTTGACTTGTGTAGCCTTAAGAGAAAAGTTTATTCATTTTTGATCCGAGATTGCAACACACGCGTAATTTCTAAGAAAATGTGATAGTAAATGTTCACATCATTTAGGAACAGTTTACGAATGAGAAAATCTCTTCATATAGCGTCGTAGACAGGAACCAAATTCAACGCCCACTTGCGAATATAAACTTGGGTAAGTTACATTATTGGAGCCATAACCTAAGAGCCAGTAAGGCGATTTTTTAATTTCCCTGCACCATTTTTTTCTTTATTTACGTTCATGTAGTAAAAGCTTACGAAAAACGTTCATTTGCTACTATTACCAGGTCCATAAATTCGATTTCCCATTTTAAACACCAATTTGATCATCAGCCGTAATAAACTTGGAACTACCCTTCTAAGGTGTTAGTTTCGGTGAAACCTTTCGCGAATCGTTAATCAAGTTTGTTCTCTGAATCACTCAATTAGATGTCTTTCACTCGAGTGTCTTTGACAAAATTGCGTGTTTGTTTGTAGCTCGTTTTGTCTTATCCCGCGTGTGCCGAAAATAAAAAACCAAATATCAAGTCGGCAGGGACTGTCTGTCAACCCACTACATACAAGAGTTCAGTAAGGTGAGAGTCAAAGATTTTGTTGGATGAGCTATTAACGTAGAACCAGGGAAACGATTCTAAATCTAATTCTTATTTCTGTGGAATTGTTTCGTAAACAAGTGCTTTGGGGGGGGGGGGGGGGGGGGAAGGGTCTCAGGCTTAAAAGCTTGTCTTGTATTCCACGTTGCTTTACACAATTATTATTTTTTGCATCTCCCTTTAAGGACGGGACTACCTGTATGATGTAGTAATATACTCATATTTTAACCAAAGTCCATATTTACCCCAGTAGCTAATATAAAACTGTGAGCCAACGTTGATCTGGGATCACTGAAGTGACCAGTTTAATCTGTTTAATTTATTCTAACCTGCGGCAGGTACCAGCGGATTTCCTTATATGAAAGGCAATCAGCTACTTGATGAGAAACCCTGCGTGAAAGCACAACCCATCCCAGAAATTGGCGATAACCTCTTGTCTTTTTTTTCTGATACTGGAGCCAAACTTTTTACCTTTGAAAGTTGCCTTTATGGTCTACAAATCCCATCTTGGCTTCAAATTTAAATTTGGTCTCAGTTTCGGTTTACGCTGCCGCTCGATGGTTCGGCTTTCAGCCGAAGAAGAGCCGATCTCCGATCGACCACCGAACCCTTTCTTGCTACTGTGTTTGTCCTTTCACTCACTATTAGGAGCATCCATTGTTCGAAACGTTTGCAGTGCATGTTCCTGGTCATGTATATGATTTATTACAACTTTGAGAGCCTATATATGTAGATTACATTTTTCCGAATATTGTCTATCCGGCAAGTTTCTTCTGAAGCTCTGAGATCTTTTGTGAACAAGACTAGACAGTTGATAATGCCAATCTCACCTTGATTGATATAAATGTAGTACTCTAGACAGTTACGTCGAATACTTGATCATCATGACATCTTCACATGTCAAAAGCTCTGTTGCTATGGTTACATGATAAGGCCCACCCTAGACTGGAATGCCATTTGCTACCTCATTGGTGTTTAAGTGATAAATAATACATTACATGGCCGCTTGGAGACACACATTTCTCTTGTCTCGTCGAAAAATATTCCACTTGCTGCTTGCCACGCTCGGTTGTAAAATTTCGTATCTCAGCGCGGCTCATAGGAACCGGGATCAAAAATTTAAAATTGTCTCTTCCACTGACACATACTCTGTTTTGTGTTCCAGATAAGGAAACAGAATGCATAGCAGAAATCTGCTTTTATTGTTGAGTTGTCTTGTTGCGTTGCTGGCCCACAAAGCGAATGCCCGTCACAACATCACAGCTGCTCTAGTTGCCTTGGCCCCGGTGCCCGAGAACGACATGGGAACTGCACTAAGTGCTGAAGACCCGAAAGGAAACACGGGAATGCTCTTAAAAGTAGACTGGCTATTACTCGCAATTATCGCAGTTTTTCCACTTCTTCCAGTTCCCAGGCGATGATTGGTACATGGGAATGGAAGGTGTGTCAGATGCCTCAAACAAATTGGCAAATATTTATTATGACGTCACCTGCAGTCAGTTGCAGGGTAGAAAAAGTCCTCAGAAGTTTTTGTATAGCATTGTAAAAATGTCGATAGTATCTAAATAGACTATGCAAAGAACAACAGTATTTTGAAAAACAGATCGGAAAATAAGGTTGAGACCTTAGCATTTTTAGCTCAGTTTTAGTCTTTCCAACGGGAAAGAGTTGGCAAATTCTCTACAACAATAGGCCCTGGTGCATGCATTCAAATTTGTTAAATTTGGAGATGGCATATAGGGCTTTACACAGCTCGCACGTTGTGGATTTCCAGGGTATAAATAGTGCACATATGACCTTAGCAACACAATGTTAGTCTTACAAAGAGCCGCTACAAGTTCTCCTTTCTAGCTGGCTATCAAGTCCGAGGCCTTCATTCTGCTTGTAACAGAATACGATATATGAAGTTGAGTACTGAAGAAACTCTTAAGGTACCTGTAGAAATCTGTGCACCGAATGAAAAACTACACAATTGAGATAACGTCTTGTCTTCAGATATGACACAAAGAATGTACATTAGGCGATTAGGTGTTATGTAATGTTAATATGCAGCTTGTTCACGTACACGTAAGATAATACCAAGTAAGGCTTCAGATTGTTCAGTTGCACCGAGTGACTGTAACTGCTGATAACTTGAGCCCACGAGACATATGAATGCTATATGCAAATGTTATTGTACCAAGAGATCATAAGGGGCAGAGAGGGACACTTCCAGTCCAGCCCTTAGGATATGAAAACTACAGAAAAGTTAATTTTGGAAACTGAAGTGTGTTTTCCGAGAGGTTTGCAAGCTTACCGAGTAGGACTCTTACTTGTAAATTCCGCCGGAATAATCCATAATAAAAGAACCTCATACGAATTAAAGAGCCGCAATCGGCCATGAGATACAGATGCGGACCTCTCGGAAAACGCACTTCCGTTTCCATAAATAATTTTGCTGAAGTTTTCATATCACAGCCGACGTCCCGAGTGTCCCTCTCTGTCCCTTATGTTCTCTTGATTGTGCGAAATGTATTATAATATATATCATAGACATTTTAATACATTTTAGTATAAATCTACTAGCGTTCTATCACAAATGCCGCGCTCTGATTGGCTACGCTACCCACTATCTATTATGTGATAGATAGTGAGTAGCGTTAGTTTAAATTGTCCAATGTCAAACACTCACCATCGTGCCATAACCTTACTAAGTTATGGGATTTCCGATCATCAATATTTGTAAATAATTCACCATCTTGATATAAAAATTAATAGAAACCTTTTATCTGTACTCATTTTATGTTGCTTGTATCCCGCAGACACCAGTGCTCTATACTTTTTTTGTGGGTGGGGGGGTGGGAAGACGGGTTAGGAGATTCCGTTAAAGAAACATCATAGTATTCAAACAAAAACAGCTCCATGTTATGGCTAGTTCACTAAATTCAGGATTTCATACATCCCTGTTTATGGTATAAAGTCCCCGTTGCGTGTTTTTCGCACATTTGCTCAGTATTATACTTCTAAGAATTGGATGTAAGAAGAGCTAACGAGCAGAGGATGACAAATGAAGAGCAAAGCAGACCAGAGGCTAGGCCCGAAAATACTGAACGACATCGGAATTTAATAAGCAGACATTTTGGTATGCAATATGAAGCATCAGTGTACGTTCTTCTTTATCTCCAAAACGGAACTGCAAAGTTACAGGTTACAGCAATCAGAGCGGTTGTGATCTCCTTTTCTACAGGTGATGTCCATCATGGTACCTAGCGATCTTGCGCAGCTTTAAAAAACACCCATTCGCTAAGGATTTCAATTTAGCTTATTGCTTCAGTTTTCGTTCAAGTAGCACAGGTAGCGTGCACATAGGAGGACTGTAGGACCGGTCCCGTAAGCGTTCGCGTCCACTTTTAAAAATTGTCAACTGGTCTTTTCTTTTGTTTCAAGTTCTCGTAAGCGACCACTCAAAGAAATTGGGTAAATCAAACGAGTTGATTAAGTATTCTCATTGTAACTTAGCAGCACATTGTAACTCTCTGACCTACGCCACATAAGCCTCTGGCTTTGGCATCTTATTATCGTTAACTTGTGCTTTGTGTACTTATTTATCAATAAAGTTCTTATCTTATTTATTTATCAAGTTATACCACCGTAAGGTAAAGGGGAGGTGCTGACGTTTCGAGCGGAAGGGCTAACGCTCGAAACGTCAGCACCTCCCCTTTACTTTACGGTGGTATAACTTACTTAATCAACTCGATTGGTTTACCCAATTTCTTGTGTTTCAATTTCCCGCCGACGCAGAACCAGTTTCTTTAGAAACTATCCCCACAATACTTACGACCACTCCAAGAGTTTGATTCGCATAACACTTTCAACAAGTTTTCAATTTTTGTGGATGCATGTGGATGAGTTAGCTGTCCATTTGCAAATCTCTCACGCGTTAGCAGGCAAAATAAAGATTTTTTAATATTAAGATTATTACACTGTTAATAACTAAATGCTGGAAAAAAGCGTTGGAGATATCGCCAATTCAAGATGTTTATTTAATGGCTAATGGCTTTTGATTTCTGTCCCAAGATTGTTTTTAACGATGTTGCCTTTGCGACCTCTCGCATAGCAAAATTCCACACACAATCTGCACGGCCAGAACGATCTGCGCCTGCATTACGCTAGACTGTCAGCAGTCTGCCTCTTAACACGAGAAACTGGAATAATCATCCAAGTTAATAAAGTAATATGTACCACCGTAAAGTAAAAGAAGCGGGTGCTGACGCTAGAAACGTCAACACCCACTTACGATGGTACAAATTACTTTATCAACTTGTATGATTATCCCAATTTCTTGCGTTCCAATTCCTCACCGACGCAGCACCAGTTTCTTTAGAAACTACCCCACAATAAATGCCTTTTAAATAACATGGTCGAATTTGACCATTTTTGCTTCCTATCTCCCCTCGTCTTTCCTTCCACCCGTTCTTTCACTCGTTCGTTCATTCAATTGCTTAAATATTTTTCTCATTTCTTCTGAGACAATTCTTTGGACTGAAAAGAGGCCCAAATAGTGTTATGAAATCACTCTCGGCCTCATCAACTATCACCTCATAGAAATCGAGAGAGAATAATCTAATTGTTTAAGTAAAAATCATAGTAAACAAATCATGTGTCGGCAGGAGCCCATTACAATTGGCTCCTGGTGTCGGTGAAGAAAATACCAAAATACTAAATCTTCATGCGAAACTTCGTTCAGGCGCGAAGACGTCGCCATTTTGAAACACAATCTTCAACCAAGTTGCTGTCTAATGGGTGATAGTCTGCAGTAGCTCAGCCAATCAGACTGCGTCAATTACATTAGTCTACTGGCTGATTTTTTCTAATAAACAATTAGATTATGAGCTCGAGATTTCTATCGCGTGATAGTTGACGAGGGCGCAGCCCGAGTCCACTATCACGCGATAGAAATCGAGAGCGAATAATCTAATTGTTTTAGTATAAATCTACTAGTCGTTCAAAACTTTGTCTTTTCTGGAACAGCCTGGACCAATAAACTGCCTAAATCTTCTTCATGGACACTTCGAAAACGTGAAGAAGCGGCCGCCATTACGCTACTCACTATCTATTACAGAATAGATAGTGGGTAGCGTAGCCAATCAGAGCGCGGGATTTGTGATAGAACGCTAGTAGATTTATACTAATTAGCAATTATTCCACGAAATCGAGTCGTATATGAGCTAATAGCCAACGAGGCGCGTAGCGCCGAGTTGGCTATAGCTCATATACGACGAGATTGAGTGGAATAATTGTTTTATTATATCTCTAAACCCTCGCTTATGAGACACTGGAATTAGTTTGTACGACAAGAATTGACTTTGTTATTGTTTTTGAACAGAACCATGTCAGTTGTCGAGCCGACATATTGTAGAGCCGATGTGTAAAAAAGTTTGAAACACGAGTCCGGCTCGTTTTTAAACATCTCTTTAATGTACTTGTCAATTTTTTTTCGAGTTAGCAAATTAGTTTAAGAATTTTAAAGTGGAAAAAGTAGGCAGAAATAAAATAAAACTCAGTTTACGGGCTTCACAGATCTTTCAAAATGGCGGCTGTTTGTAAGAGTTTCACTTTCGTTCGTAATAAACAATTTCGCAATATAATTTGCTCACTTACCGTCGAATAATTTCATCCCATAATTATTTGCTTCGGTAGTATTTCTTCGGTGTATGATTTTTAAGCTTGACTTGAATTTCTCCCTGTCTAATTCAAGAAATCATCCCTCCATGATGGCCGTTTTCCGTGCCAATGGTATATGAGCTGATATACTATGAGTAGGGAACCAATCAGAGCGCGCGTTTGCTCATATACAAGGGTTGCAGATATAATAATTCTGGATAGACTATCTATGGCCGAGTCCGCTCTCATGTTCTTCGCGAACGAACTTCAGCGCAGAATCGTCCCAGTCTTCCGCTTACGCCATTTGCCTTCAATATGGCGGCGTCCATTGCTTGTCGAGTTTGTCGGGGAAATGTTACCCGTCTTTTGCAACGGACATCACGATTTTCTGGTTTTTACTCAACGGAATCCTCTCCTACTGTAGTAGGGAAAGAGGATAAAGCACTGGAGTTGGTAGATGAGGATGGAAAGGTATTTTGTTGAATTACTAAACATTTGTAAGATAGGTAAAATAATTCTTACAACCTTCCCCGAGGGGGGCTTCATTTCTGCTTTCCCTCGCAGTGGAAATATATGATTTATTGCAAATATCTGAGGGGACTTAAGGCAAGTGGCAATGTATTTGTAGAGGAAATAAAATTGTATATTTTAAATAAAATTGTGCTTCATATAATTAATGTTTTTACTACAGGGTCAACAAATCTGACAAATGTGTACACTTATCTTTTTCGGTGCAGGAAGTGATTTATCCCACCACCGGTGTTCCTGAATGGCTTGTGAAGGAACGTAGGGCTCGCATCTATGTTCCTGCTCGGGTAGCCACACAGTCTGGGTCATTTAACACAAGAAAATGGCAAATTGATTTCGACACATTAGAACGATGGGAAAATCCACTTATGGGCTGGGCTTCCAAGTAAGTTGTCCTAAGGCAAAACGTAAACTCATTGCCAACTGAACATGTAAATTAATAGATACCTAAGTGAATTCTGGTCTGAACATTTTTCCAAAACAACTTTGGTAACCACAGCATTTCTTTTCTCGATGAACTTTCCATACTCTTTTCTTTATAAAGAGAAAAGACTAGACGACTAAAAAAGAGTATTGTGTAGAGGCATAAAATTAGAATTTAAAATGTAACATTTGGAATGCATAGCTATGGTTAAGGGGGGATGAAAGAGTTTATACATGTTAGTCTTCCGTTTTTGTAAAATCAGCAGTCTGTGATATACAGTACTGAACCAAGTTCCTAGAAATCCAATTATGTCTAGGACTGGATTTATTGTCAAATTATCCAGCACTTTATCATGATAATAAACGCGTTACTTCTTTCTCTTATAGTGCTGATCCCTTGTCTAACATCTGTTTGACATTCAGTTCTAAGGAAGCTGCTATAAACTATGCAGAAAAACAGGGTGAGAAATTTCTTTATAGTTATGATAAAGAAAGGATATTTGCAGGTGTAATATGTACACGGGCCATATATGTACATGCACATGGGCTGGCAGGGATAAAAAATTTCTCCTGGAGTGATGAATATTTCATGATGTGAGTCAAGCAAAGAAGTGAAAAATTTTTCAACATGTTACCATGGCAGTGTGATCTTTCACATAACCTTATTAACATGATTGAAGGTATCAAATTTCATGCAAAACTTCACATGGTATTTCACAGGTGTTTAATATTTCGTGGCCTATCAAATAGTCATCAATTACTCATTGATCATCGGCAATAATCAATGACCTTTCAATTACCTATTGATTACTCATTCATGTCATCGATTAGTTATGTCTGGAAGGAGAGCATTGTCACCGAGTGTACTGGTTCTATCTAGAACTGAGTTTTTATTATTTTGATTGTAACTAACGGAGCACAAATTCACATCTATTACAGTAGGTTACAGTTAATGTCCATTACTTTGTCTTTTGTTTTGCATTGTAGGTTGGAATTATGAGATAGATGAGAAACATGAAGCCAAGAAAAAAGCAAAATCATATGGAGCCAACTTCTCGTGGAACAAGAAAACTAGAGTATCAACTAAATGAGAGAAAACAAGTCAATTGTACTGTGCACACCTATCACTTTGTTTAAAATGCTTTAAACTTGTGCACCAGTGTTTCAAAAACTGTGTGGACTACAATGTACATAAAGTCACCTTGGGTATTGTTGATCATGTTAGTTGTATTAATGATGACAACACTTGAAAGTTAAGCAACTGTATTTGGAAAAAGTATTAAAGAGTAAAGAATGAAGTTTATTGCAATTTTGAAAGTTATTTGGCAGTGTTTTGGTATTTTTTGCCATGCTAGACCAGTTGTTTTAGACTGACTTTAAGACAACACCAGTACTGCTTGTGCTTCAATAATGAAGATGTTATAAACAGTTGTAGTATTTGAAACAAAAAGAAAACCCTCTCCATCTATTCTTGACGTCTGCAGCACGACTCCACCCACAGGCTTTTAAAAAGTGCTTTTAATGATCATTGAAATTCTACCTTACCTAAGATGCCAAAATCCAGACTTTTTATTACTCTAATTCAGGCATACAAAGCAAGAACTAAAAGCCAAAACCTATGAATAAAGAGCAAAAGTGGTAAAAGAAGCAGAGAGTACCACATCTATGTGCCACCAGATAAAAGACATAAGAATACAATACTGAGTAAAATCTACTGAACAACTATGAAAACGGATTGATAATACTGGAATTCAAAAATTGGGCATTTCACAGCTTTAATCAACAGGTAACCTTTATAGTGACCTACTTAAACCCAGACACTTCTCTTCACCACTGAAAAATGCCCAGATTACTGTTGATGGCCACTAACAGTACCTTTTGCAGGTGCCCAACTAAGGTTTTATCAAGACCAGCAAGTATATAATCAAATAACAGTCTGACTTGTTGGTAATCCTGTTGATAACAGATGAGTTCATAAATTTTTCAGATGTGCAAACGGAACAATGAGACGTTTTTTTATGGTGAGATCTGTTTTCAAAAACAGTATGTTGACAGCAGAAGTACACTGCCAAAAAATGAGTCGGAAATAAAGTTCAATTACTGTACATGTACTGTATGTGTTGTTGTGTAGCACAGCATCTAAAACAACACTTTATTTCATACTATTTTTACAAACTAATAATTATAAGGATATATAACGTTACAAGGTAGTAATGGTAAAAGTTAGTGAATGAAGGCTAAAAAAAATGTAAAAATGTTTTGCACATCTCCATGTCAAAAAGCCCAATAATTTATACTGATGCATGTAAATACAATATACATAATAAAATAAGGCAGAACCTCTGACAACAACAGAGAGCATACAGTTAATGGAATTTTTTCAATTTTATTTGCTGGCTTTATTGCCTTCAATGTTTACACTCTCTTCTTATGGTGCTGTAAAAAATTTAACATGAAATGCCAATAATAATAATGTTAGTTCTATTAAGCCTTACATGGGCCTTTATTTCCCATTTTAGTCCCATGTTTGAATTTTACCCATTAAATTTTGCTATGATTCTTTACAAAAGATAAAACCATTATAAATTTAAAATTTCACAAACTGCAAGTTAGCTAATAATGTAGTAACCCTTCAGAAATTTGGGCACACAGTACATTGCCCCTAATTTCACACTCAATGACTGCACTCCTAGAAAACGTACCTATGTGCACTAAGTATTGTTTTTAGGTCTAAAAGGCTTTACGTTACCGTCAGGGTATTACCAGTTCAGTCACACCCGTAAATGACTCCTTGAAATGACCCATTTTTATTGTTGCCACAAAACAATTTCAATTTTATACACAAATTTGTCTTTCAGATAAAATGAAAGTTACATGTATTGAAGCAAGTACTGTATATCAGAATAGCATACTAAGAGGATAAAACTGTACATGCACACTGCAAGTACACCCACATTCAGTCAACTAGTTGACAACTGTTAGTCAAGAACAAAAAATAACAACTTTGGACATTCATGTACATGGACGCAAATGTGCACTCTACTGGTATATGCTGTGGTTCAATTTTGTCCTAGGTTTAAATTTTATTTTCATTTGTTACCATACCAAAAAAAAGAAGGAAAATAAAATTTAAATCAAGAAAAAAATTGAACCACAACATATATACCAAGTGAAGTCAGAAACCTTGGCACTTTGAGCAATCTGATTCTCTTGGGATATTCAACACTTTTCACTATCTAACAGGTGCCAGGAATTCTGGGAAAGCCTTGTGCAAGTACCTTTTGCAAATAATTATGTAATGGTCTAAGTTTCACTGTCACATTTATGTGACAAAGCTTGATTCATTGGTTTATACTAAAACAAACACTGTAATTCTCTTCAGTTCTGGTGAATAGTGGTGAATAGTGGCTTTGATTTTTTGTGAATATTCTGTCACTGTTCACCTTCATTTTAAAGAATAATATTAACTATAATTATCCCTGTCTAGGCTCCTTCAGTTTCAAAGACTGATTAATGTAAACAAAGTGCTTCCAGATTGATCAGTTACTGTTAGGTTTACAGTAGGTGCTGTGGTTAGCTGGTTAACAAAAATCTGTTTTCTGCAAACCCAAAGCAATGCAGTCTACCATGTAGGCCATGTGTGACCCCATAATATTTATCAATTTACTAAAAAAGTTACGGTTGGTAGTTAGAGTGAATACTTATTTTATTTTCTTGCATTACATTTTCTCCACATAATTTGTGGGAAACATTCCTGATTTACCATTGCATGTTCCTGACAACCAGTTGTCATCTATTTGTTCTTCCACCTGAATTATGTCTCCTTCAGCAAAATCAAGCTCCTGGTCATTTTCTGGAAAGAAAAGAAGGAGTGTAATTGTTAACATTTTTCTAATATGGCTGGTTCCGCAAGTGGACAAGATGGGCCAAATCTTGGGTTCTGATTGGCTACCCTAGCAGGCAAGATAGGCCAATATTCCCAGCTTGGGTTTCCTGCTTTGTCCCATGAAACAAGACAAAGCAAAATAGCCATATAATCAATTCTTTATTTTATTGTACATCATGGTCAATGAAAATGCAAAAAAGAACATGCCCAATACGCAGCCATCTTGACCTGACCCTCGTTCAATAAAGCATACATGTACATATAAATATTATACGTTTTTTCCTGGTCTCAGTAACTAGAAAGATGAATACAACTAACGTAGGATGTAACCATAAGAAATATGCTTAACCAGTATAGACTAATATTGATCAGCTTTCTAGGAACCAGTCCTGTTCTTTGCTTCTTAGTGAAATACCATTATTAGCCACAAATAATATTTAGAAAAGAATTCCTGACAACAGTTACAAACATGTGGACCTATTAAGCAGGAACTTGTTCCATTGCTCTATGGTGTAATACAGTTGCAATTACCTAAAAAAATATTTCACAGTTTTTAACTAACAACTCGGTAAAATACTCTTTGAACTGTCACAGGGACATCCCAAATTATATACAAAAAACATTATCCAGTACTCCTCATAGCAATATATCCAGAGAATACATGTACACATAGTGCTAATAGTGCTGAGTCCCTAAACCTCCTGAACAAACTACAGTTACTACTAGTGACAATTCCATACAGGCCTTCACCTTAGCCATTATGAGTCAAAATCACAAGCACTCCAGAACATGTTAATCACACAGGGAATTTTGCAATGACAGGCAACAAAGGACATAGTAATTTACATCATTTAATAATGATATTTATAATCATAATTATTTTCTAATTCCAATAACAGTCTTTGGTCTTTGGGCCTCTTGTGCCCATGCTTTTTCTT
This sequence comes from Ricordea florida, assembly GCA_949710005.1. Classification (NCBI taxonomy): domain Eukaryota; kingdom Metazoa; phylum Cnidaria; class Anthozoa; order Corallimorpharia; family Ricordeidae; genus Ricordea; species Ricordea florida. The sequence goes on from OX453273.1 coordinate 41,496,448, forward strand.
TGGGCCTCTTCTGCCCATGTTTTTTCTTGAAAGAGAAAAAGAAATGGGAGAAACATATTATGAGGTACAATGTTTTTCTATTGAATCAAAGGCCAAGAAAAATTCAGCTGATTGGGCAAAAAAAGAAAAAAAGCAACCCTATAAGTCATTTGTGTTGGTGATTCTCCCAGCCCTTCAATTTTCACACATTTTAGTTATAGTGTCAAACTGTAAAACACTTATCCTATGGCATCCTAATAGCTAACCAATCTACTGTTAGCACAACTGTTTACCTGACTCAAAATCATACAGTGCTTTGAATGGCCCACTGTAATAAGAGTTGCTTGCAGCAGCAGGTGGAGCAGAGGGCATTGGCTGCGGTGAGAATGAATTCTGTGGTTCTTCATCATCACTATCACTATCATGATTGTGAATCCTGATTGAACGACGTTCAGTTCGTGGACGTGATGACGCTTCAGATACTCTAAAATCAAAGGATTATCATGGCTTTAGCAAGACACGTCAAAAATTTCTTTACCGGACCTATAATATTATCTGTGTTAACTCGGGCTAATCCTACAACTATGTAGGGAATCCTGAGTTTTCTTTGCGAAGATCATCCCAGTGAGACTCTGACTTAGCACATGGGTATCAGGATCATGCATTCTGTCAAGACCTTGACAGCCATTTGTGATTTATAAACAGAAAAAAACAAAGGCCAAATTTCAATTAAGTATTTCACTGATCAACAATAACAATAAATCATTTTAACAATCTAGTACTGTAAAATTTTTGTTTAATGTTCTATCTTCCTAAAGATGGAAGACTCACAATCATTTAAATCCGTTAAGATCTACTACAGTACTTTATACTATTTTTGTAATGAAGGGCAAAGCTAGGCATACATGTACTTGGAAAAGGAATCCAAGTTTTTAATGGGAGTCAAACATATCACCTTCCAACAACCATTATGGTTTTGAATATTTGATCTCAGCAAAGGGCTTTTAAAACACTTTAAGTTTACAGAAGGAAGTTCCATATCACACTGTAATTAAGTGTCTCTTGTAAGTCTCTCAGACGAATCAAGCATTCATTTAACATAATAATAATAATAATAATAATCATAATAAAATAACAAAAATAATGATAACTCATTTGAATTAACACATTCATTTACTAAATTATTATTTACTAAATTGTTATTTCAATACTGCAGGTAAAGGATGCAGTCCATAACATTTGAGTTTTCTTTGTACATGTAGACATTGTCCTTCTATATTTTGTCTCCTAGTGAACTTCCAACTGATCATATGTGCATTTATTTACAGAAATTCAATGGCTATTTAATTCTGAACAGAAATAACCAAGCTCAAATTTCATATGTTCATTCCCTCTTGGGAAGTCCCAGTAATGATTAAACATAATATTATAGGGAAACTGAAATTAATGGGACAACATGAACAACGAAACTCGTAGGTCCAACATACTTGTTATTCAAAGTAGCTACAAGGCTTTCCATTACATCTGCACAGTGTTTGTGGTAATCATACACTGCTTCAGCCAGTGCAGCCAGTTGACTGACTTGTTCTACCTACAATGAAAAGAACCAAAGCTTAGTCTAATATACGAGATACAGGATGAACAGCAGATTGAAGTATTTGTTGGATGTGATACAGGTTTAATTTGATTTCAGGTTAAATTTGATTTAACCTAGGTTGGTTTGTAATTTCTTTGTGTCTGGTATTCATGATCATAAATATAGACAAAAAATTTACAAACCAACCTAAGTTAAATTATATTTAACCTGAAATAAAATTTAACCTGTAACAGATACATGCTGTAAAGTGTAGCTGCACAATGCCATATACATTGTATTAAGTACTTTCAGTGGAAACACCTCAAAGGTGATGCAGATGTAATAGGACATGTCCGAGTCATTAATCAGTGAATTACCAATTACAGGTACAATATATGTAAATGGTTTAAGTGCAAGTGGTAATCTGGAACAATGAAATGAGCAAGGTGACTATACAGTATGCTGGAGTATTACAGTATGTCAGGATGGGTACATGAGAAATGAAACTTGCAGTTGTACAACTTGTATAGATAATGATTTGATAATGATTTGATACTGTATAACCTCTACAAGAAAATATTCAATAATGCTAGCCCTTCAGTTAGTCACAAACTCAGTTAATGATCAATTGAGAAATAGAAAACATTTTGTGTTTCTATCGAGTTATAGAAACATGATTTTTAACAATAAGCATGCATATTTTCCTTGGGATATTTTCTAACATATAATATCAGTACAGTGAAGGGAATGATAATCAGTGGTGAACTGTGTTGATATTCTAACGCGATCTCCTTGCTGGCACTGTATGAAATGAGCGCATTTTTAACTTTGTCAAATAATTACAGTAATTTAATAGACAAATTCTGCCATATTTATGAATCCAGACATAATAAAATTAATTGATCATGAATGACATCAGTAACACAACATTTAGTGGCCTACCTACCTGTATTAATCACTGATGACATTGATTACTCATTGACTATCGCATATAATCAATGATTAGTCAACTGATTAACCTTCAATTACCTACTGATTACTCATTGATTTCTTTGATGTCATAGATTTAATAAAACTGCAATTATAATTATAACAAATATCACTTTACATCAGCAGTTTCTATCAAGTTCAGCATGCTGTTATAGCAAACTTCTTTGGACTCTTCAAATTTTTCCTCTGCAGCTCTGATTTCCTCTTCTGGGACTGTAGTAAAGAAAACAAAAGTAACTGGTAATTAAGAAAGTTTAAATACTCCAAAGAATGAAGTGCCACTGAAAAATAACAGTCAGTAACCATAATGTGGCACATGGACTGAGACTACATCACAATGAAATTTGTGTGGATCTAGTCTTAAACATTTTAACTAGCAAATCTACCCATCAAGCCAATATAGTATTATTCTCTAACTAAATAAGTAACAGCCACTGAAAAAACTTGGATTTGTAATTTGCACTGGTGTTAGCCTTTTTATACTGGTATTACACTTTCTGCAATGGTGTTACAATTGAACTGCACTGCTCTTAGCCAATCACAATCAAGTAATTTTCTACATAAATTATTAGTAAATACAACAGTATACAGTGTAGTACCACACCTTTATGAGCCTTCCTCTTCTTGCAATCAAAGTCAAGTCTCCTTCCCTCTAATTTCTTCCTGTGATGCTAAAAGAAGAACACTGTACAGTTCAACTTTGAAAGGATGCGTGTGCCAGGATTTTTCTGACTGAAACCAATCACACAGAATTGTGCAACGCAGGTACTGTATGTACATGCCGTGCCTGAATACAATTGTGGCTTAAACCTTGTCTGTCCTCATTTCACTTATGAATTACTGCAAGAGGGGTAGACTTTAAACAGACTCTGGAACTCACTAGCCAGTATATTTGGAAAAGAGGGGAAATCTGTAATTACAGTGCTGAGTACTTTTAAAAGGGCTACATGTAATTACCTACTTAATTACCACCATTATAATGTTGTGAGTTTGGGCTGTGTGCAAACTTGTCAATATCAGTATAGAGCAGTTACAACTTTATGTAAAATAATGGTACTGGGTAAGTGGGAAATTGAGACATGTACGTGTAAGAAATAATAACAAACAATTAAGTTAACAATGACATTAATTGTAAGTTAAACATTGCAAGATTAAAAGAGACCTGATGTTTCAAGTATTAACCATCCACCAGAGTAAATAACAAAAGGACATGTGTATAACACTTGAAAGATCAGCTTAAGTGTTATAACAGACTACTTAGAGTAAATTATCAAGCAGCTCACTGTCAGAGGTTTTATTTGTTTGTGGAGTTGGATTGTCTGATTGTTGGTAATTTTTGATGATGTTTCAATAACCCAAGAAGAAGTTATCATCAGTCAAGACACATCAATCAACGTCATCAACAACAGCTCTTGTCAGAACTACAGTAGCTATGCCCGGATGATCAAACTCCACAAACAACTACCGAGACTCCTGGGTTCAAACCATTAACAGCAGTTGTATTTCCTACCATGATCTCCTTGATGTCCCTGTTTCTAAGCTGATCAAGAGGATCCAGAAAATTCTGTTTGACATTGCTATCCAATGCATCTTTTATTTCAGCCAGGTTTCCAAATGCTTCACCAGCATCTACCAAAGCATGTCCTGAAGATGAGAATCATGGAGTCATTACAGTGTGAGCTGCACAATTCAAAAATTGAAAGCAAATCTATAGCATGTGAGAATTAATTGATAAAAAAAAAGGTTTTCATAAGCTACCCTTTGCTGGGGCTCTTCTCTTTCATATGGAACTTGTGCCATGTGTCTAGTTATATTATATTTTTTTGGTCATTTCACATTAGAGAAATAAGGTAGGCCAAAAAAATACATCCTTTACAGAGCCAGCCACATGCACCTTTTTTTTTTCATTCCTTGTTCCTTGGAAATGAAATGCTTAAAGATAAATAAATACAGGGAGCTGTTTTCCTATTAAATATCACACTCCAGATGAAACGGTCTGAATTGTCACATAAAATAGTACTGTTTTCCTTTCAGATCTTCAATAATTCTTACTGAGTGACATATAAATTTGTAAATATAATGTACCAGTAAGATCAAGAACAACTGCTATTAAATATTCAAATCATTGTTAACATGTTGTTGGTTAAATACTGTACACTATGTACAGTATCTTAAGCAGCCCATTAAGGACCAGACATACCATGCAGCTCCACCTCTACTACAGACCTATACATGGGGCTCCTCTTTTGTGTCCAGCACTTTTGTTATTTATCTAGGAGACTGGCTACATTTTGTTGACCAATTGTACAGACCATTCAAAGGACTTGTGGTGCCCAACCATCATAAAACCCAAAAGCACTTACACTATACATAATGGGTGACAAACACAAACTTGCAACATCATCTACATAACATCACTATCAGTGAATAATTTTAATAATCTGTCATTGCAGCCAATATTGCTTTGAAAAACACATGTACATTTAGCAAAGCCTAGTTACCTTGGTCTAAATGTACACAGAATTGTCACAAATTTTTCCTAAACGTTTTGAGGGAACTTTTTCCCACATCAGGGACAACTACTGATCACTGTACCTACCAAAGAGAGACTCATCCCCAAGATCTTGTCCTCCTTTTACCATTGTTTCACCTAGTGTGCCTTCAGGTTGAGGGTACCTGGACACCTTTGCCTCGCCACGAACTTTATGGACAGTAGACTGCATGGTAAGTTTGGCTCTGGCAGCTGTAAGTTATAACAAAAGCTGATTGTAAGGTCAGTTTAACCCAAACCCCTGACATATAATTATTATGAACCACACTACTGTATTTACCTGTGTACAAGCATAGAAGTTGACCCCTAATGCTTTTAAAGCCCAAAACTAGATTTTCTTACTTTCTTGGTATTAAGAATTTCTTGGAAAACTCATCCTGTATTATTATATTTATTACATCCATTTTGAAATCACAGGTGATCCTTGCAATTTGATTGGTTCATAGCAGTGTGATTTATTCCCAAATTGCACCATTTTTTTGCTCTAAATCGCATCATTTTTAAAAAGTTACTCTTCTTCAAAAACTGGGCTTCCTGAAGTGGATAAATAAATAAGTAGTATTGACAAAAAACTGTGATTTCAAAATGAGTGTAATAAAGTGGTAATTGAACTTCGTGTCATACAATTTTTGTCTGAAATCATACTTGTGATTTCAAATCGAACTCGCGCTATGCGCTCGTTCGATATTAGAAATCACACGTATGATTTGTATAGGTAATCACATGATTTGTCTCGTGCAATTTGGGATAAATCAGCACGAGTAAATTTTTCAAAGGCTAACCAAATTGCACGAGCCCGTACGTAGGGCGAGTGCAATTTGTAGTCTTTGAAAAATTTACGAGTGCTGATTTATCCCAAATTGCACGAGTAGGGATAATATACCGGTACTAGCCCAAAAATAAAAAAAATAAAATAAAAAATCAATTTTATTTTATTTTATTCAAGATTTCAGCAAAATAAAAAAAAATAAAATAAAAAATCAATTTTATTTTATTCAAGATTTCAGCAAAATAAAAAAAAAATGTTAAAATAAAAAATCAATTTTATTTTATTCAAGATTTCAGCAAAATAAAAAAAAATGTTAAAATAAAAAATCAATTTTATTTTATTCAAGATTTCTAGGATCAAAATAAAATAAAATAAAAATAAAAAATCAATTTTATTTTATTCAAGATTTCTGGGATCAAAATAAAATAAAATAAAAATAAAAAATCAATTTTATTTTATTCAAGATTTCTAGGATCAAAATAAAATAAAATAAAAATAAAAAATCAATTTTATTTTATTCAAGATTTCTGGGATCAAAATAAAATAAAATAAAAATAAAAAATCAATTTTATTTTATTCAAGATTTCTAGGATCAAAATAAAATAAAATAAAAATAAAAAATCAATTTTATTTTATTCAAGATTTTTGGAAAATAAAAATAAAATAAAAATAAAAAATCAATTTTATTTTATTCAAGATTTCTGGAAAATAAAATAAAATAAAAATAAAAAATCAATTTTATTTTATTCAAGATTTCTGGGGCCTAACCCAAAATAAAAAAAATTAATTATGGTTTAAAAAGATAAAATAAAATAAAAAGATGAATATAAAATTATTAACTATTAAATACGATAATAAAGAAAAAAAGTGTACAAAAGATTTCTTTGATGAAGTAAGTAAAGATTTATCAATTTGTATAGAAGAGAATGATAATTTAACTATTATTGCTACAAATATTGATCCAAATAATTTTTCATCAGATAAGTGTGTATTTTTTGGTTTTAAAATTCGATACCTATTGGGAGATAGACCGCCGGTAATGAGAGACGGACAATTGTGTGCTATAGAATTTATTACAAATGGAGTAAAAATACATAAAATTGAGGAAGATATTAATTTTGATAAAGAGTATTTTGAAAAAGCAATTAAGATTAATAATGAAAGAGAAATTAATAGTAATTTAGAAATATTTATTAATTCATTTGAGATTAGTTTTAATATAATAATTAGAGATAAAAATAAGTTTTACGAAAAAATACAAAAACATGTAAAGGATGGAATATCTTCATACTTTTCAATATCACCACCTAATAGAAATATGTTTGAAGGCATGAAAGTAGTAACTTTAAATAATTAGTAATACAAAGTTTAATTTTATGTTATATAACCCAATAAATGGTTATATAACAAAAATTTATTTAAATCTTAAACTAAAAGTTACAGATTCTCCTTTTAGATAAAACCTTTTCCAATCAGAGTCTAAAATGGTTAAATCAAAGTGATTAATCAAGTTATCATATTTTTTAATTGGAATAGATGGATAATCTTTTGATGGGATGTTTGCTAGCAATTGGGATGGTTGTATTTTTACAATTTCATTTTTACCTTTATTTGTGTATGATGTTCTATTATCAACTATGCTGCATAAAAGTCTCAAGGGTTCTTTTATAGTTATATCTATTTGATTTATTTTAAATAAAACCTCTGGCACCCCCAAGGAATTTTGCAAACCCTGGCTAAATTTAATGTTAAATGGTTTATTGTTGATTATGTAAGCAAAATTATCTCCGATAATCATTGTTATATTTTTACCCTTTTCGCTGAGCTCAATTAATATTTTTATATCATTTATGGAATATATTCCTGGATTAAATATTACTAAAGGCTTATCTTGTTCATCAGTTATTTTTTCTTGATTCCTTAAAGTTATTAGTCTTTTTTTTGTTTTAATATTACAATCCAGGAGTTGTATCTCTTTAATATTTTTGAGTGGAGGGTCTAAATAAACCCTAGTTTCTGCAGTATACATTGTAATACTAAGCATTTTTCATTTATAGGATATATGTTTAGATTAATTTTTATCGAAATAAAAACCAAGATAATAATCCTCCAGCAAATATTAAAACAATAAGAGTATTTTGATGTTCTATATTACTAACTTCATCTATTTTGTCTGATTCATCGTTATTGTTTAATTTAGGTTTCCTTGGTTGAGGATTGGTATTTAATAAAACTTTTGATGTTCCTGAACTATGAGTTATTCCAACATTTTTTGTTTCAACATTTATTGAATTATTTACCCCAAATTTCATATCTTTTGTTGCTATTTTCAGATTATTATTATATCCAATAACGCTTTCTGTATTTATAATTAAATTGCTTGGCATCAACAAAACATTAGGGGCTATAGCTAAATCAAGCCGTACTTTTGATTCTTGAACTGCCATTTGATATCTTTGGTTTGAATTTGCGATATCATTTTTAATCACAGAGCTTTCAAATAAATCTATAAATTCTTGTTGGCTTTCAAATGCTCTTCCCCCATTACCAATAATTGAATTCCTAGTATTAACTTGGGCCCCTAAAACACAATAAACAAAAGCTTCAACCGATCTATTTATTCTCCCTAATCCAGCATTTGTTAATCCATATCCAGATTCTGGTATAAACCACGCATATTGAAAATCAACAAAATAATCATTTCGAAGCATAGATATTAAATTCCCATCTATTTTTTTACCACCATCATCGGAAAATCTATTTGCGCTGCTTGGCCATATATTAGCTTCTGTATCATAACCTCTCACAACTCTGACATCTTGATTTCCACCACCTATCGCTTGCCCACTAGCGCTTCCGGGAACGCTTCCGGGAGGAACGTATCCTTTTCCATAATCAATGAATACATCTCCTACACCGTGGTTTGCACCCCCTTTCCATCTAAAATCAGCCAAAGGTTTATTTAATCCTTTATAATCTTGATTATTGCTTAAACCAAATTCTGCGCATAAACGATTATAAGAATTTTTGTTGTATGGATTATTTTTTAAAGAAAAAGTTTGTTCGCCGGGTAATGGCACAGATAATTCATATAATATTCTTCTTATTGTAAAGTAAATGTGAAATATAAAAAAACTTCTAATAACTTTTGGGTAATTTAAACTATCATTTAAACTTACACCACATCCTGATGTTGCGCACCAAACCGCCATGTTTAATTGCTGAGGCCAGTGATTAATATTTGGTTTATTCAACCAAGATCTAGCTTCTTTACCACTAGTAAGTCCTACAGTCTGATTTTTAAATACATTTTTCATGGGAGAGGTGAAGCTGTCTTTATCTGAAACATATATATTTAAAATAGTTAACATTTTTGTTAAATTTTTTGCAGATTCATCGAATTTAATACCAGGTATTGGGTATGTGTTTTTTGTAGATGATAAACTTTCTGGAAAAGACCCTAAATCTTTCCATAATAATGTTTTCAAATTAGTGGGAAGATCATCGGTCCATGTTTTTCCAGAAGGATCATCATAAGACATAATTGTTGTACCATTAACTTTCCATTTAATATATCCACCATACGAATCATTCACAAATGTAAATTTATTTAGGTTCGCGTTTGGGTAACGATTTTTGAAATCATCCAATAACATCTTATTCTTTGTGTTTCAAATAATGTGATCTTTAGACCTTTTAAGAATAAGATGTAAATTCAATTAACCTCTCTTTTAATACCAGCAAAACAATTACAACCAACATCAGTTCTCTCATATGAAATTTTTAATGTCCGGTAAGTTCTTTTAATAGATTTTCGCGCACTTCTCTCCTTATCACAGACATATCCAAGTTTTTTTCTGTTTTCCTAAATTTTTGTCGTATTTCTTGTTTTAGTTTTTGAAACTTTTCCAATTCTGCTAAAATTATAGAAAATTCTTGATCGGATATAACATTATCTTTCAAAGCTTTTGAAACTAAATCGTTAATTGTGTTTAATTTTGATTTTGCAATTGCAGCGGTTTGTTCGTGTTTACTAACTTTACCAGAAAGTCTTTTAGAAGCAATACCAAATCCAACCGACAACCCACCAAAAAAACCACCAACAACTCCCAAAGGCACACCAACAATAGCACCAAAACCCGTGAGAGAAGTTCCTAAACCGCTTGCTGATAGGATAACTGAAATCAAACCACCAGAAACACTAATTTTTGTACATATTCCTCTAGCTCTATTATATTTTTTTCTTACTTCTTCGTAATGTTTAATTTCTTTCTCAAGATTTTGTAATACTTCGCTTGATTTTTGTAATCTGAAATTAATAGGATCTGGATTATTGGGTAATACAGGGTAAATTCTATTGTATTCATCCATATTGTATTTTACTACTCAACATGATATCTTTAGACCTTCTTTTTTATACTTTCCACAAAATATAAAACAACAGCCATTATTAAAAGCCATGCATTCTTTCCTAAAAAGCTAATAACTTGACCTGCAGTTTTAAATAAAAAGCTAACTATTGAACCAATCATTCCTGGTAATATTTCACCCAGTTTTTTACCTATAGTTTTTAATCCATTTCCCAAACCTTTACCTAATGTTGATAACCCTTTGGAAAGATTAGAAATTATAACCCCAATTACTAAACCAACAGCGCTTAAAACTGCAAATACTGTAAATCCATGTTTTTTGAAGATATCCTTAATTCGTTCTCGTAACGACATTCTTTCCAAGATTTTCTCACTCTCACGCTCTCGTTCAGCAATTTCATCATTACGGTCATCAAATTCTTCATCTAAAGTTTCTATTCTGGCTGTTTCCTCCACCGTTTTCAAAGGCTTTTCCTTAATGAATTTTCTCTCCTCCCTATTTTTGTTTTGTAATTCTTTCATCTTTTTAATCTCGAGATTATTTTTTTCCACAATTTCTTCTGCCCTAGGCCCCAAAGCATTTTTTAATTTCCCATCAGGAAGTTTAGCTCCTGTTTTAAAATTTCTAAATTCTCCATCTTTAAGAACATATTCAGCCGCATTACTTCTACCTAGTAGTTTAATGGTTGGCAATTTTATTCCTTGACCTATATCTTTGAGATATGTTAAAAATTCTTTAAATTTTGGGTTTGGATTCCACACTTTTATTTCATCTTTAGCTTGTTCTTTTTCTTTCATCTTTTTTAAAAGGGGTTTATTTTCATTAATACCACCAAATGGAGTTTCTTCTTCCTCCTCATCATCATCATAATCAGGATTTTCATAAGCTGTGGATGTTTTTGTGGGCGTCATATAAAGTGTTTCATCATTATCTATATTATCATCATCTTTTGTTTCATTTAGTTTAGTTGGATCTAATTTATCTAGTTCAATACCACCTTCTACCATGATTTTTTTACTAATCAGTAATAAATCTTTAGACCCCCTAGAGTTGAAAAATAAAAGTAAATTTTGATTTAAGTATTTAAAAAAAATATAAAAATAAAATGATGAACGAAACTACACAATTAATAGATGTTAATAGTTATACTCCTAGAGTAAGCATGATTTTTTCTAAACCAATTGTTGGTGAAATTCCTAGAACAAAACCAAAGGTTGAATTTAAAAGAATTAAAATTTTTACAAAAAATGATGACGGAACAGAAGGAGAACTTGTTATTCCAACCGGTAATTTATATTCTTTTGGTGTTTCTACAAATACAAGTCAAGAAACAGGAGCAATTACAGGATATGTATTTCCATTATGTTTATGGAGTGGAAGTAGTCCAACACCCGAAGAAGAAAAATGGATTGATTTATTCAATGATATAGTTGACAATTGCATTGATCATTTGCTTATTAATAGAGAAAAAATTGGTAAATTTGAGTTGGAAAGAAATGAGCTTGAAAAACAAAAAGGAGGTTTAAATCCTCTATATTGGAAGATGGAAAAGTCTTCAATGACTAGAGTTCCAGATAGAGGCCCAACTTTATATGCAAAATTAATTTGGGATAAAAAACAAGACCAAATTTTAACCAAGTTTTATAACTATAAAAATGATAAGTTAATTGATCCATTAAAATTATTAAATAAAGGTTGTCGAGTTGAAGAAGGTGTAATAAAAATTGAATCAATATTTATTGGTGGTTCTTGTATTGCACTTCAAGTAAAACTTTATGAAGCAGTTATAGAACCAAACAAAGAAATGAAAAGATTAACCAAATTTAGAAACTTAACTATTTCAGATAGTAAATCTGCTGCTGAAGAAATGGATGAAGATTCTGATGTTGAGAGTCTCATGTAAACCAAAATAAATATACTTATGTTATATAACCAAATTACTGGTTACATAACAAATAATAATTTAAAATATTTTACTGACTGCGTAACCTAAACCTAACATTCCAGCTCCAACATATACCATTTCTCCTGTTTTTTGTTCATCGCTTGGTTTGTAATAATCAGAGAATTTTGGCTCTTGCATTTGGGCATACAATTCAAAAGCCTGATTTGTAGTCGAAATATTTTTTGATGCTTGATATTTTTCATCTTTTTTCTTCATTTTCCAATCAATCATTTTTTGTCTTTTTTCCTGATATTCTGCATAATCTTTTTGATATTTTTCTAGTGCTTTATCGTGTCGTATTTTTTCTGTATCCACATTATGTCCCGAGAGGGATTTTGCAAGATAATTTCCACCAACAAATGCTGTTGCATTCAATATAGCCCCACCAATCATCATCGCTATTGCTGCCATTTTATTTTGGTAAAATCTTTTGATCCTCTAAATAAGTTTTTAGATACATACTTCCGGATAATACAGCCACCCATTTTGCATAATTCGCAATATTTGAGGATGGGTCATTCAAAAATGATTCTTTCATTACCTTTTTGGCCACATATCCAACCCCTGCCCCTAATCCAATAAGTACCGCTGAATCAGTTACAGTTTTCACAAGTTTGTTTTCGCTTGACATTTTTTACTACATCATTAAGAAACTTTTAAATAACTTTATGTAGTAAAAAATAATTTATAATTATTCCATTCCTAAAGATTTTGGGGTTACAGAAAATGGTATCTTTTTTGGTTGTGGTAATTGGGGAACTTGTGATAAATCAGGTATCCTATTAGAATATTCAACCCTAGCTTTTTCCTTATATCTCATAAAAAGATCAAATGCTGTAAAACCTAATCCAACAACAGATAAAACAGTAGTAAAAGATAACTCTGGTAGCCATGATTTCGCTTCACTATATGTATTTTCATTTTGCTCTTCTTCCTGTTTTATTTTTTCTTCGCGTTTCATTTCCCTAGCTAATGCTTCTTTTGCTTTTTTATTATATTCAGCTAATTTTTTACCAGCTGCTACTTTTTTAGGATCTTTCTCCCTCTTTTTAGTATCTTTATTTTCAGGTGTGGGATCTGCTGTAATTTGCTCATCAGACATTGTTATTTAGATGCTGTAAATAAGTTTTTAGATCTGTTTAATATACTGTATCAACACCTTCAGTAGATTGCTTAGTTTCCTGATCAGTTGTGTTGGAATTTACAGAAAATTGTTGATTTTTGTTGAATTTAACGTGCTTAACAACCTGGAATAATCCGCTAGCAAGTGCTACCAATCTTCCACCTTTTAATGCTAATAGTCCAACAATGTTTGTTAGTTCGCGATTAACTAAATCATCATTCTTCAAATCCATACAAAGAGCATCAATATCATCCAAAGGAATAAATAAAGAAATTATTTTAGAAATTAATTGAAGGGATGAATCCACCGCTCCACCACTAATTTTCTTACCCATTACCGCTTGATAACGATTAAAATATTTTTCTACATCTTTTTCCGATAATTTTTTTACATCACCCAAACTCATATCAACCCCTAAATATTCCTTTGTGGTTCCGAGCACTGCGAGAATTGCAAGTGATTCTTGTTTTATTTCAAGTTCATCATTATCTTTTTCCTTCAGCTGTTCTTCAATATAATCTTCAACGTTTGTCATCTTTGTTAAATCACCTCGGGAATCTCTAAATAGCAATTAAATGGGTATCGCAAAGATAAACAAAGTCTAGAATATTTTTCGGTTTTAAGGAGTTGAACAAACTTTTTACCTAATTCATAATCCAAATCACCACCATAATCTTCGAAAAACATTTTCATACCTTTCTGGGAAGGATTATGAAAAGTAACAACGCAGGCCACATTTTCTCGGAATGGTTTTGCTATTGATGTTAATTGCTGGGTTAGAACCCACATTGATAATCCGTGATGCCTTCCGGAGAATGCTAAATCTATAAACTTATTCGATCGTTTCTTCAGATCGGTGGATACAGCGCAATCATCTAGAATTATTAATGTATTTGTACCGGAGAATAAAGTTTGGCAATCATTTAACAATTCATTAATCTCATCTACATTACTTGCATCGGGTGATAATACAAAGAATCTCTTATCCCCACGAGCAAAATTATGATATGTTTTATTTTTAGAATAAGTTGGACAAATTAAAACAATATATTCAAAAACTTTTCGAAATGGGCCTCGGAGCTGTTCAATTAAGTACTTTGTTTTCCCACAATTTGTTGGTCCAGTTATGATACAATGGAATGGTATTTTATCTCGTAAATCTTCCATATTTTTGTATCATAACATTATGTTTTTAGTACTTAATTGATCTCAAACTTGAATTCATTATTTCCATCATTGCATCAGCCACAACAAACATATGACAAGTTATTACTACTGAGCTTGATGTGCCACTTTTTTTCCTTTTAATTTCTATTTTTACTCCATCATGCGTATTATTTAGAGCTAGTCCGCCGCCATGAATATCATTATCAGGGTGAGTTCTTGTATCAACCCAAAGAGCAAACTTATTTGTATAAAAATCCCCTTCTTTTAAATTATGCTCTCCTATTTTTTGGTATCGTTTTTTCACAGATTCCCAAAGATCTGATATAATCATACCTTTAGAGTATATTCTATTTGGTACACCGTCAACATCAATATTAACAGAAGTTATTCCGGGATAGAAAAAATTTTCTGAATCTCTTGCACCGCCGGCATATGGAGCAACAAACAAAAATAATATTCCACTCATTGATCTTCTAGGTAAATTAACATGTTGATTAATAACTTCATCAGCTCCAGTTAAAAATGTAAAAGTTTTGTGTAAAGTAACATTTTCATAAAAGAATCCTTTACCAATTTGATAAGTTGATTGAGCTTCTCTAGCTAAGTATTCGCTTGAAATTGATGAATATTCTAACTCTAAGTTTTTTATTGAGTATTTTGGTGTTTTAGTTGTATCAGAATAAACAACAATATCATAAATTTGGGCTAATGTAATCTCAAATATTAAATGATTTTCTAATGCTTTTGGATAAAAAACCCCATGATCATTTAAAATAGGATGATTTATTGGTATTCTATACTTTGAACCGTGAACATTAGTGAGAGCAACTTCTTTTACATCTTGTGTTTTTGCATCACCAGATTTTGTTCTAAGTTTTCTAATATTTAGAGAAGAAATACCTTGTTTTAATCTATCTTCTCGCTCTTCTTTGGTTAAGAATAAATCATGATATGTTTGAAATAGATCATATCTTTGAGTATCCTGCAATGTTTCGCCTCCAAAAAGAACTTTTAATCTGGAAACAAGATTGGCGGCCAAATTATTAACAACAGTATTATTTGCATGACCCTCAACATCTAAATCAAATAGAAGAGATACACTTCCAGGAACAATCACTAAATTATCAGAAAGTTTTGGAATATTTATATATAATGTTTCGCCGGGGGTGGCTGATGATGGATTTAGAGTAATTCTATTTAATGTTGATTCTGCTTTCAAACCAAATGGTTCTTTTGGAATTCTGTTTGGGTTAATTTTTTCAGACGTCATAATTGATTTATAAGATACTTTGGCTAACCTTTAAACCCCTTTGTCTTTAATTTTTCGATATGTTTTAATAAATCTTCTCTAGCCTCGGGAATTAAAATCATAATATTAAAAATTTTATCGCCATCTTCCATATATAGAATTTTTTTTCTAATAATTTTTTTCATAAGATAAATTTGATATTCGCTAAATTTTATTTTTTCTTCCTCCACCATTTTAATTTATAAAATACTTTGTTAATTTTTAAATGATGTCAAAAATATATTATTCGGCTGGGGGGTATTGGAAAGGATATTCTGCAATCTCTAAATTAGCTGAAAAGGCTAAAGTAAGTGAAAATGAGGCAAAACAATGGTTAGAGAAACAAGCAATATGGCAAATATATCTTCCACCTCCAAAGTATATACCTAGACCGCATTGGACTGTGAATAAACCAAATCAGATTCACCAAGCAGATTTATTATTTTTACCGCATGATAGAGTTGGAAGAAAAACATATAAATATGCGTTAGTTGTGGTTGATATCGCCTCGAGATATAAAGATGCGGAGCCATTAACTTCAAAAGAAAGTCGAGAGATATCAGAAGCTTTTAAAAAAATATATTCTAGAAGAATGAAATACCCTAAAACATTAATGGTTGATCCTGGAAAAGAATTTATGGGCGAGGTTAGTAAACTCATGAATTACCATAATGTGGGGATACAAAGAAGTGAAGCTGGTAATCATAGAGCTCAAGCATTTGTGGAAAATGCAAACAGAATATTGGGTGAAAGATTATTTAGCCATCAATATGCGCAGGAAATGATTAATGATGAGCGATCTAGAGTATGGGTGAAAAGATTACCAACTATTCTAAAAACTTTGAATAATACAAAAACAAGAATAACCGGTAAAGAGCCTGATGAGGCTATAAAAATGAAAGAAGTAAATATTGAACCTAAAAATTACCAACGCGAGGTGGGGCTTGATGAGGTTAGATTACCTCCTGGTGTTAAAGTTAGATATTTATTATCCGCAGGCGAACTTGAAGGTGGTGAAAAAAGGCGGGCTACTGATCCTATTTGGAGTATTAAAGTTTATGATATTACACGCAGCGTTGTTTCGCCTAATCAGCCCGTTTTATATTATTTATTGGATGGTCCAAGACGTGGTTTTGTAAGGGAAGAACTTCAAGTTATACCTTATGATACTAAGTTACCGCCTGATTCTGTTTTACAACGATAATGCCCGTGGGCAAAAGTATTTATTCCATCTTCGCAAATTATTCTTTTGTCATCATCGTAAGAAAGTGCAACTTTGTTAACAGTTTCGGTATAAACATCATGCAAACGACTTCTAAATACATTCATCTTTCTCATTTGTGGCTGTTTATTGAATAAGCAATTTTTGTAATCATTAAAGCTTATTGTCTTTTTTACTACTGATGTTTTTACCCCTTTGTCCTTTTTTATCTCTTCACCTCCATCCATCCTATATGAGTAAAGCTTGGCTCTTAGACCAACAAATTCCGATATCGGTTTTCCCCCTGCCTCATCTTTGAACATATTAATAACTTTTTTATTTATACCCGTCTTAATACCTGATTGGTGTTTTTCAGGAAAATTGGAAGTATCAAACCTTTCCACCACATCTGGGGTAATATCCTTGTAAAAATCTTCCGTTTCTATCAAATATGCGAGACTATCAGTATCTGTAAAAAGCAATTTAGCCTTTTCGTTATATTTAGGTTTTATATAATTATAATGAAAGTTATACATTATTGTTTTACTTAAATCTAAAATGGCCATGCCTAAATAAACAGGTTTATTGTATACTAACTTTGTTTTCTTCATGTGGATGGCCACAAGATTTTCACAAAAGATAGTGCGGTGTTTATAGTTGGGTTTTGATATTAATTTTTTTGCATCTTTTTGGTTTGTAACTAATTTAATGTCAACCCTATTTCTAATGTTTTCCATTGTTTTACCAAATACAGAGTTATTCATTAACTTGAAGAAATCTTTTTCAAAATCATTCTTTGCTTTTGATCTTAGATCAGTATTCAGGGCAATATATGGTTTTAACCAAGCCGACTCTTTGAATGTAATACCTCTATGAATTTTTGTTATTTTTAATCCCAAACTTTTATAAAGTTTTAGTGTTTCATGATGAACAACATACTTTACCTTATTGTTCAGGTTTGGGATTAATTTCTCCACCTTATTAACTTCAACCCTCTCTGGGGCTAGAGGATAATCATTATGTAAATCATGCAGGTTGGGGGGATATTCCAAATCAACCTCCAATAAGCAAGGAATATTTTTCCAGTCTCTAAGATCTTTTTTGTTCATCCATTTAAAACCATGAGTAGGTAATGGATTACTCATTCCTCCTCCATATAAATTATTAGCGTCAAGATATTGTATAAACATTTTGGTTAGGTTGGGATCATATTCTTTCATGTATGGGTTGTTTGCTTTACCATATCTAGTAGAAATCATAGAGACCCCGCCCCGAATACCTTTCTCAATCATAAGCAACATGTTGATGTCAGTTAGCAACTCCAAATTAACTTTTGTTAACTTTAATGCTGCGTCCCAAGCTAGCCCGGGTGCTGTATAATAGTGTGCAGGATCTAATCCATAGTTTTTAATACAAACATCTCTAAAATTCTCGAATACATCAGCTAAAAGTAATACATCTGAATTAAGATAAAGATCATGATAATCCCTCATAGTTTCCATATTGAAAGTTTCCCAAACATTTTGTGCATTTTTATAATCATTATCTGATATATTTTCATCGTTTAGTATTGAATAGAATGCATCCTTTGGTGGAAGTTGGGTTGCGTTGAGTTTATCTAAACCATCAAACCAATCATAAGGGAATACGCCCTTTCTCAACAATGCTTTTAATTCTTCATCTTCATAGAAAATATTTAAGTTTTTGAAAGATTCTTTTGGTAGATTATTTACTAATTTTTCTAGACTTGTTTGCATAAATTTAAATGAATCTATGAATCTAATATCCCGCTTCACCTCAACCAGCTTGTCTTCTTTATCTTTAAATGTATCAACCACAATCTGTTTTGCGAAAGAAATATACTTTTCCTCATTATTAGGTATACAATTTATTTTACCTTTTGTCTTACCAAGATTCTTGATAAAAAGATGGGCATCATATCCAGATAGGTTGTGAAATATTACTGGAAAGAACTTTGGAATCTTGTAATTTAAGTTGCATTCGTTATGGGCCGCTCCTCTATACTTTCCTGTAAAATGACAGTGATCCAAAACCTTATCTTCTCCTAATTTTTCTTCGCATATATGACAGTGAGTAGCATTTTCATATTCTTTTTTATCTATTTCTGACATATTCTCCACTTTTTTGTGGTATTTTGTATTATTGTAAATTTTCTTAATATCCTTCTCTAAATTATCTATAAATATTTGCGGAATATCATCATCTTCGGATTCAGCTGTATATTGAACAAGCTCGGGTGGAAATAATTTATCATCAAAAGACTTTATGAGATAGCTAAATCCTGATGGTTTATGTTTCTGGTATTTATTAGTAAAACTCTCACTTTCATTTGGTGAGCAGGTATGTATTTTCTCTGTAAAACTCTCAAAGTCTCCATATACAACAAATGGTACCCACATTTTTCGATTATAATTATTAAAATTAATATACATTGGATTGCCATCTTCATCTTTTGGCATATTAATCTTAACTTCTTCATTTTTAGCGCAATATTCAAGATGTTTTTCCAGTGATTTTTCTGTTGGAAATGAATTGTAGCATCTGCGACAAAATTCGCGTTTATGTTGATTATTATTTATTTGCGATGAAGCAAGTCTGCTAAAATTCTTTATCCAACAATAGTGATTATTTCCTTCTTCATTCGTTATTAGAAGTAATTCAATCAAATAACCGCTTTGTTTCTTGCTTATTCTAAGAGGATATACTTCTTGGCTATCTTTATTAAATCCATGTACATTAATTGTATAATAGGGATTTTGTTTTTCAAACTTATCAATATCATTCAATTTAACCGGGAACTCTATTCCTTTGAAGTTAAAATTCTTTGAGTTCTCTATCATTTGTTTATCTAGTCTTTGTGGATTTTTCTGTTTTGGAAACGCAGCAGAAGTTATTGCCCACTTGAAACATTCATGATCATTCAAATTTTTAACGTTTATAATTGCTTTCTTTAATTCCAATATTAATGGTAGTGAAATATAGGAACTGCCAGAAATAGGTTCATAAGGATCTATATTGATATCAAAGTATTCCACTTGATCAAATTGCCATCCAGAACCTCGATTTTGAAACTCTTCAATCAATTCAAGTAAGTAATTTACCATTGTATCGTATAGTTCAGAAAAATCAGTTGCTTCTGTTATTATTTCCACATTTTTTGAATGAAAGTACCCCAAACATTCATTATCAGGATTCTTTTTTATGAATTTACAGGTAAAGATGAACTTTATTTTGATGGGCTTCTTTTGCTTATTAATAAGATCTAAAACTTTTGGTTTTATTTTATTAATAAATGTCTTTGGACCAAACCCTTTTTGTCCATCTATACGATGTGTTTTCAGATACCCCCTCAATGCTGCTTGATTTTGTTTTGGGGCTAATCTGTTGCTCCTTTCATTCAATTCATCTCTCACAATCTCAGATATATTTACCTCTATTTCAGGTTTTGTTGGTTTGTTATTAGTAATTTCGGTGATGTTTTTATTGATTAGATTTGAAAGTGGTTCCTCATTCTTTATCTTGAATGCTTGGTTAACCTTTTTCTTCAAACCATCTAATCTTTTATTTACAGTCTTTTTGGTAGGCTCGGGGATATAAGATAGTAACCAATCTTCTAACTTGTTAATCTCTTTATTTATCTGTTTGTAAACTTTTCTTTCTGGTTGGGAAATAGGTTTAGAAGGTTTTAGAATGGGAATATTAATTTTAGGTATTGGTCCATCCATAATTAATCTTTGCGGTTTGTTTTCGATATTATCAAGAGCCTCAGCAATTTCAGGAATTTTACGTAAATTTTTAATAATTACTTTTTTAGGTAATTTTTTACCTTTTTCTTTAATAATTTTTTTTAGTTGTTTCACTATTAATCTTTCTAAATTTTTACCATTTTCGTTTATGGCCTTTTTTAGAAGTTCTAAAAGATTTTTACTCTTTAATTGGTGTTCCATATTAACTATTAATTCTAGCACAATTCTTTAAACCACAATTAAATTTTTATTTTTTATTTTTTTACATTCCTTACAAGAATATTTTTGTTTACCATGTTCACATATTTGCGAACCACCGCATTCTTTGCATTGATGTTTTTGTTTATTGTGTTCGCATATTCGCGACCCGCCGCATTCTTTACACTGATATTTATATTTACCATGTTCGCATATTTGTGACCCACCGCATTCTTTACAATGATGCTTATTTTTATTGTGTATGCATATTTGCGACCCGCCGCATTCTTTACAAAAATATCTACAAATTCCATGAATACAAACATAATTATAATTAATGTTAACTTTTTGTTTTATCTCATCATCCGCAAATTTTCCTATCTCTTCAATCAATTCTGCTTTATTCATTCCATATAATCTTTTAATTTTAAACTCTGCGGCAATTTTTTTCAATTGCGGTAAATATAATTTTTGCAATTTTTGTTCCATAATTAATTTAATGGAGCAACACCATTTCTTTAAATCATAATTTAATTTTTTTTTTATTTTCCTGAAATCTTGAATAAAATAAAATTGATTTTTTATTTTTATTTTATTTTGGGTAGGGCCCCAGAAATCTTGAATAAAATAAAATTGATTTTTTATTTTTATTTTATTTTATTTTCCAGAAATCTTGAATAAAATAAAATTGATTTTTTATTTTTACATTTTTTTTTATTTTCCAAAAATCTTGAATAAAATAAAATTGATTTTTTATTTTTATTTTATTTTATTTTGATCCTAGAAATCTTGAATAAAATAAAATTGATTTTTTATTTTTATTTTATTTTATTTTGATCCCAGAAATCTTGAATAAAATAAAATTGATTTTTTATTTTTATTTTATTTTATTTTGATCCTAGAAATCTTGAATAAAATAAAATTGATTTTTTATTTTTATTTTATTTTATTTTGATCCCAGAAATCTTGAATAAAATAAAATTGATTTTTTATTTTATTTTATTTTGATCCTAGAAATCTTGAATAAAATAAAATTGATTTTTTATTTTAACATTTTTTTTTATTTTGCTGAAATCTTGAATAAAATAAAATTGATTTTTTATTTTAACATTTTTTTTTTATTTTGCTGAAATCTTGAATAAAATAAAATTGATTTTTTATTTTATTTTTTTTTATTTTGCTGAAATCTTGAATAAAATAAAAAATAAAATAAAATTGATTTTTTATTTTATTTTTTTTATTTTTGGGCTAGTACCGGTATATTATCCCTACTGCACGAGACAAATCATGTGATTACTTGTTAATAATATACATGCAAAAATTTAATTTCAACTTTCTGCACTCAATTTCAATTTTCTGCACTGTTTGGGATTAATTGACGTGCTCTCAGCCAATGAGCATGCTGAAATTTTTGCATGTATATTATTACAGACCAAATTGCACTCCACTCAGTTCAATTACCATTATATATGGATATGTGAAGAAATCACAGCACATTTTAATGTGAAGTTTAATTATTCTTATTGCACATATATGAGCGTATTACCTGGTTTAGCAACACATGTATGTGGTCATATTTAAACCATAATTTTTTGTAAAATGCGTACAAAATCAAACAAGATGATTTTTAGCAAACCTTTTTAAGTGTGAAGAGATAAAAAGATAAATATGGTAGATTCCATAGTCAGTTTGGTTTTGGCTGCATAAATCGAAACAGGCCTGCTTGGATTGAGCGGCTGTCAGTAAAAATTACAATTACAGTGTAAGTGTAAATTTAGTTTGGCTCTGGCTGCTGTAATTAAAAACAACAGTTGACTTGAAGGTCAGTTTGGCTCTAGTGGTTGACAGTAAGAATAATGGCTGTATACCATCCCACAAAATGTCTGGTTTTTGATTTCAAAATTTTTGTATGTCAAATGCAACAGTACTTTTATTTGGACAAACTCACTCCAAGTTCCAACACATAGCTATTCCTTCTGTACCATTTCTGATTAAAGAAAAACTACTGCACCTGGATTTGGCTGTAAATATTCCTTTGTCCTATTGCTAACATGATCCACAAGTGTAGCTGTAACATCTGTTTTCTACAGGATATTAAGTAAGCATTTAATACAAAGTGCTCTTAAGAGCGCCTGTCCGTAAATCTCGAGAATGCGACGTCAGTTAGGAAAATTCGAAATTCTTTTTGTTTTATCCAAAGAACCCCTTTGGTGAGTTGTTTTCGAAAATATAACTGAAAAGTCCCAGCGCCTTTTATTTTGCGAGAAATTACGGAAAGTTGGATTTGGCGGATTTAGGCCGCAAAAGACCGGTGAAATATAGAAGTTTTAAAGGCGGTCGTGACGAATAACCGTTTATCGTATTACAACCATCATTTTACACCATCAAAATCCATCTTTATACTTCACAATTCTACGAAAAAATCATTTTATTTCAAAATTTTACGTGACTATTTGAGCGAGCAAAGAGGTAGCTTTTACGGCTTTGAGACAGGAGAACAATTTTGGCGAATTTCAAAGCCTCCAAATGGTCCGTGGTACATGAGAAAATACCATAAAATTACAACCACTGTAAACGCCAATCATTGTGTTATAACATACTTAAAAATATCTGGAGGCAATCCAAAGCCCTTCCCGTGAGAGGTCAAGATGTAAAGTACTATTTTATGATATCGGCGAATCACGCCTGCAAAGTGCGCTGGTACTTTACTGTCACATTTTTAAATTTTACGCACAAAATGGCCAATACGAAAACATTTTACTCTTCAGACACCGTACTGAAGATTAACTACACTGTTTTGAGTCGTGAAAGCATTTAGACATGAATCAAAAGCATAATTTATCACGCATCAACCGATATACTAGGAGTCGCCTGTCATTTCAAAACACAAACACATTGTCACGCTTACTGATTCAAAAATAGTTTCTTTAGAGCAATAGAATTCAAAAAGAGAGCGAAAGTAAAGAAAATGTTCAGGTTTGTGTTTTAAAAACAACAAAGTTTCGATTTTTGGACTTTCTTCGAACATAGTATGAACTACAACAAAAAGGACTGAAGTCGAATTTTCAAATCGAAATTACAGCATTACCGACATTCCGATGTTAGAAAACAGCAATACTCTACGGAAAATAAAGTCAACTTACATGATGCTATTGCGCTCCATTGAAAACCAGTTGATTGAAAAATTGAATGAATGTCAACTTGAATCGAAGTTTCAGCAAACGTAAAGAACAGTTTCTCTTTCTTCTAGGCGTTGATTTTATGGGTGATTGCGTGACATGTTGACACAGGCAACCCATATCGGTTGAACAAAGCTATTCGTGTGACAAATGCACAAGACTCTTCATTAGTAAAATCCCTCCCACCTCCCTGGTAAAATAATATCAAAGTTTATGAATGAATTTTGCTGAAAAATAGAACCTAGTCGTATTTTCGCAACAAATATTGAAGTTAATTTAAATTCAGTCTTCTGTAATATCAGGTTATCTAAACCGGTATTTACAATCAAAACGTCGGTTCGTTTTGATGATAGTGCCGTGCCCCTTTACTGTAATGACAGTTAGTAAAACGACAATGCATTAACTAAGAGTAATATATAGTTTCGTGTACGATGGCGTCGTGTCACTATGCAACACTAGTTGGTGGTCCTTGTGGCTCAAGTTCTTATAATCCATCTATCACTGAATGTGCAACAATCAAGGATTGTTCCAAGGATAAAGCAAACCCCTGTGTTCTGGGTGGCCAAGAATCAAAGTTACTTCTTGCACGTGCAGGTAGGGGTACTTGCTTTTTTGTTTCAAACGTTTTCCTTTGAAAATAATGCACCTAGTAACTGAATGCATTTTTAAAGGCATTTTTGAGATCGAAGAAGTGCACTTAAATTTGACTGTGTGCCCTTTACATCGTGATAAACTTTCGCACGCTTTTTGAATTCTGTTGCTCTGAAGAAACTATTTTTGAATCAGTGAGCGTGACAATGTGTTAGTGTTTTGAAATGACACGCGACTCCTAGTATATCGGTTGATGCGTGATAAATTATGCTTTTGATTCATGTCTAAATGCTTTCACGACTCAAAACAGTGTAGTAAATCTTTAATACGGTGTCTTAAGAGTAAAATGTAAGAGTAAAGCGTGACAATGTGTTTGTGTTTTGAAATGACAGGCGACTCCTAGTATATCGGTTGATGCGTGATAAATTATGCTTTTGATTCATGTCTAAATGCTTTCACGACTCAAAACAGTGTAGTAAATCTTCAGTACGGTGTCTTAAGAGTAAAATGTTTCCGTATTGGCCATTTTGTGCGTAAAATTTAAAAATGTGACAGTAAAGTACCAGCGCACTTTGCAGGTGTGATTCGCCGATATCATAAAATAGTACTTTACATCTTGACCTCTCACGGGAAGGGCTTTGGATTGCCGCCAGATATTTTTTAGTATGTTATAAAACAATGATTGGCGTTTACAGTGGTTGTAATTTTATGGTATTTTCTCATGTACCACGGACCATTTGGAGGCTTTGAAATTCGCCAAAATTGTTCTCCTGTCTCAAAGCCGTAAAAGCTACCTCTTTGCTTGCTCAAATAGTCACGTAAAGTTTTGAAATAAAATGATTTTTTCGTAGAATTGTGAAGTATAAAGATGGATTTTGATGGTGTAAAATGATGGTTGTAATACGATAAACGGTTATTCGTCACGACCGCCTTTAAAACTTCTATATTTCACCGGTCTTTTGCGGCCTAAATCCGCCAAATCCAACTTTCCGTAATTTCTCGCAAAATAAAAGGCGCTGGGACTTTTCAGTTATATTTTCGAAAACAACTCACCAAAGGGGTTCTTTGGATAAAATAAAAAGAATTTCGAATTTTCCTAACTGACGTCGCATTCTCGAGATTTACGGACAGGCGCTCTTAATCCTTTCGATGGTAATAGCGTACTGTATATACAGTACGGGCAAATAGCATCTACCAGGTAGTTAAATTCTAATATACATGTAAGTAATAAAAAGGAAAGGCACACACGGGTCTTAAAACCCACTTGGCTGGAGCTTATCGCGGTTTCAGACTTAGCATGAATCACCTGTGAGCATTATCTCACGGGTACCCACTTATATACCTGGGTGGAGAGAGAGTGTGGAATTGAGTTTCTTGTCTAAGGAAACAACACAGTGCTACCAAAATAATTCTAACAGTATGTACAAGAAGCAAATTGTTTGCAGTACCCTGAAGGCAGAATTATTTCACAAAACAGAATTTAAGTAGGTAATAATGCTATCAATAATAATACTTAGTATAAATACTCAGGTGATTATACAAAATCAGATTATCAGCAGATAATCACCTCGATAAACAAAATGGCTGCCAGTCGTTCGCGTGCTTTTGATGAAATAAAATTCTTTCATGTTGTACAATATGTTTTCTTTTCTATTTTTGAGATAATCACCTGTGTATTTAAACTAAAACAATTATTCACCTCAGGCTCAGTGATTATCGGTGAATATTTAGCAATTAATGAATGAGGCTGAGTAGGATATGAAGAATTAAGCAGATCGAGGAAGGTGTTATCCACAGAGGCCGTAGGCCGAGGTGGATAACACCCTTCCGAGATCCTCTTAATTCTTAATATCCTACGAAAGCCGAATTCATTAATTGCTTTATTATTTATCAAAATATTTTCAAACACTTAAAGGAGAAAATGAGCTTCATTTTCACAAATTTCACACCCACCAGCAATATAACAAAACAACAAAATAACACAAGCTCGTCCCCAGGTCTTCTCGGTTAACGGTGCATTAACCTGCGAAAACGCTGCATTTTTGACGTCATTTCCTCGTTTAAGTCAAAATTCTTCCAAATTTGGTCATCAGCAACTGGTTATGGTGAATTAAATGTGTTCTTTTAGCCAATCAGAATCGGGGAAATATTTTGAATGAATAATAATCACAGATAATCACTTCACCTTCGGCGAATAATTGTTAATTATTATATCTTTCAGTTAGTATGCACACTCTGTATGGTCAATTTAGCGGGCTGTACTTCACTGTATGGCCTGCTAAATTCAAGCGTTTATTTTGAGATACAAACCTAGTTTCAGATTTAAGGTACGGACCTCGAACTCGGTTAGTAAGAGGTATTAAAAACAACTAAAATGTCGATAATAATAGTAACAATAATAATGATAAAGTAACATCTCCTTTTACAAAGAAATATGTAGAATGGAACAACAGTGATAAGAATTTAATACTTACCTGTATCAGAATAGGATCAAAATAATTTCAAACAAATGCATGTATGTATGAAAAAAAATGATTTACTATTAAAGAGGAAAACTATTTAACGTCAGTCAAAGAACAAGACAAGAGATTATACTGCAGACAAGCCCAATTGCAAGAGAGCACACGTGTCACTGGGATGAGTTTACTTAATTTCTCTTATAGAAAGACGTACATTTTTTCCTGAATTTCCTCAGGCGGTCAAATCACATGGAATTTTAAAAGCAACCCACAGTTCAACTGTGCCGAATATAATAAAATAGTAATTTGATACTTACACTGTAAACTAACATGGAAAGCGTAACAGTAATAATAAATAAATTTCATTCATTCAGACGGAGACGATTCTTCTTTACAAAACAAACTAATCAAAGCGAAGCACATGTTACTTATTGAATGAATACACTGACAGAAAGACGAAACAAAATTAATGGATGAAACCATCACACGTGCATGTACAGGTATACGTATAAAAGCACTGGTTCACCCCGGCGAACTGCCAAAATTTAACCCTTTCCACGACAGATTGACTTTTTCTCGCACTTCACAAGAATATTAAAAGATATAAATGAGAATTGTTTTGTTCAGGAGAACAGGATAAGGCAAAAACATTTTTGTGCAACTTCTCATTCATGCCACAATACCAAAATGCTCGCAAACAGAGTCGTTACTTGTATTCGTATCCGTAATAATTAAGTGTATTGGCCTCGTTTACACAAAGGGGCCACAAAAAGAAACAATACTTACCTTTTCTAGTTCTTTGAAGTCCTCATCTAGTCTCGATCCCTTCGCACCGCCAATCTTTTCGCTCATGAACTGTTCGTGCAACGGAAATCAAAGCAGTGAGGTGTAACAAACCCCTCGATACGCACACGTTATATTCAGCAAAAATTACCTGGTTCGCCTTGTTTATTTGCTTCTTGAACCCGGCTAAAGACATGATGGCTTCTTTCTACTTTTTGAACTACTAGATGCTCTTTTTCTAAAGGGACATAGAACGTAAGTTGATAAAAATAGCACTTAAGTAAGAATAAAATGAGAAACCCACGAACGATGTCAAGCCGCTTGTCACGTCTCCTGTTTTCATAAAACTGGGCTCTAATCACATGATTAAATATGGCGGATCACAAGTAAACATATAATCGCGCCAATTTTCCTCTACTACGTATACATTCAGTGTACAGAATGTGGGAATATCTAGATTTTATGGTATCTTGGTTAAGCCGCTAGTGAAAAGTAACATCATGGGTGAGAAGTGTCAGTGGTGCTGTCTGATGTGCGCCATTTGCCGAATAGGATGTTACAGGGTAAAAACACACTGGTCAAAAATAACAGTCTTTAGTATGTTCTCAGCATTGTCTTCTTAGCTGTAGGTTTTCACGAGCATCCACTTTCTCGTAGGATGAGCAATTAATACGCTCTTAATGCATAATTCTCGTTTACGCAAAAAAGAATTAAAGTAGAGTTCGATCGTGCGGGTGTATAGTTACATGTAGTCAAAAAATAAAAAATAAAACTTTTGTTTGGTCAACGTCAATTTTATTTATTTTCTTAACTACAAGTACCTATACCCGAACGATCGAACTCGACAAAATTATGTGACTCCTGGGCTCCAGCTATATCAGACAAAGAATAAAGAAATCATTTGGCAAAAAGAGGATTAATTAGCCAGAAACGAAAATATTTAAAATAGTTGTCATAATTCCAAAGACGAGAAAGTCATCATTCACGCCTAAAAAAACAAGGGCTAGACCACAGAATACCTTGGCACCTTAACTATCCTTTGTGTTTCATAGCAATGTAACAATATATAACAATTGTAGCCATGTATTTTTCATACCCTCACTTCAACTGCAGGGTACTCTGCAGTCGTTTCTCCAAATTAAACAACAGACAGTACAACCGAAATTTTATATATTTTGGAAAACATATCAAAAAGCAACAACAGCAATAAAAACTGGTATGATATGTTATTGTGTTACAAGTTATTTTGTCTGCAGACAGGTCTACTAATTTGTCCAAAGCTTAGGCTGTGTGAAACTTGTTTGTGTGGCCTTTACTACCTCCATAGGGATGGATGGTAATTTTCATCAATTTATTTATTATCTAGCTCTACATTTCAGTATATCTGCATCAAACTAGATGGAGATCAAAATATAATCTCTGCTGATCCAATTTAGTTCAAGCTTCAAGTTGTGTTTGAATAGCTTGAACTCAGAATTGGCTGATGAGTTTTCAGGAAATGTTCACAACATACTTTACAAGCCTTTGGTATTCATATATAGGAATTTTGAAAGTAAAATATGAGCTTAGTGTCCCAGTCATTTATATCTAGGGACCATTGCTGCTTTTGTATCAGTTTATTTCTAAACATTTACATGGATCAAGAGAAGTCATAATTATAGAACAGTAAAAGGTAAAGGTTAGTTCTACCACATGTTAAAGAAGTTCCCAGTAATTTATGCTTCGGTTTACGAAAATTAATTATTTTTTATCAGTGTGGACAGAAGATTTGTTGCAAGGAGCCATCAGGCCCAAGACCAGAGTTCTCTATGATTGCTATTGGATTAAGTCAAGCAGGGAAGTCTCTACTTTTAGCCAAGTTGAGTGCAGAAAGTGTGGAGGAACTTAAACCCACTGTTGGTAAGGCTTGAGTTGCTTCTGAACTGGTTAGCCAATGTGAACTTGGGGATTTGTGTTGAAGCTGAATTTTTTGGAGAAACAGTGGTGAACATATTTTAATGATAAGAAGGTGTCCAACTTCTTGTGATCAAAATGTAGTCTCCAAGAATGTGTTCTCGGATGAGCAGTTACCAAATTTTTCCATTCTTAGTAATGGTCATGATACTGTGCAAACTTGCTAGCCAGAAAAAGCATCTATTTAGGGATATACAACAAAGCTTTTTGGCCAGTCTTGGAGATTATGCTCTTATACATTATTGAGTACCGGTAAATTTTTTATGGCAAGGAGGAGGAGCTAGATTTTTCCAGATGATCATTTAGAAAACCTTTAAGCACTTGGTGTCCAAGAATGTGTTTTGAATATTCAGCTTAGGTTAGCAAAAGGACAGTAACATGGTAAGAATAGTGACTGTGAGATGAAGATGCAAATCTATAGTGTATGTTGAATTATGGGTCTGGTAACATGCAGTTAAAACCAATGGGTAGTTCATAATTTTCAGTTCCATTTTTAACCATAGTAACTGTGTTCAATAGAATTTCTTGTTGCAATGTACTTTATGCGTTCAAACTTCAGTACTCCTGAATCTGCCTTTCAGGTTTTTCAGTGAAGGCTATCCAACTACCAAATGCTATCTTGAATATCAAGGAACTTGGAGGTTTGTTTAAATAGACTTATTTCATTTTGTTGACATTCTCAATCATTCTACTTGTGTGGTCATTTACATGAAATATGATAATAATAATAATGTTGATAATATAAATTCTTCATTTGTCACATGATGTACTCACTAGATGTCGATTGCAACGTTTTGACTGCTTACTGCTAGTCTTCTTCATTTTCCACCATGAACAACTACCCATTCCTTAACAATACTAATGATTATAAAAGCAATAAAATACTAATAATAGCAATAATAATAATAATAATATTGATAATATTAATAATAATAATTGTTATTATATTTGTTATTTAGGAGTACATGTCAGGTTGGCAGAGTGTTGAGAGCACTCGCCTTCCACCAA
Source organism: Ricordea florida (assembly GCA_949710005.1). Classification (NCBI taxonomy): domain Eukaryota; kingdom Metazoa; phylum Cnidaria; class Anthozoa; order Corallimorpharia; family Ricordeidae; genus Ricordea; species Ricordea florida. Next base: position 41,527,346 of record OX453273.1, read on the forward strand.
TGTGGCCCAGGTTCGATTCCTGGCCCTGCTATGAAAGGTTTTTCTCTGGGTACTCCGGTTTTCCCCTGAGCTCTACAAAAACCAATATTTGATTTGATATGATTTAATTTAATATGATTTCATTTCATTTGTGCTTTACAGTGTCCCCAATTAGTATGTTAGTGCTAAATACAGTTGACACTCAAATAAAGTTCATTATTTATTATTATATTTTATATTATTATTTGAACAATAATTATTTGAGTAGTGTTATCAAGTTCCACATAGCCCACAAACTTCATTCTTGGAACCTAAAAGACCAAAATCAGATCAAACAAACCTTCACTTTTGTTTACAGTTCAAGATTCATTTCACATTCTTTCAATTCTAGAAGTGCATTTAATGTTTCATGACAGTCTAGCAAAACAATACAAATGAGTCGATGTTGACCCTGATAAAGTGTTGTGCTTTATTGGATGTTTTTGTTTAGGTGGTGATAATGTGAGGAAGTACTGGTCCCATTATTATGAAGGTAGTCAAGGAATAGTAAGTAATATTTAACTTGTTTTCAGTTAATTCATATCTGTTCCATTCTCAACAGAAGCACAGTGAATTGCTCTGTTCCCTGGGACTTTGTTATTTTCACTTGGTGATGGTGAAGGCTTTCTCAAACTTTCCAACTTTCCGTCACATTTGCGGTTTTGTAGTTTTCTGTGCTTGGTTGTGGAGCATGGGCGTCGTTTCGCTGTTCCTTTTATCCATTAAATTTAAGTTTTGTAAAGTCACAGCATCGCGGGAATGATATGTAAGTTAAGTTCCTTCAATTCTCTTCTTTACTTTACGCATCATTTTTTATTATTGTTAGTGATCTCCCTTTAGCCTTTTTGGTATTGCTCACACATGCCACATGTTGTGTTGTGCCATTGTGTTATGTTCGTTTGGTAATTTGATTTTATTGATGTTTGTAGTTTACGACTTGAATTGGCGATTAATGTGTTGTTGCAGTCATTCGGTCTCTAAGGTATCCCTGCCTTGCTGAAGTCTATTAGGCTCGATTCCAGTTTACATTCAATTTGGTCTTGCTAAATCGCCACCTACAGCTACAATGGTATCAAGGTTTGGAATTCCCTACGAAGTGATCTGACCCGATCCCTTATATTTTCAATTTTTATCCTTGAAAAATTCCTTCTCAACAGAAATCAAAATTAAACTTGCCCACACTCTAATGTATGATTTACTATCCAAATGCAGTAAATTAGTTTTTACCAACTCAGCAACCTTGGCATTTTGAGCAACCTAATTGGCTGTCTTCCTTGGGATACTCAACACTATCCCCCTCTAGGAGGTGAATATAGCCAGGGCTTCTGGGTAATGCCAGTGAGTTTTTGCTTGGAGTAAAAACAATATGGCATCCAAGCTACCAAAATAAATTATGGTCGTCATCAACTCTCACTTAACAGCTTTTTTCGAAGAGATTTTACCAGGAAACTTTATGTAAACACTTCCGTGTTAAAACATTGACCAGAGCAGGACCAAACAATAGTGCAAATGAATGATACAATAGAACTATATGAGCGAAATAAAGTATGGTAAGCAGGCAATGCAGAATGGAGACCAGGGGTAAAATGCAGACTGAAGTAAACTCAACAAAGTAAGAGTGAAAAAAACTTAACTATCATCAAAGATAAGCTTCGTACAAGATTCCCTTTGCCTCATTTACACTCAAACTACATCCATGAACAAAGAGAAACATATGTGACATGTCTTTCAGGTAATCACGCAGAAACATTTATACAGTGTTCGCAACGGTTTTCCGGTCCGTGTGTACTGAGTTTATAGTCAGCGGTAAAACTGTGAGTCATGAAAGCTCTCAGCAACATCTGGTGGAGTACTGAGAATTTTCTAACAGATCTGAACTAAGTTCTGAGCTGATTTGGAAAGTTTATTCAAATTGTCCACCACACAAATACTGATATGAGATCTCCCTGTAGCATGTTTTCTTACTTTACCTCTAGTGTGCATTTTAGCCCTGGTCTGCAGTCTGCAGTTTGCGTTCTACACTGACCGGTCCGTTGGGTCTGTTTGTAGTATGAATTACACTTCAGCAGTTAATTTTCTTCACTGGTTGTGTTTTCCTTGGTGTTGTTGTCGTATTTGCTTAAGCTTATGAGGTTATGACTTATAAGGTTGTGACTTATGAGGTTGCTTCATTGGTATATACTAAAACAATTATTCTCTTCAATCTCGGTGAATAGTGGCTTTATGACGATTTACCTCGATTTTTGAGAATAATTGTCAAGTGTCAACTGAGGTGCCCAATGTCAATAAGGTTATAGCTTCTTTTAGGATTCTTTGCTACCGTCATTAGAACCAAGGTAGTAAATGTCATAATGTTTGTGTGGCAAAACAAATGAATAAATGAATATAAATGTTAAACCGATTGGCAGGTGTTTGTGATAGACAGCTGTAGCAGTGATGATGATGTTGACTTAGCTGCCAGTGAACTTCAGGCTGCCCTTTCTCACCCCTCCCTAGAAAGTGTTCCATTGCTTGTGTTAGCGAATAAACAGGACCAAGAAGGAGCGCGTAAAACAGAAGAGGTGAGTGGAGTACAGTAGTTCATCATTGGATAAATAGAGGATAGTACATGGCTGCGTAAAGATACAAAGTGGAATACTTTTCAATGTAAGCAGAAAAATTTTGTATCTCCTGGTAGCCAGGTAATGTCCTACTAATATCAACACCAATGAAGTACCAAACGATTTCACTTCAACATTTGTGCAAGATATACTTAGTTACCATGGTAATAACATAGAGGGCGAGATTACTGAATGCTGATTGGTCAATAGAGAGAGAACTTTTTCTTAATTTTGCTTGTGGAGAGGGCAAAATTACTCGCTTATGGTTGGTCCTCACGTTGCATAGCAACAGCCTGTGCTGTTGAAAAGTTGTTGCTAAAATTATTTTTTAACATGGCGTCTCATTTCGAAATAATTGACGAGGAATATATATGTAAGAATTGAAAAACGAGCGAAAATGAAAACAAGAAGGAAAGCACGGAGTACTGGAAGAACGTTTTTAAGAAATGGGTGAATGAAAGAAACTTCCAAGCAAATTTAGAAGAGTATGAGGGCTTCGGATTAGTGACCAATGAATTGAGAGTGCAGTAATTCAGTAATTTTACCCTCTGTTTCATTAACAAGTAATCGCAATGGACCCTCATAAAATTAAGGATTAATATCACTTGTGTTTTCAGAAGTTGCTGAAATTGCCCAAGTCGTGGAAATAATTAGAATTTGGACAAAATATGTGCAATATTATTCCCTAATTTCACTTTAATCACCATTTGATTACACATACCAACATGTTATTTTCACATGTAAATATATAGAGGATATTATACGGTGGCTAGAAGATATGAATGTTATGTTTTGAGTGGCAAAAACAATAACTCATTAGTGAGGTATTGTTCTTGCCACAAAAACATAACATTCATACCTTTGAGCTAACATGTAATTTTCGTTTTATTATTATTATAGACAAAAACACATTGAAACAATCATTTGGCAGCGTTGTACACAAACTGGTTTGTGCAAGGCAGGAAATGATGTCTTCAATATCCTCATTAGTGAGGAAATGGAAAATTCACCACTACGGTCCTGGATGTAGCTTTGTATGAATTTTACGAGTGGTGTAATTCCCAGTAAAATGCTCACATCTATATAATAGAACTTGCTATATTCATTTATGAAGATACAGTGTCATGTTGTCACTTGAGAGCTCACCTGGTAACTAATTGGTGTTTATATAATAATCTCTTTTATTTACAGCTCAGTCAGTTGTTGGGTCTGGGTGTGATTGCACGTAACAGGAATTGGCACTTGCAGCCCTGTTCCAAAGATGACACTGAAAGTGTTCGTCAAGGACTGGGGAAATTAGTCACATGGATGGAGCACGATAATGGACCTGAACAGAACAGAGTTTAGATTAAGGAGCAGTACAATTTATGACAAGCCCAGCAAACATAAGCTTATGGGTTTGAAATATATAGAAGGTTCTTTTTGAAGGGAAAATTTGCTCATTTGTTGCAGGGTGGGGGCTGAAATGATGTATTGTTGTAGATTGAGTTATGCTGCCAAAAAATACATGTACATATGCAAAATTTCAACACGTTGATTGGCTGAGAGCATGGCAGATAAATGTAAACAATGTAGAAAGTTGGAATTGTGCAAAAAAGTTGAAATTTTTTGCAGTAGTTTGAAATTATACTCTTACATGTACACTATCAACAAGTAATCAAATGATTTTGTGCTTATTTATTCTAAATTGCACTTGCAGTGATTGACTACCTAAAGAAATTCAATGATTTTATCGAAGCCTTTACCCTTGAAGTGTGCGGATAATCAGTAATAGATTTTATTCATTTTAATATTTCAATTGCTTTCATTTTGATATTGTATATATGTGTATATATATATATATATTTTTTTTCTTTTTTACAGATATATATATGACCTTTTATTGTAATCAGTTTATATAAGGGGAAGAGCCACCTTGTGGAAGCCCTTATAATAAACCATTATCATCATTATTATTATTATTAAAATTTCTCAGCTTTGATGTTCACTGGTCATTATTCAATTGAGGGCAAGCTACCACCTGTTGCCACTGGCCTCAAGAACTTTTCACAAGATTCACGTGGTTCCAAGCAATACCGCTTTCTGCAGCAATTCTGTTCTTACAATCACTCTTGTTTGCTGAAGATTTGTTTGCTGAAGACTCCTTTGTAAGCTCTTCATCACCATTCCCAGAGCCCAAACCACTACGTGTGTTACAGTAGCATTTACATGCCGTTACCGAGCAACTTCTCTAAAATCTTGGTACTTTTCCAACTTTTCCTTCTCTTTTTCCTCGATGCGCAGGGTTGTCACTAAGATTTCAAGTTGCCGGGTATTTGTTGTTAGTAGCCGGGGAAGTCGCAAGCAGTCATGCCCCCCCCCCCCCCCCCCCCCACACACACAACACGTTTCGGTTTAATTTAAGGCCGAAAGTAGCCGGGGGTTAGGCTCCGAGTAGCCGTGGGAAATCCCCGGCCCCCGGCCCTTAGTGACAACCCTGGATGCGGGAATCCCCGGGTATCGCCACGTCAATTATGTGGCACCGTCCTTGCTGCTTATCCAAAAACACTATGTCAGGCCGAAGATGCTCAATGACGTGGTCAGTTTGGATGGTGAAGTCCCACAGCAGCTTTCCCTTATCAGACTCCACAACTCTCTCTTATTGGGGCGTGCTCATACCATTTTCTCGCATGGAGCAGATCATTCTCCCTTGAAAGTTCCCAGTGGATTATTCTGGCCACGTTACATTCTGTTTGTGTGCAAGCTTGCTAAATTCGCAGATGTTATAGTTGACAGACTCGGGTTTTTCCCACATATTCTGGACATGGCGAAACTTCTTGCTTGTCAATTTCAGCCTTAATCAAATTTGTTTCAGTGCTTGATCTTGTGCAGTTGTTATCAGCCCCTCCGTTTCTTTCTTGAGATCTCCTTTCCACAGCCAGTCCCAGGATGACTTATCCCTAACATCCTCTGCTTGCCTTGAAATTTGACCATGCAGCACTTTACCTCTTCATTCGTTTAATCAGCCTCACTAACACTATTCAGTCCTTCTTCGTTCCTTACCGCTATCAACAGCATCTCAATACTTGTTTCAACGAGGTAAGCGAGTCCTCTTTCCTTCGCTCTCACACACTTATCATCATTATCATCATTATTATTATTATTATTATTGTTATTATTACTATTACTGTTATAATTGAACATGTAATTTTGCCGCAGCTTATTGTACACTCACTCACCGAACCCAGTTTTTTAGTTCCCCTGCAACAAATGAGCAAAACTCGTTATCTGACTGTCCGTAAGACAGCTATCGGTCCGGTCCAAGTAGCTGGTTTTTCCCTAATGTTGTAGGATATGTAATATTCTAATAAGGATAACCTGCACTTCTAAAGAGAATAGAGAACTGAGGCAAAGATAGGTTATCTGACAATAATATTTAATTTAGAGCGGTTTTCGATTTACTGTTGCGCTAGGTTCTCGGCGACTGTTGAAAGGCCAAGGGTCACAAACTAAACAACTCGCGGGGCTGGAAAGGCTTTTGCTAGTCAAGTAAAATCAGGAGTCATGGATCTTCGATGATTTAAGATGATACTCTAATGAAAATGAAACTGAAATGAACTGAAATGAAATGCAAGATTGTACAAACTAGTCACTAATACAAAATCTAAATTCTTGTATTTGGCTAGTTTGCACATAAGATGAAGAACATCAGTAAACCAAAGGCAGAAGTTACTATTTGAAAAACTGCAAATACATGATTACAATTTGGCGGTGCTTGCGTGAGTGCCACAGCAAGCAAAACGTGACGGCAGGAAGATAAAATGCTAAGGCTACTAGAAATATCTAAACTGTAAAGCATGTTTGACTACGGTATTTTAGAGCTCAATGAAGCGAAAAGACGAGATGTAAAGACCAAGGCGTTTTCACGTGTTAAACTTAAAATTCACGCTAAAGGGAATTACGAAGTATTAGAAAAACTAGTATCCTAGACAAATACTTTTGAATAAAGATATCGAGACAGTCGTACTTACAAATCGGCTCCGGCATGTGCTCTAAGCCAAGGATGACTTCAAAAAAGGGGCTTATCAAACTATAAAACACTTCCCTGATGGCGATAACAACTGAAGAGGCTACTGTTAAAATGCTGCTACATGATGCACTTACCACGTGTAAAGCCAATGACGTGACGCTAAATAGACAAGATAAACGAATCAGGGAAAACCATTTGTAATGATCGAAAACAGAAAAGCCTCGCTTTGGTGTTCTTTACAAAAACCAAAGCAACTACTTGAGCCAATTACAACAAATGCAATGTCCAGTGAACCAATCACAACAGATACAATGTCGATATGAATGTACATGTTGTAGTTCAATTTTTTCCTTGGTTCAAATTTTATTTTCCTTTGTTTCAAACCATTATCATACATTACCATACCAGAAAACAAAGGAAACTAAAATTTGAACCAAGGAAAAAATTGAACTACAACATATATATATAAAGATGAGTCCTGATAAAATTCAGACTTGAAATGAAAAAACGGTACCAAATAGTAGTATAGTATTTATCAAGTATTATTCTTGAACATTAATGAGCTAAAAATAAATTGACAATACGAAGCTTGCATTGAGTTTAGGAAGATAGGAATTTCTTCATCATTGCTTGCTAAAATAAACGCAGAGAACTACCAATCAGAATACAAAGCAAATAAATTTCGTTAGCACTAAGCGCGGGAAAAACGCCCGCGACATTGCGTGTAAAATTTTGTCAAGTGAACCAATCAACAAATGCAATGCTCAGTGAACCAATCGCAAGTGCAATGTCCAGAGAACCAATCACAACAAATGCCATGCCCAGTGAACCAATCACAAGTGCAATCTCCAGTGAACCAATCACAAGAAATGCAATGCCCAGTGAACCAATCACAAGTGCAATCTCCAGTGAACCAATCATAACAAATGCAATGCCCAGTGAACCAATCACAAGTGCAATGTCCAGTGAATCAATCATAACAAATGCCATGCCCAGTGAACCAATCACAAGTGCAATGTCCAGTGAACCAATCACAACAAATGCGATGCCCAGTGAACCAATCACAAGTGCAATGTCCAGTGAACGAATCATAACAAATGCAATGCCCAGTGAATCTATCACAACAAATGCATTGTCCAGTGAACCAATCAGAACACAAATCAAATACATTTCTTCATCTCTAAGCGCGGGAAAACGTGCGTTACATCGCGTCTAAAATGTTGTCTGACGAAGGTCTAACGCTCGTAACGTCGGCTTCCCTCTCATTTCAAAGTGGTACAACTTACATTTGTCTACTCGTAAATGGAAAAAATTCGGTCCTCAGAATTTGCTTTAATTTTATGATTTGCTGGGACGCTCCCACTTATTTTACAGTGGTACAACCAACATTTATCAACTGGTTTTATTACATGACATGTCCACGAGCGGCAAGATGAGGCGAATCCTGTGTTCTCAGGCTGATTGGCTGCCCGAGCGGGTAAGATTAGCCTACCTTGCCCGTTCGGGATTCACTACCAGTTTGTCCCTCGAAACAGAACAAATCAAAATGGTCATATAATAAATCCTTTTTTGATCAAGCTTGTTTGGCAAAGATGGCTGGATGTTGGCCTCGTTTTCTGACGATTTTATTGTTCTCCACCACGTCTCGGTCAATAAAAACGCAAAGAAAGAATTCGGCCAATATGGAGCCATGTTGACCTCACGCGTGATCAATAACGCATATATGTACTTGCGACCTCGCCTCGATCTGTTTTAGTTTTGCTTCCGATTTGTACATTTTTGCATGAGTCGGTGGCGCCAGATACTTGCATGAGTCAAAACAATGCAAGACCTAAAGTTTATCGCGTTAAAACCGATGCAATGTTATTTTTACCAGTTTTGTATCATATATCTGTTCCATGTTTTTGTTTTCTGTGATCTGGCTGTGATCATGACCAAATAAGGCTTTTTATCCTTCCACACTATAACACCTTTATGTATCTCAGAATTACTGTACCTGTATAATAAAATCCTCCACAAATGTCTGCCAACAGTCCAGGATCGTTATCAATTTTGATAACCACTACACAAACAAACCATTAGCCAATCACTGCTCAAATTCGCGTTCACGTGGCATCATTGATATGCAACTGCGTGAACATACAAAATGGCGGACGATAGGGCGAAACGCGAGGCACAGAGGAAGCCCGAGGAATGAATTTTCCATGCTTATATCACAGTGAAATGAATAGAATGTGGACTGTATGGCCAACTTATTTCGAGGAATTATTTTGAATACCTAATCTAACAACTGTCCCGAGTAAAATAATACAGTAAGGGAGACGAATGAGTTAAGATAAAACGCACTGTTTGTTCTTAGACACTGTACTGGGCTTGATATTTTCATCAGACATCAGTCGGCTTCTGTCTCTTGAGAGGCGAGGCTGGAACATTGTATATAAGATATCAATGAAACCGGAAAAGTAAATAATTTCGTGTTTGAATCAGCTCTTGAATTTTCGAATGCACAGGAAGCGATGGGCGAAGCGAAAAGTTATAATTACATTTTATTTACACGTTACAACATGAATATTGACAAAGCCACTGAAATGTTTCTCTGTATGTGTGTGCACGGTTAAAATTCTTACTGACATCGACAGCCATATCAGAACCCTCGTCTCCTAATTCTGCGATGGCCAATTCAATTCTTCTTTGAATCTCGTCCACGAAGTCTCTTCTGCAATATAATTTCCATTCACAAGGAATGAACGCGACACCTTCGTCCATTTCTGGTGCACCGGTGATCGTTTGGTTATTGCAGGTTTGCCTGTTATGACTGTTATGTTTCTGGGAAAAACCATGACAAAAAAGGATTTTTTTTACTTTTTGTTGATGCGGCTGTCGCTTAAGAGAATATGAAACTAAAAAATGGTGTAAGGTTTGCTGGCTAAACTGTTGATATTGTTCTCGCAAGGGCAAAACCTATATGGGTAATGCAGTAAAGCCATGGGAATTTGCGGCAGGCAGCAAAACCTAACTTTTTTATTAGCAGCTATAAAATATTATTTTACCTTCATCATGAAAAACCTATTTTTTGTGTTTCCTCATAGCACAGCAATTAGTATTCGCGATTTACAAAACTTCGTTCGTTCGATACCTCTTCATTTGGTCTTTGAAAAGGTCTCGGACAAGATCGCACATATGGCCATTAGTGTGTCAAAAGTAGAACTTATCATAGGATTTTCCTAATGATAACGAAACTGATAATACAATATTTCGCAAGGCTGCTTTTATATATAGCTTTCCAACATACTCCGTAAAATGTTTGATCAGTAGAGCTCAGCTACATCGGTGTTGGGAGAATTTAGGTCAATATCAGTCGACGTCCCCCTGTTCAGAGGGTCTCCATGGGGTTAACCGTTAGCCGTAAAACGGGCAAAGAAATTAGCCGTTAGGCGTAAATATTGAAAAATTTTAGCCGTTAGCCGTAAAACATCAGTATTAACCGTTAGCCGTAAAACAGTCAAAAATATTAACCGTTAGCCGTAAAAGTCCCCACCCCGCTGGGACCCTCTGTTCAGAGACACATGGCAGAACGCCCCAATGTCCTAACTTTGTCCCCTGGTGGGAACTGTTTGACAACACGAATTCATTAATTAAATAAATTTAAAGTACGAGCTGTCATCAAATTGCGACATTAAGTCGGCCTCATTGTATGAAATTCAGACAGCTACAGGCCAGTCTTCAGACCTTCCGACCTTTGCCGAATTTGGCGTTTTAACACATCCGGGATCCACCTATATGACATCATCGATACACAAAAAGCTTGAACGGCTTTAGGCCTTTGATTTCATTCCCTGAAGCAGTCAAATAAATCTCCAAAAAATAGTTTTATATGAAAACTCACATGCATCTTCTTATAATATCGACACAGAAATATGAGAAATTTATACCTTCTCAAGGATACTAGTCGAAGAGTAAGTTTAAATTGTAACTACGGTAACTCGGGAAAGTCGATAGGACAAGCCGGCGACGTTAAACGTCGCGTTCGTTCTAAAAATCGGGCTTGCGGCTTGTTGTTACCAAAGAAATTTTCTATTTGCATTTAATTAGGAGCAAAGGAACCTTAAGGTCTGTGTGAAAACAACTGTAAATCTTTATTGCTTTCATTTGTGGTATGTAGCTGAGCGATTTACTGAGGAAATCTCAAAACTCTCGATGAATTGTAGGATGCTTAACAAAGGAAATTTCTACTTGTATCTTAAGTGCAATCAAGCGTGCCCTGTCCGTGAAAGAACTTCTTAAAATGTTTGCTTTTTTCCTTAAACTTTATTAAAAAAAACTTGGTTAGTTAAAGGAGGTATGATCAGTTGCACATAATCTAGGAGCGTTGCGGGAACTTCTCCTACAAGTCGGGCCTATAGGCTATGAGGCCCTGTTAGGGGTAAATTCCGACCAGCGACATGGCCTTGAAACGGCGACATTAAGGAGCTGAAATGACGATGAACGACGAGCCGCTCACGCGAAATTACGACAGCGACCTGCGACCTTCCGAAATTGCGACGTGAAAAGGTTTGAAACTCAGACGGGCGACATAAAGAACCCCCCTAACAGAGCCTCGCTAATATGGGATATCTCGCACTGCACTGTCTTGACCCAGAGATCGTCAAGAAAACTGGCCAAGGCTGACAGTTCGGCGTTACAAAAACTGACAAGAAAAACTAAAATATCTCGTAACATACACAACTGGAAAAGAATTAATGTCGATGAGAAATCAAGGCGCTTTAAACTTAGCATTTCAGGCTAATCAGACATAAACCGACCCTCTCCAGGCCCCTCTACTTACCCTCCACTGCCCTTCCCTCCAACAGTGTTACTAACTAAATCTCTAGGGTCCACAGACACAAAAGCCACCTGACAAAAAATCAATTTTTCATCCTTTTGCCGGCTGGTATAACACTACAGCATTGGAAATAAATATGGTGTTGTAGGTGTTGTATGGTGTTGCCTATTCTTGGTGTCTGATCAAATTTGCAATCGTTAAAAAAGAACGGAAGTTCCGTCCCACTTTCCCAGAATAGGCAACTTAAGAACCACGACGGAAGCCACGACGACGACGGCTACTGGCCGCTTTAGGACTGGATCGACGACGTCGGTTTCGGCGGGAAAAATAAAGCTTAAGAAGCGGTTGGCTTGTAATGACGACGACGGCACACTAATTGTAAACTGACGGCATACTAATTGTAGAATGACGTCTTTTAAGACAACGCAAGAACTCCTTCTTTTGAGTCGTGAGTCCAACTTTATTAATGACAGAATTTTCAGTTTTGTTTGACCTTTTCGAGACGAAAAATCCCAATTTTCCTTATGGAGATTATCCACATCCCCGCTCTGGATGACATGGCAGAGTCTGGTGGCAGAATTTAGATTCAGGAAAACAGACATTGCTCTACTCGCAGAAGTTTTAGAAATTCCTGAAACGTTAAGATGTGGTTAGGTATCTACGTGTGACTTTCCTCTTTCCGGACTTCTAATTTGAAACTGGTACGGTTCGATGTCCAAAACGTCACTGCACATCAACAGGTCGTGCTCATTACTCCATATAAAGTTTGAATTCGTAAAAAGAAATAAAATTTAAATTGAAATGAATTAAAACGAATTCTTTGCACGAGAGGGGATAAAATAACTCCATCTGTAGTTACAAAAGTCAAAACATGTTGGAATGTGCTTTCTGAAAACAGTTTTTGAATGGTTTCCTTTGTTGTTTACAGGTTGATTTGTATCACTGAAAAACTTGGGCTATTTATGATTTCTTTATTTCATATCCGAAACAAAAAACACATATACATACATATATTATCGTAAAATAGTGTTTGGTCTTCAAACAGCAACCAGAGTGCCATTCGCTATACACTGTACCAAATCGTGAATGAAATCGTGTTCAGCGCTAAGAAAACAAATGCTCTTTTATGCAAAAAGAGAATTCGAATTTTTGGTGTAATTTCTAAGCTTAAGGAGTAAAATCAGCGACAGTTTTATTGACAGGATACAAGCCTTACGCTATTTCGGTTCTGAAAAATCTGCTTAGTTGCACGGAGGCATAGGTGATTTGTCATGTACAATCGACTTGTTTGGTATGTCAACTACGGTATATAAAGCTAAGCAATTTGCACGTTTGCATTTGTCGAACTTTTCATTATGTGAAGACGTTTTTCACTCAAAAACAATTCGATACTTCTGTCTGTCATACGTAGTCAACAAGCAGTATACGTAGTCAACAAATGTGCTCGCTAATTACCATTACATCTAAACTGAAATTAGACTAACAAGCTCGCTTCCGCTTGAGTTGTCATATCAATATGATAATTGGTCTAAAAACAAAAATAGAAAGGTTGAAATCGAACCACAGGGATGGAAAAATACCAAAGACTATGATGATTGTAATTTATGGGTGAATTTTTACCTTTAATGTGCCAACAAAATTCCTCTCTCACTCTTCCGCACGACGACGGCAAACTAGTCTCTTGGTCGTCGTCGACGAAAGCACGACGACGAAATTTACTGGTCGCGCTTGCGCACTGACGTCTACCTTACTTCCGGTCGTCGTCGTCGTGGTCGTCGTCGTGGTTCTTAAGGTTACGGAACAGGTTCGCAGGTCAAAATTTTACAAAATTGAGATTTTTGGCATACATAAACTATGTGGTCCAGGCTTTCTTTAGCAGAAAAAATAAATTCGAAATCTCTTTTCGCTCCAGAGATATCGCAAATTTCCTTTTTTGCGTGACTCATTACGTCACAGTTGACTAAACCTTCTACGCCGTATTTCTCGGCTAATTTTTTTTTTGAATTTGCCATCTTTGAGCTGATACTTCGCATGCAGGAATTTATCGTAGAATCATGAAATTTCGCCCAACGGTGCACGAAACCCTCATCTTCAAAAGTGTGTCGGGCTTTTGCCGATTTCTTTTTCGTTTAGAAGAAGAGAGTAATAAAACTACGTTTTTGGGACAGGGGAATTTGTCTAGTCATTTTTTTGATTAAATTTTAATTATTGGTTAAATTTCTTTATCAGAGATTTATCAGAAATTTAATCAGCAAAATATTTTTCTGTTTAAGTTTTATAATTTAACCAAAAAAATTTAAGTAAGATTTATTTTTGAGACACAGAAATTTGTCTAGTCATTTTTTGGTTAAATTTATTTACTAGAGATTTACTAGAAATTTATCAGAGATTTATACAGCAATATTTTTGGGACACGTAAATTAATCCTTTAAAAAAATGATTTAAAGATGTGAAATTTTTTACAAAACTAGAAATGGATCAATTAAATAATTTGAATACAAAACAATTAAGCTCTTTACTTTCATGGTATAGAATTCATGATAGATCGAAAATGACTACTAAAGAAGTTAAAATACAAGCATTGAATAATATACCAGAAATAATTAATAATGTACAACAAATAGTTAATAATAGACGAGAAATTTTTAGAGCTATAGATAATATGCCAAGGAGAAGAGTAAACCAACCACAGCCACCCCTTCCTATACCACAAATAAGACCAACAAACCGGCCAAATTTACCACCCCTAACTATTCCTCAACCAATTCCTGGAACACCACCAGGTTCACCAGATAGATATAGACCAGGAACACCGCCAGACCCGCCTCCCCCAAACCAGCCCACAATAAATATTAATAAACCTAAAAAACAAATAATAAAACAAGACTTGATTAAAAATACAAAACAAACTCCTTTTTTAGGAAATGTATTAAACAAGTTTTGGGATTTTGTAAAACCATATATTCCTGAAAAAGTAAAAAATAAAACAGAGGAACTAGCTAAAAATTTTATAGAAAGATATAAAAAAGTAAATGAAATCAACCAGCCTAAAAATCAACCAAAACAAACAAAATCAAAAAGAGATTATGAGAAGGAGGGAGCAAGACCAAAAACAAAAATAAAGTCAAATATACCTAATAGAGCGAAAGAAGAATTCATTATCAAAGAAAATGTAAAAAAATTCAAAAATGGCTATTTGAAACAACATACTATAGATGGTAAAAAAGGATATTCTATTGAAGAATTCATGAAAAAAATAAAAACAAAAGTTATAGATATTATTAATAAGGATAAGAAACCAAATAAGGTTAAGGTTATACTATCAACTAAGTTTGTAAAAAAATCTCTTTTACAAAAAAACAAAATCACGGAAGAAGTAGAAAAATACTTTCATGCTAAACCAATAATAATTATTGAAGAAAGCGATTTATCAAAAAAATATAATGATATAATTAAAAATATAATTTATGAGGTTGAAAAATTTCAAGAAAATACAGATTCTGGAGTTTTTGAATTTGATTCTGTAGTACGCTTTGATATTGGAATAGCTCCTTATTCAGTTACTTTTGGAAGTTCATATATACCAACACCAAAAAGATTAGCAGCAAAAAAAGCTACTATTAACATACAAAATAAGTGTGAAGACTGCGGACAACTTACACTAACAGAGGCGGTGTTCCCAAGAAAACACCATAGAGAGAGAGTAAATAATGAATTGTTGGAAAATTGTAAAAAATTAGACTTTTCTGGTATTGAAGGACCAATGTCATTAAAAGATTTTAACAAGTTTGAAAAACAAAACAAATATCCAGTTAATGTATTGAAATATGATGAAAAAGATGATAAAATATATCCTGCAAGATTAAGCAATAAATGTTATTGTAAGAAAGAAGAAAAATGTAAGAATTGTGGTTGTATTAAAAAAGATTGTAAGAAAAAACAGGAATGCAAGAAAGAAGGTTGTATAAAAAATGAATGTGAAGAATGTGGTTGTAATAAATGTGATTGTAATAATTATGAATGTAAGTTATGTGATTGTAAAGTTATAACATTAATTTTAATAAATAATGGTGAAAAAAGCCATTATATTTTAGTAAAAAATGTTAGCAGACTTTTATCATCTGAAATTGATAAAAATAAGAACAAAAAACATTTCTGTATTAGATGTTTCAACTCATTTTATGATGAAAGGATTTTACAAGAACATAAAGAATACTGTGATTCACATGGTGAAGTTAAAATAAAAATGCCCATGAATGAAGATGGTAGTCCAAAATTTATTTACTTTAAAAATTTTAAAAATAAAATGCGATTACCTTTTAGTATTTATGTAGATTTTGAAAGCTGCCTAATACCAATAAAATCTTGTTCACCAAATGAAATTAAAAGCTTTACTAAAAATTACCAAATGCATAAAGCATCAGGATTCTGCTATTATATAAAATGTTTTGATGAAAGTATATTACCAAATGATTTTAAAAAGTGTGTGAAGTATACCGCAAAATCTGATGATGAGGATGTTGCACAGATATTTACAGAATATTTAGAAAGAGATGTTAGGAAAATTTTTATGTTAATAGAAGAAAGAAAGAAGAAGTTTGAATTTTATAACAAGAAGAATATGCCAGAAATGGATAAAAAAGATTATGAAAATGCAACTAATTGCCATATATGTAACCGCAAATTTTTTGAAAGCGATGAAGAAGATTTTAAAAAAGTAATAGATCATTGTCATCTTACTGGGAAATACAGAGGAGCTGCGCATAATAAGTGTAACTTAAAATATGTGATTCCTAAATTTATTCCAGTAATAATTCACAATCTTTCAGGGTATGATTCACATCTATTTATTAAGAATCTTGGTAAAACAAAGGGTAAAATTGATTGCTTAGCTAACACTGATGAAAAGTATATTAGTTTCTCAAAGAAAATTTTAATTAATTATGATTGTGAGGGTGAAGAGGATGATAATGATGATGAGGATGAAGATGTAGATGAAGATGGAAACACAAAAACTATTACTAGAAAAATAAGATTCATTGATTCTTATAAATTTATGCAAAGCTCTCTTAGTGGATTAGTTAACAATCTTACAAAATGTGAAAAATGTGAATCATGTAAACCAGGAAAATGTTTGAAAAGATATATAAAAGATGGAAAGATTATTACTTTTGAGGGTGTTGGTAATTGTGATCAATGTAAGAATTGTAAGTTATCAGAAAGTATGTGTTTTTCTCCAATAGATAAAAATATGGTAGAAACTAAAAAACATTTCACAGGAGAAAAGTTAAAACTATTGTTGAGAAAGGGTGTATTTCCTTATGATTATTTTGATCACATTGATAAACTTAATGAAACAGAAATTCCCACAAAGAAAGCATTTAAATCAATTCTTAATAATCAAGATATTTCAGATGAGGATTATGAACATGCTAAAAATGTATGGTCAACATTTGATATGAAAACAATGAGAGACTATCACGATTTATATCTAAAAACAGATGTTCTTCAACTAGTTGATGTATTTGAGAACTTTAGGGATCTATGTATTAAAAATTACGATTTAGATCCCGCTCACTATTTTACATCACCTGGGTTATCTTGGGATGCAATGTTAAAATTAACTAAAGTTAGTTTGGAATTGTTTACTGATGTTAATATGCTACTTTTTATTGAGAGGGGGATTAGAGGCGGAACATCTCAAATATCAAAAAGATATTCTAAAGCTAATAACCCTTATATGGTAGATTTTGAAGTAAATAAACTTATAAGTTATATTATTTATCTTGATGCAAATAACTTATATGGAGCTGGAATGAGCAAGAAATTACCTAAACGAGGATTTAAATGGATTCCAAATGAAGAGCTTGAAAATTGGAGGGATATACCTTGTATAGTTGAAGTTGATTTGGAATACCCAAAAAATCTTCATGATTATCATAAAGATCTACCTTTAGCTCCAGAAAAACTTACTGTTAATAAAGTTAAGAAATTAATACCGAACCTATTTGATAAGAAAAGATATGTAGTTCATCATGAAGATCTAAAATTTTATGAAAGCCAAGGATTAAAAATAACAAAGATCTATAAGGGAATTAAATTTGAAGAGTCTGAGTGGTTAAAACCTTACATTGATTTGAATACTAAATTGAGAGCACAAGCTAAAAACGACTTTGAAAAAGAATTCTTTAAACTTATGAACAACTCTGTATTTGGTAAAACAATGGAAAATATTAGAAAAAGGATAGATGTTAGATTAGTTAATAATATAGAATCAGCTAAAAAATTAATAAGAAAACCGAACTTTAATCATTTTACTATCTTTTCTGAGGATCTAGCTGCTATAAATATGAAGAAAAAAGAAATAAGATTTAATAAACCAATTTATGTAGGGTTTTCCATTTTAGATTTAAGTAAAAAAATAATGTATGACTTTCATTATAATTATATTAAAGAGAAATATGGAGAAAAAGCTGAATTACTTATGACTGATACTGATAGTCTTGTATATGAAATAGAAACTAAAGATTTCTACAAAGATATAAGTTTAGATGTAAGAGAAAAGTTTGACACTAGCAATTATATTAAAGAACACCCATCTGGCATTAAGACAGGTGTAAACAAAAAAGTAATTGGTATGTTCAAAGACGAGTTTGGTGGAAGTATACCTACAGAATTTGTGGGTTTGGGAGCTAAACAATATGCCATATTAATGGATAATGGCAAAGAGATAAAGAAGAATAAAGGAACAAAGAAATTAGTTGTTAAGAAAACAATAAAATTTAATGATTTTAAAAATTGTTTGGATACTAAAAAACCACAAATGAGATTACAAAATTTAATTGGTTCAAAACTACATGATATTTACACAAAAACAATTAATAAAAAAGCACTATCTGCTGATGATGATAAGAGAATAATTTGTAAAGATGGAAAACATACTCTTCCATATGGGCATTATCTTAACAAAACAGAATTAGGAGGTAACTCAGTATCATAAGGTATAACCTGTAATTCTTCCCTAACAAAACCGCGTCTAGGCCCACCTATTAAATAATATAAAACTGGTTGATTGGATGAAATAACGCTTCTAGAGATATCATAAATCTTAATACTCCAAATAGGATCAGTAGCTCGTCTTTTTTCGCCTCCTTCAAGTTCTCCAGGAGATAATAAATATCTAACTTTAGCGATTGGAGGCAACCTATCCTCATCAAGACCAACAACTCGATGATATCTTTTATTTTCAATATCAACATCTTTCAGTTTTATAGCTTTATCAGGTTCTTTACCAGTTATTCTAGTTGGCGTATTATTCAAAGTTTTTAGAATAGCTTGTAATCTTTTCACCCATACTCTAGATCTTTGATCGCTAACCATTTCTTGTGCATATTGATGACTAAATAATCTTTCACCCAATATTTTGTTTGCGTTTTCTACAAATGCTTGTGCTCTATGATTTCCAGCTTCACTTATTTGTATGTTAACATTGTGATAATTCATAAGTTTTGTAACCTCGCCCATAAATTCTTTTCCTGAATCAACCATTAATTTTTTAGGGTATCTCATTTTCCTGGAATATATTTTTTCAAAAGCATTTGAAATTTCTCGACTTTCTTTTGAGGTTAATGGCTCAGCATCTTTATATCTCGAAGCAACATCAACCACAACTAATGCATATTTATATGTTTTTCTTCCAACCCTATCATGTGGTAAAAATAATAAATCTGCTTGGTGAATTTGATTCGGCTTATCCACAGTCCAGTGCGGTCTAGGTATATATTTAGGAGTTGGTAGATATATTTGCCATATTGCTTGTTTTTGTAACCATTGTTTTGCTACATCTTCACTTACTTTTGCTTTTTCAGCTAATTTATTAATCGCAGAATATCCTTTCCAGTATCCCTCAGTTGAATAATATATTTTTGATAAGGTAGAACTCATTTAAAGATTAGCCAAAGTATCTTATAAATCAAATATGACGTCAGAAAAAATTAATCCAAATAGAATTCCAAAAGAACCATTTGGTTTGAAAGCAGAATCAACATTGAATCGAATTACTCTAAATCCATCCTCCGCCAGCCCCGGAGAAACATTATATATAAATATTCCAAAACTTTCTGAGAATTTGGTGATTGTACCTGGAAGTGTATCTCTACTATTTGACTTAGATGTTGATGGTCATGCTAATAATACAGTTGTTAATAATTTAGGAAGTAATCTTGTATCCAGACTAAAAGTTCTTTTTGGAGGTGAAACATTACAGGATACGCAAAGATATGATCTATTTAAAACATATCATGATTTATTCTTAACAGATGAAGAGCGTGAAGATAGATTAAAAAAAGGTATTTCTTCGTTAAATATTAGAAAACTTAGAACAAAAGCTGGTGATGCAAAAACACAAGATGTCACAAGGAGAAAAAGAACATTTAAGCAGTCTTAAACAGAAATTAATCTTGGCTTAAAGTTATGTTTACTACATTTAATTACAGGTTTAAGAACTTAAAAATATGTTTAATTTCAACTTAAACCCGCCTTAAACACCCTTAAGGCTAAAGCTTAATGCATGTTTAAGTGACCATTAAATACAACCAAAATATCTTCTGACTTTTACATTATGTTTAATTAGAACCTTAAACACATTCTAAATGTGTGTAAAAGTCATGTTTAAGGTTAATTGAATGATCATAATTATATTGTAATTTTAAAATCTTCACCTTTATCTTTTCGGCCATATTCATTTCATAAGCATCTTTTAATTCACCCACCAAATTTATTCCTTCATAGACACTGGTGTTTTTTACTTGGTCATTACATGTACAGTGTATATTTCATTTGTTGTTGTATTGTTTGTTGCTTTGTAGCAAACCCACCCAGGCTTGCAGTAAACTTGTTTGATTATTTCAATAGTAGAACTCCGCCGTGAATTTCTCAAACCACGTAGGTTGCCCTGCTTCTCCTTCTTTTGCAATTCGTTTCTTAATCTTTCATTCCCCTGTCGCAGGCTTGCATTGGCATCCTCGAGTCTCTTTTGACTGTCACAAATCGTATCCATTCTTCCGCTCATCCTTTCAATAATAAGAAGCTGTCGTTCCTGTTGAGCACCTAGTAAAGTCATCATTACCGAAAACAGTGAACTGTAACCAAATGTAAAAAACGATCGATCACACGGCAAGAAACGAAGCTAGAATGCGAACTTCCAAATGACACTAACTACATGAAACATACATCCCGCGATCGACACTCTCGCCTTCTGATTGGCTTACTATCGAAAACCAACCAACTGTAATGAAGCAGAAAAACCAAATGCAAATTACACTTGAGATAACAATAAGGCCATTCATTGCTCTTGCCGCAAATTAGCCATTACCGATTGCGGTTTTCTTTGATAATCAACAAGAAGGCCGAAGATTATCCTGAAACAAGTTTCGTCGCAAACACTCCAAGCCCTTTCTTCTGTGATAAGTGGAAACTTGCGGAAAGTCCTTTGCACATTCATCTTCGTATCGTCGTCACACAAAAACGAAATGTTCTTTTCAATCGCTAAAGCGTCGCCGTCGGCGATTGTGGATTTCCGATGAATGTGATGAACAAGATATATTTTTAGTAGCACCAGTATCAAAATTTTGATGCATAAGCTAGTAAAGGTACATGACTATATTAGATTGTATGGACATGGAGACTACAAATACGGATAGAATTAAAGTTTCTTTATTCACTTGTCTTTAAGTGTGATTAGTGAAATATGGTCATTTTTCTTGCCCTGTAGGTTGCAGATGATATTTTTTCTTAACTGATTATATTCCTTTTTTATTGAACTGAGTTCAAAATGTCAAGACACCTTTATATTTCTTTCATGTTTTGGTGTTATGATTCGCTTATGGAGAAGAGACAATTTGAAAATACTTAAGCAATGAAGTGCATAGTGATGTTACACACTGGACAATTTTAATTCTTACTATTCCTGTTATACATCAATAAATAGTCATTTATGGGAATCAAAACACAACCATTAATTTAGAGAATGTTTAATCTCTATTTCAGGAACTTAAATGGCTTCAGGTGTATAATGTATGTTTCAGGGGCACTTAAACCCCACTATGACAATAGCATTGATTTAAGTGATGTTTTAAACAATTAAACTAGACTTAAATGTGGACCCAAGTTCTAGGGTTGTTTAATGCAACTTAAATGTGATTAAAATGTGGCTTTTGGTCTAGTGTGTAAAAGAAGTAGCTCTTGCCGCGGTTCATAATACAAAGTATAGAATACCAATAAATCACCCTATTTTAAACGATCATGGTGTTTTTTATCCAAAAGCATTAGAAAATCATCTAATATTTGAAATTACACTTGCCCCAATTAATAATATTCTTATTTATTCTGATACAACTAAAACACCATCATATTCAATCAAAAACTTAGAGTTAGAATATTCTTCAATTTCAAGCGAATACTTAGCCCGTGAGGCACAATCAACATATCAAGTTGGTAAAGGATTCTTTTATGAAAATATTACTTTACACAAAACTTTTACATTTTCCATAGGTGGCGATGGTGTTATTAATCAACATATTAATTTACCAAGAAGATCAATGACTGGGATATTATGTTTGTTTTTATTACCACAAGCTGCAGGAGCAAGGGATTCTGAAAATTTTTATAATCCTGGAATATCTTCTGTTAATATTGATGTTGATGGCGTTCCAAATAGAATATACTCTAGGGGTATGATTCCATCAGATCTTTGGGAATCTGTGAAAAAACGTTTTAATAGAGATGATGGTTTACAAATTTCATTAAAAGAAAAGGATTTTTATGCTGATAAGTTTGCTCTTTGGGTTGATACGAGAACTCATCCTGATAATGGTATTCATGGTGGCGGACTAGCTCTAAATAATACACACGATGGTGTAAAAATAGAAATTAAAAGGAAACAAAGTGGCTCAGGAACAATAACTTGTTATATGTTTGTTGTGGCTGATGCAATGATGGAGATTATGAATTCAAGTTTAAGATCAATTAAGTACTAACTTAAAAAACCTTTAGTTATGATACAAAAATCATGGAAGAACTACGAGAAAAATTACCATTCCATTGTATTATAACTGGACCAACAAATTGTGGAAAAACAAAGTATCTCATTGAACAGCTTCGTGGCCCATTCATAAAACTTTTTGATTACATTGTTCTAATATGTCCAACTTATTATAAAAATAAAACATATAATAATTTTGCTAGAGGAGATAAACGTTTCTATGTATTATCACCTGATACTAGTAACATTGATGAGATTAATGATTTATTAACTGATTGCCAAACTTTATTTTCTGGAACAAATACACTAATAATTTTAGATGATTGCGCTGTTTCTAATGATCTGAAGAAAAGATCTAATAAGTTTATAGATTTAGCATTCTCCGGAAGACATCACGGATTATCAGTTTGGGTTCTAACTCAACAATTAACTTCCATAGCAAAACCATTCCGAGAAAATGTTGCTTGCGTTGTTACTTTCCATAATCCATCTCAAAAAGGCATGAAGATGCTATTCGAAGATTATGGTGGTGATTTAGACTATGAAACTAGTAAAAAGTTTGTTCAACTACTGAAAACCGAAAAATATTCTAGACTGTGTTTATCTTTACGTCACCCATTTAATTGCTATTTAGAGATTCCCGAAGTGATTTAACAAAGATGACAAACGTTGAAGATTACATTGAAGAAAAAACCGGAGGAAAGACAGAGGTAAAATATGATAATGAACTTGAAATAAAACAAGAATCTCTTGCCATTCTAGCAGCTCTTGGAACAACAAAAGAATATTTGGGAGTTGAAATGAGTCTGGGTGATATAAAAAAATTATCAGAAAAAGATGTAGAAAAATATTTTAATCGTTATCAAGCAGTAATGGGTAAGAAAATTAACGGTGGGTTGGTAGATTCATCCCTACAATTAGTTTCTAAACTTATTTCATATTTAGTTCCGGTTGATGATATAGAATCTCTTTGTAATGATTTGAAGAATGATGATTTGGTTAATCGTGAACTTACAAATATTGTAGGGCTCTTAGCATTGAAAGCAGGAAGATTAGCAGCACTTGCCAGCGGGCTATTTCAAGTTGCTAAACACGTTAAATTCAACAAAATTCAACAAGCTACAAGTGAAAAATTAGATAATGCTAACACAACTGATGGTTACGATACTGTAAACTAAGCATGATTTAAAGATTTCTTGCTGATGTAGTAAAAAATAATGTCTAACCAAAATGAACAAATTGAAGGAGGAAAAGAAGTTGTTGAGCAAATTACTAGAGAACCACCTAAAGAAGAAGTTGGTTCATTAAAAAAGAAGGATAAAGACCCTAAAAAAGTTGCTGCTGGTAAAAAATTAGCAGAATATAATAAAAAAGCAAAAGAAGCATTGGCCAGGGAGAACCAACGTACCGCGGAGCAAATGAAAAGGGAAGAATATCAAAATGAAAATACAGAAAGTGAATCTAAAGCTTGGCTTCCAGAGCTATCTTTTACAACCGTATTATCAATTGTTGGGATAGGGTTTACAGCATTTGATATGTTTATGAGATATTATAAAAATAGAATACCTTCTTGTCCTTCGGTATCACAAGTTCCGCAATTACCACAACAACTAACCCACCAACCATCAAAAATACCACAACCTACAGATCGACCAAAAATTGGAATGATGTAATTTAATCTAATCCCTAAAGATATCTAAAGATTTCTTACTGATGTAGTAAAAAATAATGTCAAACGAAAACAAACTTGTGAAAACTGTTACTGATTCTGCAGTCCTTATAGGATTAGGAGCTGGAGTTGGTTATTTAGCTAAAAAGGTTATGAAAGAATCATTTTTGAACGACCCATCTTCAAGTATTACAAATTATGCAAAATGGGTTGCTGTATTGTCTGGTAGTATGTATCTAAAAACATATTTAGAGGAACAAAAGATTTTACCAAATTAAGGAATAAAAAATGGCAACAATAGCAATGCTGGTTGGAGGAGCTATATTGAATGCAACAACATTTGTTGGTGGATCATATCTTGCAAAATATCTATCGGGGGATAAAACCGATACAGAAAAAATAAGACACGATAAAGCAATGGAAAAATATCAAAGAGATTACGCTGAATATCAGGAAAAAAGACAAAAACTAATTGATTGGAAAATGAAGAAAAAAGATGAAAAATATCAAGCAACAAAAAATATTTCAAAAACAAATGAACAGTTTGAAATATATAGTCAAATTCAGGAACCAAAATTCTCAGATTATTATAAACCAAATGATAATCAAAAGACTGGTGAAATGTTATATGTTGGTGGAGGTATGTTAGCTTTAGGATATGCAGTTAGTAAATTCTTTTAAATTATAAAAACATTAATTGTTTTATAATTAAAGCATTATTACAATATATGTTCACACAAAGTTTAGAAATTAATCTCATCTTCCAATAAAGTTTCACCCCAAGTTCCAGAATTAATATCATTATCCAATAACTTTAAAATTTTTTCTATTTTTTCATTACCATTTACGGAAGTATAAACCATTTTAATTAAGGTAAATAATTGTTTTAGTTTTTCTTTATCTTTTAACGTAATGGCTATATTTCTTAACAATAACATGTTATCAGTTGTAATTATTCCTTCTTTATTAATTTTTCTTAGGCTATCAAACCAAAGATGTTCACTAAAATCTTTTAAGTTATTAAACATTTTAAAATCCATTGTTATATTTTTATTTTTCATTTCTAATCTTTAAATCATAAATCATTTTTATAATTTACAAACATAACTTTTAGGTCTAAAGATTTCTTACTGATGAGTAAAAATCATGGATGAAGACATACCATTAGGAGATTTACCAAAAGGATCTAATGATGATAATGATGATGGGGACAGCACAATTTATCATAGCCCAAACACATCTACATCTATTGATCAGGGCTATCTTGGTTATTCAGAATATATGGCGGAAAGAAAACGGCTTCAATGGGAAATAAAAGATGAAGAGAAAAAACCAACAAATATTAGAGAAAGAGATGAGGAATATGATAGAAGGATAGAAGCAGGTCAAAAACTCAAACGATATTTTCCAAATTACAATCCCAATGATAGGATATTTAATGTAACATTTGGTGAAGATGGTAGTATAATAGGAAAATTAAGTAGTAGGAGTGATAATGTGGAGCATACAATAGTTGATAAAGATGGAAATCTTAAGCTTGAAGATTTGACAAAAACAATGAGAAAAGCTCTAGGTGCTGATTATGAAACAATGCTTGAAAAATATAATAATGCCGAGTTAGAATTGGAAAAAGCCAATGAAAAAATTAAGGAATTAGATAATGCATTGGAAGGATTGAAAGCAACAGCAGAAGTATATCCTCAGGAGATTAACCAATATGTAGAAAGAGAAAAAGAACTACGCCAATTCATTGAGAGACAACAGGTAGAAAAAGCTGAAAATAAAAGTCTTTTTGATGAAACCATTAAACAGAATATAGAATTAAAAGTACAAGGTGAGAAGCTTTTGAATGAAACAAAATTATACAAAGAGGAAATAGATAAATACAAGAAGGGAAAATCTAATTCATTAAAGTTAGTAGAAAGTAATGAACGATTACAAGATGAGGTTGATAAATTAAGAGAACAAATTAGAAATAAAAAAATTTCAATAGAAGAAAAATTATCAGATATTCAGGGCCGAAAAGATGAAATAATTAAAAATTTACCACTTAGAGAGAGAATAAAATACATCTTTAAAAAGTATGGTTTTACAGTTTTTGCTGTTGTAAGTGCTGTAGGCGTTATAATTGGTGTAATAGTTTCTAATCTTTCTAAAGGACTATCAACTTTGGGTAAGGGCCTTAGTAATGGATTGAAAACTATTGGGAAAAAACTGGGCGAAATATTACCAGGAATGGTTGGTGCAATAGTTAGCTTTCTATTTAAAACAGCTGGTCAGGTTATTGGGTTTTTAGGGGAAAATGCTTGGCTTTTGATAATGGCTGTTGTTCTATATTTTGTGGAAAGTATAAAAAAGAAGAGAAAGTAGGTCTAAAGATATCGCGGTGATCAGTAAAATACAATATGGATGACTACAATAAAATTTATCCTCAATTACCTAATAATGTTGATCCCATTAATTTCAGGTTGCAAAAATCAAGCGAAGTATTACAAAATCTTGAGAGAGAAATTAAACATTATGAAGATGTAAGGAAAAAATACAATAGAGCGAGAGGAATATTTACAAAAATAAGTGTTTGTGGTGGGTTGATTTCAGTTATTCTATCTGCAAGCGGGCTTGGAACTTCTCTTACTGGTTTTGGTGCTATTGTTGGTGTTCCTTTGGGTGTTGTTGGTGGAGTTTTTGGCGGATTATCGGTTGGATTTGGTTACGCATCAAAAAGACTTTCAAATAAAGTTAGTAAACATGAACAAACCTCTGCAATCGCAAAATCAAAATTAAACACAATTAACGATTTGGTTTCAAAGGCTTTGAAAGATAATGTTATATCCGATCAAGAATTTTCAATAATTTTAGCAGAGTTGGAAAAGTTTCAAAAACTAAAACTAGAAGTTCGTCAAAAATTTAATAGAGATACACAAAAAAACTTAAACATGTCTCAGATAAGAAGAGAAGTTCGCGCAGATCTATTAAAAGAATTAACCACTCCAGGTCATTAAAAATTTCATATGAAAGAACTGATGTGGGTTGTAATTGTTTTGCAGGTATTAGAAAAGAAATTAATTGACTTTACATCTTATTCTAGATCTAAAGATCAGATTAATTGAAACACAAAGAATAAGATGTTATTAGATGATTTCAAAACCCGGTATCCAAATGTTAACCTTGATAAATTTACATTTATTAATGATTCATTTGGAGGATATATTAAATGGAAAGTTAATGGAACAATAATAATGTCAAATGATGATCCTACTGGAAAAACATGGACTGATTCACTTTCTAATAATTTGAAAACATTATTATGGAAAGATTTGGGGTTAGAAAATAAAGTTAAGGTTGGTTCATTTCCAAAAAGTTTATCAATTACAAATCAAACATACCCAATACCAGCTATTAAATTTGATGAATTTGCTCCTGATGTAACAAAAATGTTAAACTTTTTAGATATATATGTTTCAGATACAAAGAAATTCACTGCTGCTATGAGAAACATATTTAAATCTCAAGTTGTGGCATTTAATAGTGGAAAAGAGAGTAGAAGTTGGTTGAATAAACCTAATATTAATCATTGGCCACAACAATTAAACATGGCAGTATGGTGCGCTACATCTGGATGCGGTGTAAGCCTTATTGAGAGTTTAAATTATCCTAAAGTTATTAGTAGTTTTATAAAGTTTCATATATATTTCACAATAAGGAGAATATTGTATGAAATGAGATTACCATTACCAGGAGAACAAACTTTTTCGTTAAAAAATAACCCCTATAACAAAGTTGCATATAATAGATTGTGCGCAGAATTTGGTCTTAGTAATAATCAAGACTTTAAGGGATTGAATAAACCTTTAGCTGACTTTAGATGGAAAGGTGGTAGAAACGCAGGATTGGGAGATGTATTCATTGATTATGGAGAAGGATATAATGGAAAAGGTGGAGGAAATCAAAATGTTAGAGTTATAAGAAATTATGACTCTGAAGCTGATATATGGCCTATTGAAGCAGCTAAATTTTCTGATGATGGTGGAAAGAAAATAAATGGTAATTTAATCTCCTTACTTCGTAATGATGACTTTGCTGATTTTAAATATGCTTGGTTCATACCAGAAAGTGGATATGGATTAACAAAAGCTGGTTTAGGTAGATTAAATAGATCAGCTGAAGCTTTTGTTTACTGTATATTAGGAGCGCAAGTTAATACTAGAAACTCAATTTATGGAAATGGTGGTGGAGCAATAGAAACTCAGCAAGAATTTTTAGCTTTATTTGAAAGTTCTGTTATAGAAAATGATATTTCTAATTCTGTTAAAAATTACCAACAATCTGTTTATCAAACTAAATTACGACTTGATTTAGCTGTAGCTCCTGGAGTTTGGTTGATGCCAAGTAATATGATTATAAATACAGAAAGTGTGGTTGGTTATAATAACAAACTAATGAAAGCAACTGAAGATATGAAATTTGGAGTGAATAATTCATTAAATAATGAAACAAAAACTGTAGGAATAAGTCATAGTTTAGGATCTACAAAAGTTTTGTTATCACATAAAACTTAAACTAAACAAAAACCAATAATAAAAACAGAAAAAGATGAAATTAAACCAGAAAATAATGATACAACACAACATCAAGATAATCTTATAGTATTTATGGTTTTTGGTGGAGCATTAGCTTGGTTTTTATTTCGTTAATGTTTTGATTATAGAAATCTAAAGATGAATATGATGTAATCAAAACAATATGTTCAGTATTACAATGTATGATTCTGAAACAAGGATTTATTTAGATCCTCCAATAAAATATGTTAGTGAGATACAACTACTAGATTGTAATATAAAAACCAAAAGATTGATTAATTTTAAAGATGAACAAAGAATAACTGATGGAAGTGATAGGCCTTTAGTAATAATAAATCCTGGAACATATTCAATTAATGATATAAAAATATTAATTAATATTAATGAAAAAGGTAAAAATATAACAATAATTAATGGTGATAATATTGGCTATATAATTAATAATAAGTCATTTAACATTAAAATTAGCAAAGGATTACAAAATTCATTAGGATTACCAGAACTTTTAAATAATGGTAAAATATATGAAATAAATATAAATATAAAGGAACCATTAAGGCTTATGTGTAGTATAGTTGATAATAGAATGTCATATATGAATAATGGCAAAAATGGAAAACTTGTAAAAATAATGCCATCAAATTTACTAGCAAACATACCATCAAAAGATTATCCAACAATTCCAGTTAGAAAATATGATAACTTAATTAACCACTTTGATTTAGCAATCTTAGACTCTGAATGGGAAAAATTTGATTTAAGGGGGTCACCAATAACTTTTAGTTTAAGATTCAAATAAATTTTGTTATGTAACTATTATTTGTGTTATATAACATAATTATTTTTAATTAATACATATTTTGTTTATTTTTTATTTATTTTTGAAATTAGTTTTTTCAACATTTCTTCATCACTAATCTTATTATCATTTTCTATTCCAAATGATTTAGTTGCTTTATCTCTAATTTTTCTTTTATATTCTTCAAGGTCAAAATTATTCAAATTGCTTTCTTTACTTATTTTACTTAATACGTTATTAGCATCTTTAAAAGACATATTTATTCCCATTTTTTTAGCATAATTTACTAAATCACTTGTGCTAATTTTAATAGTTTTAAATTCTTGATCTTCTTTATTCATATTTTTTTATTTTATATTTTATATCTTTAAATCATAAATCATTTTTTTAATTTGTTATGTAACTATTATTTTAGTTATACAACATAATTATTTCTAATTAATACCCCATCTTTCTTTCAAATCTCTTAACTCCTCAAAATCAAGACACCAATCAATATACCTATCCGGATGCCATGTCACTTTCATTAATTCATCATGCAAGTCCTTATAAAATGTCCCTTTATTTTCAATCTTATATTCATTTAAATCAACACTTACATGTAATTTTTTTATTACAAAATTTTTAATCAAATACATCAATTCGACATACCTCATCATGATAAGCAAGATAAACACCATTTTCATAAAAATGATCAATTGCATCTCCGTTTGCAATAATCAAACCATAGCATGGGCTAACATCATATTCATATTTATCTTCAAAAAAATATTCATTGGCTCTTTTTAAAATTTTTTTTACAAATTTATTAGTGTTAATACCGCCAACACCAAAACCTATGTCTTTTTCAAAATCAATATTATGTTCAAAATCATAATTTTTATTATAATATTCTACATCAAAATTTATAGAATTAAACAAAACATTGCTATAATCCATTGCATATTCCAGAGTGTCAAGAAAATATTCCCTATTTTTTGTTAAATTTTTTAATAGGTCTTCTTTTATTTCATCTATAAAATCACAAATACCAAGCTTTTTATCATTTTCATATTTAATACTTAATATAGACATTATTTTTATTTTATATTTTATATCTTTAAATCATAATTCATTTTTATAATTTTTATTCTACATTTTCTACAACCATCTTTTTGTTTTCCGTGTTCGCATATTTGAGATCCACCACACTCTTTACACTGATATTTAACCTTTTCATGTTCACAAATATGTGATCCTCCACACTCTTTACAGCGATACTTATATTTATTATGTTCGCATATTTGTGATCCTCTACATTTTTTACAAGCATACTTAATTCTATCATGTTCGCATATTTGTGACCCACCACATTCTTTACAAAAATATTTAAGTTTTCCATGAATACAAATATACTCGCCAGTAGTAGTAACTTTTTCAATTAAATTAATAATTTCATCCTCTTTAAATTTTTTTAACTCATTAATAAAATCTTTTCTACTCATTTTTGATCTTCCTTTAATTTTTAACTCTTTACCCATTCTTTTTAGTTCGCAAAAATATAAATTATTTAATTGATCCATTTCTAGTTTTGTAAAAAATTTCACATCTTTAAATCATTTTTTTAAAGGATTAATTTACGTGTCCCAAAAATATTGCTGTATAAATCTCTGATAAATTTCTAGTAAATCTCTAGTAAATAAATTTAACCAAAAAATGACTAGACAAATTTCTGTGTCTCAAAAATAAATCTTACTTAAATTTTTTTGGTTAAATTATAAAACTTAAACAGAAAAATATTTTGCTGATTAAATTTCTGATAAATCTCTGATAAAGAAATTTAACCAATAATTAAAATTTAATCAAAAAAATGACTAGACAAATTCCCCTGTCCCAAAAACGTAGTTTTATTACTCTCTGAAGATATAAGTCCTAATGCTGTCTCCATCCAAGAAGAGCTCGACAACCAACTTTAAATTATAATAACTTTGTTTTGAAAGCTGATCTAAAAAATCCCCGACACACTTTTGAAGACAAACATCTGCTGAGTATCATGCAGTCATTGTTTTCTTGATAAGGTCAAAATCCGACGCGAGTTTGCCGCATTTATAAGCATCGGTCGATTTGCACTTGACTGATCGCAGCTCGTTTAATATTGAATTTCGCAAGTTAAAAACATTTTATCACCGTTCTAGGTTCTATAAGCTTTAAAATGATGTATAGGTTTAGGCAGTTTCCTAAAATTACGCGCCCGTGAGGATGGTTTTGCGCAACGCACCCGCGAACCTGTTCCGTAACCTTAAGTTGCCTAATCGCGCTAAAACGACGACGAAACTTGTCAAAACTGAAATCACTTCCTGTGTTGCTTCCGCTGTATGTCATTTGGTCTGTCTGTATGCTAATCAGTCTGACCGGCAAAGATTGAAAATAAGGTCTTCAAAAATTAGCTTTCTTGTTACAACCTCACGCAGCCATTACCATGGATTATTGCTGGATAAGAATTTGGGTTTTCGTTTTATTCCTTTTGACTGAATCTGCTGCAGTTTTATTGAGAGATTTCTACCCATATGGTACGAGTGCAGGTGATGCTGAACTTCAGCCGAACGACGATGGAAGTTCTGGCGAGGTAGACATTTCAGCGCCCTTTCCGTACTTCGACAAGTATCACAATTCGCTCTATGTAAGTTGCAGTTGTAGTCTATTTTATAGCAAGATTTTGTATGATAGTCGATTAGTATGGATACTGTATTCTAAAACTACTGACGTTCAAAAATGCAGCTTTCAAGTCAGGGAATCATTGATCAATGAATTAGTCGATTTTATATCTACCTTGCTTCGCAATTCATTTCGAATGTCTCACGGTTCTTATAAAATCAGGAAGTTCTAGAAACAAAGCAAAACCTTCTATTCATTCTGAGTTACAGGACCGTTTATATATCACTAAATATTTACCTGTGCTATTTCTGCTTAAAGAAAATTGATTGCTTGCATGACCCCGAATTGAATGAATGAATGAATTATTAATCGGACACCGTGAGTTGTTATGAATTTATTATTTAGCGTTTCAGGGAATTACAAATTCAAAATCGACGAGGTCATTCACGGTATAGCGTACCGAGAATATCAATCTGAGCTATGTTTCTAAGTACAGTATCATACTCTTAGCGCATTTGAGTTCGCTGTCAGTCGAGTTCGTTTCATCATTGTGAAGAGTCACGTAATAATTTTCAGTTTCGGTATAAAACGTGGTTTCGGTCACGTCTAGCTATTAAGCTGGGATATACAGTTCAGTAACAGCACGTGAAAAAAAAAAAATGAAAAAAAAAAATAAAAAAAGTAGAGCTTACAGAAAAGACTAGTTATGGGTAACTTTTAAGTCCATTGAGAAACATCTTAAAATACACAAAAGTTAGAAAGTATCATGTTATGCAATAGTCTCCTTCGCATCCCGTTTTTAGGCTCGTCACGCAACGCTCCTCCCCACAAACGTTTGCGGGGAGGAGCGTTGTTATGCAAAGGAAGGAGACTAGTTATGCAATTATTTTACAATAATCGTTGCGAAAGAGACTAGTTATGCAATTATTTTACTGGGATACGTATACTTTTGCATCTTTCGCTAAAAACAGGGTCTGAATCACATCACCATTTCCGGCATTTCCGCGCAACGTCGATTTATTCACCGTAGTCCTAACCAACTACTATCAAGTACAACAGTAGAAAAGATGCGTTTTTCCATCATTTAATTTATACTTTATTTTACCGTAAATCCTCCATGAAGCCACCCCTCTCTAGAAGAAGAAATTTACCAAGCCACTCCCCTCCTTTAAGACACCTCCTCCCCTGAAGATGAAAATATCATTCACTCTTCCCTGGTGGGGTAAGTACTTTGATTTATTGAAGTCTGATCATGCAGGTCAGATAGTGACGCAATTGCCTTTGATTCGGGGAATGCCAAATGCTAGGACTGTGGGTAGCTTCCGAGCCGACTGTCCTGTAGATATATTAAGTAATTTTTTCGGAGTTTCGGGATTCTTTTTGTACAAACCAGGGTAGGAAACTCTCGAATCTACGAAATTAAAAATACTCACTTACGGTAAACCTATAATGCTGTATTTAACAAAATTGATAAGCCACAACCCTCTATTATGCCACCCTCTTCTAATAAGCCACCCCACGAAGGGACCTTAAATAATTTAAAGCCATGGAGGATTCACGGTAATTGGCAGCCACATAAACGATGCCGCTTCAGGGTAAGCTACTATTCAGTGTTTCCCTCTCCGTTACAGTTTGGCTCGAAGTTCTTTCCTTTACCAAATCTCAGAGTAACTATGAACCTGAAAATGATAGGAAAAGTGCGGTAGACACACGTATTAAAACATAAGTCCAAAGAAACTCGGACGAAACATCGTTTATTTAGACCCCATTTGCTGAAAAAAATTCGTAGCCTAAACTTTGAAAAGAGGTTTTTATTTGCATCTATGTAATTACGCGGGATGCGTAGTCAACCAGCGTATAAAATTCGGTAGCGCATTCCTTTCGTCGTCTTGGGAGTCAAAAATTGCCTTATTTTTTTAACTTTCCCGTATCCCGAGCCCGTCCCGAACTAATTGTGTGATTTTTATTGGCTGTAACTCCGAATCACGTGCAAGTCCGGTTGGATTGCACCATGGATATCCATGATCGCACAATCAGCAAAAAAACATACGGCGTCAGCAATTTTAAACCAACACATCCCGCGTAAACGCCTTCAGGCGTCTTCTTGTTCAAATTATTTTACAGCTGTCTCCAGTGTCTGTTAGAACAACAAGTTCCTTTAATATTTGCTTGATGTAACTGTATTGGGAATGCATGAGCCATGTATTATATAATCATTACCGTTAAGTTCCCATGGTAGCGACCCCCCGAAAGTTACGACCCCCTGAAAGTAACGTCAAAAGTTCTGACTTCTAATAAATGCCGAAAATATCGAGCCCCAGAAAGCAGCGACGTCCCCGAAAGTAGGAGTCCCCAAAAAGCATCAAGACTAACTCTTTAAAAATACGTTTCAAGCATACCGAATGCCTTTATCGTTTTCCACAGTCAAATTTTTAATGTGCAGTAGAACTAATGAAGTCTGCCGCTGTATTCCCGAACCTTCCAACGCATATTCGCATAACGCAATAGTGGTGAAGATGAAAAACTAAAGGAGCAAACGATACGAGATTACAGTTGGACATGTGCGTGATAGTTTGGCGGAAGTCCTGTACAAACCATTATTGGAAAGGGAAATCAAGATGCCGTGTGTCGTGACAAAGCAGGAATCGCACCTGAAGGTGTTTTGCATTTTTCCCAAAGATAAAGAATTAGTATATAAGCTGCGTAGGAGAAGGTGTCACCTTCCTCAGATAAAAACGGAGAGATACAAGAAAACTTTTGTGAATAGACTTATTTTTAAATATAATTTAGTATAGTATTATTCTATCTTATATTACTATTGTATTTTATCGTGTATTTTTTAATACTTTTTCACTGTAACTTAGGATATGTATTTTTATCCTTTGATTGAATAAAGACTATTATTATTATTATTATTATTATTATTATTTTGGTGCAGGGAGGAGGCATCGAGAGTCTTTGCTTTCACCACATTGATGTTAAGAAAGAACTTAAAAGCCTAACCAAAGAACTATGACGCAAGCTACTAGAACTCGTCCCGACAAGTGACAACACAATATAGGTACTTAAATATCCAGATCCCACCATTGTGGCGGACAAAAACATGAAACTGGGCAAATGAATTTCTTCTCAATTTGTTAATCATCGCTCTCGTTTTTATCAGTGTATTGCTGTATTTAGCACGTTGGTATCTCTGTTACACAGACCATGTAACACAAATAAACGTTTTTTAATGTTATGTTGTTTATTTTTCATTTCGGGAAAGAGCTAGTGCTAACTTAGTATTTTACATGTTTAGCGCGCTTTTAGTTCATCGGTGATAAAACGAGGTATATTTCATGTGCAGCGAGGTAGACTCGGGTTTTGGCTTAAAGAACGATGCCAGAATTCAATAGTTTATACTTCCTGTTATTTCGCGGCTAGAATTCCAGAAACCCTAGTGGAGTCGGGTTAAATTTATCCCTTCTTCCGGTTTCACTTCGCGAATAGACTTCCACTTTTCCTATGGAACATAAACATTTTCCGATGGAATCCAATCGAGTGTATTGGACATGAATGCCTCCCTGTCAAACATGAAGTCATAGAAACTTGGGCCGATGCTCCAAAAATCTCACTGCAACTAACCCAAACAGTTTGGATGCTAAATTAGAGTTCTATAAGTCGCAGTTTGATTGATCAGTGTCTCGTTCGTTTGTTGTTATTTCCGCGAAATAAGAGCTAAAAATAGCACCATCTGCTTCTGTGCTGGGATAAAGACCTAATGGGAAAGAGGAATGTTCCTGTTAATGGCCTCTTGCTTGGAGGCAGAAACTTTTTAACCATTGGTACCCTTAGTATCGCCATTGTCTTCCTTCAGTTCAACTCACGGTACGTTTTTGCTTCCGATCAGGTCAATACGAACGGGGTTGTGTCCTTCCTTGAGGATGTGAGCCAATACACTCCCGACCCCTTCCCCCTGGGGGACAATCGTCGACTAATATCGCCATTTTGGGGAGACGTCGATACAAGAAACGGAGGATTTGTGACATACAGAGAAACGACAGATACCTTTGTATTACAACGTGCTACAGATGATATCCGTCGGGCCTTCTTAGATCACGAAAGATTCCAAGCCACGTGGGTGTTCATAGCAACCTGGGACCGAGTGGCTTTCTTTGGCGCCAGTGGAGATGCCCAGAATAAGGTGGAGTAAAGCGTGGGTGGATCAGATGGGTGGATCAGATGGGTGGATCAGATGGGTGGATCAGATGGGTGGATCAGATGGGTGGAGGGCGGGAGGAGGAGTGAGTGAAGGGGGGAGGGGAGGAGAGAAAGGAGGATAATATGGGGTGGGTGAGTGGGGTCGTAGATGCGTTCGTTGTACGAGGGGTAAAGCTAAGATAAAGTTACAATACTGGTTAAGTTATTTTTATGGTTGCCAATTTGTAATTACCGCGTTTTCTTTAGCTTTATGTTTACCGTCACCTTCACTTTTAATCAGATCATAGTTAATAGAGGAGACTGTGTTCCCTCTATTAACTCTGTTTTGAGTGTATTTTTAACGTTGCGCTTATCCTTATCACCGTTATTTGTTCTTTCCCAGGATAATTCGCATTTGTCAAAGTCACAAAAATGCTATAATGTTTCCACACACAATGCAGCTGCATGAATTTACTGAAACAGTATGTTCAGAGTACTAGATTACTTTGCTGTTACCCTTAAAGCCACTTTGTCTTTACCTTA
Source organism: Ricordea florida (assembly GCA_949710005.1). Taxonomy (NCBI): domain Eukaryota; kingdom Metazoa; phylum Cnidaria; class Anthozoa; order Corallimorpharia; family Ricordeidae; genus Ricordea; species Ricordea florida. Next base: position 41,564,240 of record OX453273.1, read on the forward strand.
CCAAGAGAAAATGAGGAAAGAGAACATAACCCCATGGGATATGATAAGAGGACAGAATCTATTTTTACCTCGGAATCTATTTATATCTCGTTCCATGGCTGCGCGGTTTCCACATGGGACATTGAAATTACAACCACGTGATGAGAAGGACAATCAAAATAGTTTCCAGATCTTAAAATAGATTCTGTCCCCTCATCATAGTAAGAGAACCCAATATGGAAGATACATTCTCTTACCTCCTTTTCTTTTCTAATATTACCGTTAACATTGCAAAAACGGACTGTGAAGATTATAAAAACATTCTTCCCGTTGATGATATCGCCACTTTTTCCCTCCTTTAATTTATAAGTTCTTCTTCTGTTAATTTTACCGTTATAACTAATGTTATCGTTTCCGTTACCATTTTCATAAATGTTAGTTACCGATTTTTTTTATTTCATCTAACATGTACACGTATGTCTGTAGCATGACATTTATGAAAGGAAAATACCTATTCCGCCATGATTATCATTGGCCAATGTTAGGCGCTGTTATACACCTTGGTGCAACAGGTCGGAAAATTGCACATCTTCGTTCATCACAGCCTATTGACTACATCGTTCTATGACGTGTCAGAGTCACAGCTATCACGGAGGTCAATTACATAACTTATATCTCTCAGTTAGTACGCGCGCTGTGATTGGTCAATTTAGCGGGCCGCACTTCACTGTACGGCCCGCTAAAGTTTGTTTTGGTCGTCAAAATGACTCCAGAGATATGATAAATATCTTACAAACCTCGTTTATTCGGTTAGTAAGAGGTATTTATTTAAGGAATCAACAATAATACAGTTTTCACAACTAATCTAAACACACACAAACTGTTATAAAACCTAACTAATAAGTACAGACAGCAAAACCTTAATTTAGCGTCATGATTTAGCGTTAATTACCGATTGTTACTATTATCAGGATTCTTATTGATCGTTACCGGTTTTAGTTGAAACATAAAATACATATGCGTTATACTGACAAAGCATTAGTTCAAGATGGCTGCATATCGACCGAGTTCTTTTTTTGCGTTTTTATTGACCGAGACCTAGTTGAGGTCAATGAAAACGCAAAAAAGAACGAGGCCAATATCCAGCCATCTTGACTGGTTAATAAATGATTAATTATATGGCCACTTTACTTTGCTTTGTTACGCGGGACAACGCGGGAAATCCCGAGCGGGAAAGACGAGGCCATCTTGCGTGCTCGGGTAGCCAATCAGAACTCAGGATTCGTCTCATTTTCCCCGCTCGCGGAACCAGCCATGGAATAAACAGCGTTACCTTGTTACTTTCTGCCAAATAACCTCTGTTTACAAAGATCTGATGTGAGGTATTTTTGTCTTTTTAGGTGAATACATTCCAGGCGGTTTTGGTTACAAATGGACGTCACTCTTTCGCCATATTTAATTACAATCAGATCATCTGGACAACAGGGACAGCCAGTGGCGGAGATGATCAGGGACTGGGAGGGACACCTGCACAGGTTACAGATAATGATAATCCCAGAAAATATTGCATTATTCTGAAATTTCTCTTGTCAATGAAGTAAAGCCCAAATATATTTATAAATTAAATTATGGGCTCGATATTTCTATCGCGTGGTAGTTGATGAGGGCGAAACCCGAATAAACTATCATGGGTAGAAATCGTGGACGAATAATCTAATTTTTAGTACAAATGAACTATTTCCAACCTAAACTTAACCCGCGAGAGGCCTGGGGACGAGCACGAGCATTTAGAAGAAAGAAACTCGATTTTTGGTAGGTTGGGTCAAGTACCGGATACGGAAATACGCAAGCGGCTTCGTTGGCAAGGTGCGCACGCATCTAGCAGAATCAGAATGCATGCGTACATTTTTTCGTCCACGTGCAAAGAAGAAACTGCGCTATGTTCATTTTCCGAACGGAGACTCGCGCTGCTTTTCTTCAGGTGATGTACTCTCTAATTTGCGCTCTATCGATAAACGGACGCTGATCGCAAGTTACTCTACTCAGTAAGTTACCTGTCATGCGACCGTGTTGCAAGTAAGATGGAGAATTATTACCGGTACTAGCCATGCTCAGTGAATTCAACAGGAGTCAAGGTCAAAGATGACTCCTTTGGGCCCTTGGCTAAAAGAGAAAACGAAAATCACTACTGTCTCCTCGTTGTCCACTGAAGCAACCTCATTTCCTGAAACAAACATTCGAACGCATACACTAATCCCTGATTACTCCTAGTATTAGTTTAAATCTGCTAATTTGCTATAAATCTACACCATGAAGCGGCCGTTAGTTTGTTGGCAACCACACAATGTTAAGCTACCTACTTGCATATTTTTAAGAACATAGAATTTCCGCGGGGCAACTATCAGCCGATAGTTTCTCGACAGAAACACTCTATTGTATAAATAGAAAGAAACCGACTAGCGTGGCCAGTCAGAGAAAAGCATTTGTCATTTAAGGCGAGCTAGTTGCTACGTAGGTCTATACTAAAACCAACAATCCTGGCCAAATGTTTACGGGACAGAACACAACATGGCATTGTAAGTGTACATGTTTATTCCACATATCTATAACCTTATTCAAGCTGTTATTGTTATTTGTAGACAGCTCCCTCCCCTCCCCCCAGCAATGTTGATAGCAACTGGAATCCTTTGGACTGTAGATAAACACAACAGCGTAACAACATTGCTTGGGAGGGGTTGGTGGGGGAAAGGGAAAGAGTTTGTGGTGGATGTAGGAATTTGTCCCATTATTTTTGGCCAGTATTTTAGTTGTCTCGAGGGCCTCACGGGACGTCCCGCTTGTTCTTTGCTCACTTGCATTGTCGTGTTCTCCTATTCCTGCAAATGATTCAGCAGGCAGTCTGACTAAAATACAATTGTTTTGCCTAGGATTACAATCCGGAAGCTCATACGGAGAGAAATAGCCAGATGAGAGATTCCTTTCCTGCCTTCCCGACAGTGCGATTCTCCCCTAGAAGGCTGAAAAATATGAACGTCATACTCAGAATTAGAAAGAGGTTGCTTTTGTTTATAAAACTAGAAGAATAACGATACAGTTGTCAGTATCGAGCTCGATCACAAAGTTTGGGTTTACCTGTTATTTTTCTGGTCTCTATTGTTTTGTCCCCTTTCTTCTCTTTGTTCTACGTCACTCAGGAACGTAACAGGTTTTAACACCTAGGATGACCCCAAAGTTTGCTGTGGTAGGGAAACTGCGGCCCAGCAACTGTCAATCAACATTTTTGTTTGGTTTTGCGGATTTTAGGGCGGTTTTAATGCAGGAGATGGCATTAGGTTCTTTAATATTCCTGGATCAAGAACTAATGATGTTCTCAAACTGCCGACTACTTCGAACGTTGCCCGCGCTGGACAGTGGATGTTCCGAACAGATGAGGCCAAAGTAGAGGCGGGCGGATGCAATACCGAAGGTATGGACTTCCATAGAGTGGCTCAGTTTAACCGGTTGTCTTAAAAATACAAAACAAAGTATTAACTGGAGGCAGTAACAACAGATCGATGCACGCAATCCTAATAACAAATTGGCGCCAAAAGTGCTGGAAAACGCAAGTGAGCTAACAGTTCACAAAGAGGTAAATGTTTTAATTAAGAGATACTCTCGAAAGCCCTCTGGCGGGCCAGATTTCCATATCACCCGATACTCTATTATGCATGCCGTAGTACATACGCACTCAGAAAGCAGAGGAAGTTCAGCCTGCTAGTCGTAAAGACGCAAAGATTCGCGAAATCTTTTATTGTAAAGAGTGCTAGTGAGGCAATGTTTTAGCTATTGTTTAAATTTGTATATATACTATACTCTTTTATTATATCACTATATCTATTGTAAAATTCCGCAACTCAGTTTCAACTGCAAAAGGATTTTAATAAACTCAGTCTATCTATCTATTTATCTATCTATCTATCTTCGAAAACTAGAAATGCTTTGCATGTGCGTTACCCTAAACTACAGCGTGCATACTAAAGTATGGAGTGATACGTTATCAGCCCAATTATTCCACAAAAGCGAGTTGTACGTGAGCTAATGTCCAACAAGGCGCGCAGCGCCTCCTTGGCTATAGTTCATATACGACAAGTCTGATTATATCTAGAAACCCTGGATTATAAAAAGTTGGGCCTAGTTTGTACGTAGTTTCCAAGAGTTTCGTGTTAATTCGTAATAAACAATTGACCTATTGTGTCAGTTTTGCTTATATATCAGTTTGGTTACTTTCTGTCCAATACATTCATCGCATATTTGTTTGATTTGGTTATATATTCTTTTCATAGCATATGAGCTGACAACCTTTTGGTGCGGAACCTCTCAGAGCGCGTGTTTGCTATGTTCAGTGTCTGTTGATAAAATAGAATGTGATATAGTGTATCTGCGTATCTCCACCTGCCCCCTGTGGATCAACCTTATGTGCGCATTGTGTTTTAAGCTCTGTTCTTTTCCTTTGCAGGGTCTTTGACGATCTCTCCTCGATCTGGCATCATGCTGGGAGGAACAAACGTCAAGATGAGTGGGCCTTGCTTCAACGACGACGACATCATAGTTGTTCAGTTTGACAATGACATCAATATCAATGCTTCGTTTGACAACGAACTACAGTCAACAGTAACAGTACCTGTATTAAACAAAACTGGAAGACTTCCCATTAAGTTATCAGTCGATGGTGGGAACACGTTTTTATACGATACAGTATATACATCAGGTACTACATTCTTGCTTAGCACTAAAATTATCACGGTAAAGTTTGAGAACCACGTTTTTACTCAATCTTTACATTTAAGTCAACGAACTAACTCACGCAAGGTCAGTGCAACAAAACTACTATCGATGACAGCAAGTCGTACTACGGTGGCTTTTAAGGAAAAAAACGATTTTTTTATCGCAACTTAGTGAAGTGAAGTGACGACTTTATTTTAAGAGGGTTACACTAAATAGCTACTGAACAATTTATATATATATATATATATATATATATATATATATATTTAGAAAACAGTCCTAAGAAAATAAGCGCGCTGATTGGTTAGAATTCGTGTTTCTATTAAACAATTAGATTATGAGCTCGAGAGTTTTTTCGCGGGATAGTTGACGAGGGCGCAGCCCGAGTCAACTATCACGCATAGAAATCGAGAGCGAATAATCTAATTGTTTTAGTATAAATCTACTAGTCGTTCAAAACTTTGTCTTTTCTGGAACAGCCTCGACCAGTAAACTGTCTAAATCTTCTTCACGGACACTTCGTAAACGTGAAGAAGCGGCCGCCATTACGCTACTCACTATCTATCACAGAATAGATAGTGAGTAGCGTAGCCAATCAGAGCGCGGCATTTGTGATCGAATACGCTAGTAGATTTATACTAAAACTCGATAGAAACACAGAACTAGCACGAGCTGTTGACGTAATGTGACGCGAGCAAAGAGAATTTACATTTTGATAATCAAAGTTAACGAGTTGTTTTTCTTTTTTTCGTCGCGGTGTTTTCTAAAAGAAATAGAAAGCCTGTTCTTCGTGTTTCGGCGCGTGTTCCCACAGCATTTCTCGTTCTCCCAAACTTCCAGTCGTGTTTCTATTAATCAATTAGATTATGAGCTCGAGATTTCTATCGCGCGATAGAAATCGAGAGCGAATAATCTAATTGTTTTAGTATAAATGTTAATCTACTAGTCGTTCAAAACTTTTTCTTTTCTGAAACAGCCTGGACCAATAAACTGTCTAAATCTTCTTCATGGACACTTCGAAAAAGCGGCCGCCATTACGCAACTCACTATCTATCACAGAATAGATAGTGGGTAGCGTAGCCAATCAGGGCGCGGCATTTGTGATAGAACGCTAGTAGATTTATACTAAAACTCGATAGAAACACAGTACATGTTTTCTATTTCTTAAATATATATATATATTTATATATATTATAAGAGAACTAGTGGGCAGCACTGAGAACTGAACTGAGTTTATTAATCGACTGGTTTCGTCTTCTAGTGAGACTTCATCAGGATGAAGCTACAAGATACATTATAAGAACTTAATTTATACTAGACCTTGACAGTACAAGTCACGTTCGTAGTAGGGTGTGAACAACAAAACACCCACAAGAAATACGCACAGAATATGATTAAAATCCTGTGCTAGAAAATGTGCAATGCTTTTGCGGCTCACGGTTTTTACGTTAAGGTCACCGTAAACCTTCGCGGGTGTTCTTAGCCAAAAATTATTATTATCGCGCTGTCTTAAATACAACCACTACAAATTATATATGAATGTAAAGGTTATAGAATGCTCTATTCGATAAAAAACTGATTCGCTTTTTGTGAGGAAATTGCGTTTTGAAAATTGATCTCCTGGAATGGCCTTCGTCGTAACACGTGTCGCTGTATATTTGGACATCAAACTTGACAGACAATTTCCAAAACAACCAATAGGAATGTCGACAAACCCTCACATGACTGATGCCTTGAGAATGATATAATGCAGTAGTTTTGTTTATGCGGTCGAGTTTGATACCCGATAAATTCGCTCAAAGGGACTTCGCTCGTTTCGCGCTCGCCTTAAAAATATGCAAATATGCTAGTTGTAAGAACATCAAATTTCCAAGGGGCAACTATCAGACCGATAGTTCGGAGACATAAACACTCTGCTGTCTTTATTGTTCGCCATTAAATTTTCTTCCGCGCGCCAGTTGAAAAACAGTCAAAACCCACTAAATGCAGGTCTATCAAATATTTATCCATGCGTACAGCCTGAAATTTCATTAATTAGCAACGCACATTGGCTAAAAACTACGGTATAACTGTCAGAAAATTCACATTTTCACGGACGGGCACTATCTATCCGGGTATTATCCTCGGAAGGGCACTATGAGCTGATAGTGTCTCCTCGGATGAACACTATCGCGTCACGTGATCAATTTAAAGCAATAAGAATGGGAGAAAATTTAGTGATATTCAACGCTATTCAGCTCTTACGAGGTGAACAGTGCCATGGCTTCTGAGCAGCCTTGTGCGAGTCAGATTTGCAGGGGCGTAGCCGGGATTTTTCAAAGGGGGGATCACAGAGGCTACCCACTCTTGTCATAGCGTTTTCGCCACCTAAATATTGTAGGCTGTTTGCTCAAAAGAAGGCCTATCAAGGCGGGGTCACGGGCACCCCAGCCCCCCCACCTCCCCCTAGCTACGCTCCTGATTTGCTTAATTGTAACTGCCTATTTTTTAAATATAGTTTCACCGCCATTTTGCTGTGACTAAGATTGCTTCATTCTTGTATACTTGAAATATCGTTCTCTTCAATCTCGGTGGATACTTACTTTAGAAATATTTACCTCGATTTCGAAGAATAATTGATGGATATTACATTTGTCCCGCGGCACAATAAATCTCTTATTAACTAGAGAGGGAAAACAATCGCCTTCCTTTTTGAACTACAGTTCCTATCAACCGCCATAAGCCAGAAGTCGAAAGAACAGATGGCGATATTTGGCAGGAAGATTCCTCCGTAGATATAAGCTGGGATTCGGGAAGCATTGGAGGAATTGACGACCAAGTATCGATTGAGTTGGCTCGGTACAAGATGGGTGAGGATGAAGTACCGATACTAGACAGTTTCCATACTGCAGTTGAGAGTCAGGCAAACACGGGCCATGGCCAATTTACTGTGACGAAAGGAGAAGGCGACGGGTAAGTACTTAAAGATCCCCTTAGCGCTAAGGAAAAAAGAAAAAACGAAGCACAAACAAACAAACAACGCGCCGAGTGCGATATTGGGAACACGAGAGGATTAACTAGAGGCCTGCAGGCGATTGTTACTCGCTCTCCTCGAGTGTTTTTGAAACTTCCTAAGAGCTTATAAACCCCAAAATGCGTGATGAAGGAGTGACGTTTTTTTATTTCTCTCGTAAAATGCCGCCTTCTAAGAAAAGACCAAGAAAAGATGTGTTCTGCTTGACAAGCAGACTGTAGTGAGTGGATTCAGGGGAACTGATAAGTATACCGCGTAAGATTTACGCTTTATTTTTTGCAAGTATTATTTTTGTCAATCGCTAAAATGGCAAGTCGTTATACAGAATGGGTTTTGCACCGTCCTAGTACAATCTTTGTTTTCTTTCACTTTCCTGATTTTAAAAGGCTTAAGATCACATTGGTTGTTTGCTTTAGAGTCTCAAACTAGAGGCCAACCTAGCGCGATTCGCTCATAAGTCAGTTGCACTTTCAAGAGCCAATCAGATTGCCTTGGGTAACCGAAGTGATATCAAAATAAATTTGATAAAGAGACAAATTCAATGAATTTTTAGGCTTGGTGTTCTTTTGACTTTATTAGCAATATAGAAGACCGTTTTGTGAACCTTGTGCGAGTGACAAAGAAGGCCAGTAGTGGTATTTCAAAGGCGCAATGGGTCTGGAGTGACGTGTTCACCTGGAACAACAAACCTATGGCAGATGAAAGGTGCAAAAAATGGCATCTGAAAGAACCTAATCCTGAAGCATTTAAAGGTATTTAGTTGACGAGAATGGTTTTCCAATACAGATGACTAGACTCTACTTGAGTAACAGTTTTTCTATTCGGGTGAGACTTAAATTGCATGTACAGCGTGGTTGTCTTTGGCCATGGCCTAAAGGACGGTAAATATTACATGTGTTGCGTGCTTGTCTTTGGCCATGACTTCCTGGACGAGGTATTTCACGGATAGGTGACGAAAAATGGTAGGGTTGTGGGATGTGGCTTGAAATGACAACGTCAAAATGTAATAAGGGTAAGTTGAAGCCACACATATGCGCACTGAGGCGACAGTGGTAGAAGGGATAAAACCCTGTTGCTACCAGAAAAAAAGATGAAAAAATTGAGCTCAAAAGCCAGCTGGCGCATATGTGTATTTCACGGATAGAACTCCGTGTGGACTGCGATAGAATCCAGTGGAATCTAGTGGAGTATATTGGACATGAGTGGCAAATGCATTTAGGTCTTTGCGACTTCATAGGTTCGCGTAATATGTAACAGTAAATGTTATGTCACTATTTCCGTGAAAATGATAAAAAGTCACCACAAGTATATTCTTTCATCAGGGATGTGCCTTAAACGCGTCGCATCTACGAGCTCGTCGTCTGGTTCTGTTTTAGTTCCAATGATATGGCTTTCACAATGGCTGTTTACGGAGTTATGAAAGCCTAAAAAGTTGAACGTTGCATGTTTTTTGAAGTGTGTGTGTAGCAGCCCAATCAGAAGATCTATTAAAACTTCGCCAGCAATATTCAAGACGCACTATTTTATACTAAATGAATAAAAAGTAAACTTCTTTTTTATTGTTTTTATTATATGATAATTTAGTTGGAGCATTACGTTGCCGCTATTATTTATATGTTAGCCGTGCGAGATATGAAACTTTTTCTTCGAATGTCAAAAAAAGTTTTACGATTGAGCTTAGCAAAAAAGTTAATAAAAGTTTTACGATTGAGCTTAGCAAAAAAGTTAATAAATATTTAATATTTATTAACTTTTTTGCTAAGCTCAATCGTAAAACTTTTTTTGACATTCGAAGAAAAAGTTTCATATCTCGCACGGCTAACATATAAATAGACTTGTATATGCTTAATTGTCTTCTAAGATTTCTGTTTTCGTCCAACTTTATCTTTTAGATGATCCCAGCTTACAACCTTGTCCCAGGCTCCTGACACAAGCAATGGCTGACCGCGGGCGCTTCATGTCAGATGACTTGTGCAATCCCACAAACCAAGCTGGGTGTTCTCAGTATCATAAAGGCGCTGTTCACTGTTTTACCATGAATAATCCAAGGTTGGTTTTGCCTCCAACGCACACGCTCATTAGGCTTCGTCACGTTAGAACATAAGGGTGGTGTATACCCAAAGGCGTTTTGGGGTGGGTGAGGATTACTGATATATATGGACTTTAGGGACGGATCATTAGAAAAGTGATGGATGGGGTGGGGAATTTTCAGCTTGCACGAATTTTTTTTTCGCTCACTGCTTGTGTAGGAATTTTTTTTTTTTCAGGTGAACCCCTCTGCACGAATTTTTTTTACTACGTGTGAAAAAGGCACAATTGGACCTTCCTTCTGCATGATTTTTTTTTACCTTCTTCTTTGTATGAATTTTTTTTCTTGGCATTTTCCCTTGCATGAATTTTTTTTGGTTCCCCCCCCCCCACCTTCACTTTTCTAATGGTCCGTCCCTTAAAGGGAAGGGTTTATTTTCAAGGCTTTTAGTCTGGAAGAGGATATAAAAGACAGAGAGTTTAGGTAATAATTTTTCCAGGAAACTAATCAATTGATTGATGACCTTTGTCTATATTTAGGAAAACTGGGAAATGCCACCCCCCAAAAAAAACAAAAATTCAGCAAATTTAAATGTACCTTAATTTAAGTTTAGTAGCATAGAAAACGTCTGCGACTCTGGGATAGAGAGGAATTCTGGGAGTTTAGTCTAGTTTTGGTTAACAAAATTCAAGTGCACTGGGTCTAGTGTAGACGAAAGGCTCCAGGCTCCCAGCAGCACATCCTCACTCAAACGTTCGTAAAGTACCCCCAGATCTGATGTAACAGGCACGTCGCGTCGCCGACTCAGAAGTAGATTAGGCCATGTTGCACGTTTGACTTTTTTCAAGTCCCGTATGACAAATGTAAGCTGTGGTCATGAGCCAGTGAACCTACATTTGATCCTAGTTTCCTCGAATCCCAGTTCTCCCGGCAATAGGAGTCAATATTTGCTTTAAACTAAGTATCGTTCTTGAATCAAAACTGTTGTTGTTTATACGCTTCTTTTCGTGTTGTCCATGAACCAGTGCAAAGGGTGCAGCCCAGCAGTGCTGTTATAACAGCGTTGGCAATCTAATGATGAGCCAACCAAATGCAGGCTCCCTGGACCGAGTGCATCCTAATGGTGGGCTTCCTGTGATATCGCACTTTTTTCACGACTTAGTGCCGTTTCGTGATTGCTGTCATCTGTCGGACAACTGTGACAAGTATTTTGACAAACGACCTTCAGATGATGGCTCGCAATACCAAGCACCCAGACCAGGTAATTCCTGAAAATTAAAAAAAGAAACATGGTTGGTTGATATACAGAGCTGTACTAATGTTATGGGACAAACGTCAAGGTGCGTTCCCACAGGGAGGAGGTAATACCAAAGGCATTTAGTCTAGAGTACTGTAGGCGGAGATCAGAAAGGCGTGATCTGTATTTGGTAAATAAGTCAGCGCAGTAAAATGGAGATAAAGACCCGAATCTGTGACATTTAAAGTTTTTGAATTAAATTCCGGGACTCAGTGAATACCATATGAATTCATAATACACTCCACCAACAGCACACTCCACCATTTTTTATTACCGTTTTATAAGGTTTCTGTTATCAAGATTCAAGTAATTAACTGAACAATAAAACACTATTAGAACGTGGTCTATCGATTATTACGGTGGTAGAAACCAAATCGAAAACTACCACGAATCTTGCAATCTGATTCCTGTGACATTCTCGTACCCAGAGGTCGCGATCCTTTTGACCAGCTCTCAAATAGAGACTGGTCAAAAGAATCGCGGCCTCAGGGAACGAGAATGATTCCTGTGATGAATGACGAGTAGCGAAATGGCCCCCCTGGGAACAAGACATTGTAATCATAAAGTACAAAATCAGTAAGAATTAGTAAAGAAATCGACGCTAGCATTCAAGTTGGTAAACCATAATTGAAGAGAATGAGTGGTCTAATTATTAGTCTACTCATTCTCGTTTTCAGTGAGTTAAATAGTCGAATTCAAGGGCCTTTTTACCTCGTAGCAAAATTCCGGGAACAATTCCGCACAGGTCCCTACTTCATTATGCATGCTGTGGCAATACTGTTTCATTCTGCAATAACAAGAAATGTTTACATGTGCATTACCCTAAACAATTCATCTGCTGCATGCATAATGAAGTAGGGACCTGTGCGGAAATCTTGTCAAAGTCTGGAATGGATTCTAACTCTGATGACTATGATGCATATCTCTGTCTCTGATCTCGTAGCAACCGGTTTTGGTGATCCTCACATGGTGACATTAGATGGCACGCCTTTTACATTCAATGGATATGGCGAGTACGTAATCCTGAAAGTCAGCGGGGTAAATTTCGAGCTCCAAGGAAGAATGGAACCCCTTATGGATGATGATGATGAATTATCACGAGCCACTGTTTATACAGCATTTGCAGCAAAGGAGACAAGCTCAGACACTGTACTGGTTAGGAAACCTTCTATAAAAGACTAGTAATAAAATTTTCTTAGAATTATGAAGGCAATTTCGTTCTTAGAGGCCGCATCCACTTGACCAGCTGTTGTTCCTGACCGCTGGGCAAGGGGGACGTGGGCTCTGAGAACGAGATCGTAACAAGGAGACTAATACTGGCGCACGTGCACAAACCATTAAAATCTAGAAAGGTTCATTTGAAAGGTTGCCCAAAGTACAAATATCACTCATAAAGGAATGCAAATATTTTTTTGATAATCATTTTAGCTGTTTCATGGAAGTTGTTGGATCAAGTCTTTCAGTAAGTTCACAAGAAAGAACTAGAAGGCAGAATAAATAGTTTTGAATTTGAAAAGAAAAAAAATAATTCTTTTAAATTTCAAAACAAATTGGCCTCCCCGCTGAAGTCACAACTGTATTAGGTTTCAGACCTCCTTTCACGGGGCCGTGAACCAAAAAATTACAACTTCAAACCTTCATAGATTCGCGAGGATTTGACGGATTTACTCAATCCCTTTTTTTAATCTTCACCAAATTATGTATTCGTTTTGCAACTAAATAGAAAAAATTTGTGGTGAGGGGCACTTAAAGTCAAGGTGCGCATTTCAGTTACACTGTTGAGCGATTTTTGCGCTTCAAAAGTTTAGAATTAATGCTACAATTTGTTACCTTTTTTAGATTTCGACTTTTCTTACCAATTCTCAGCCTGGTTGGTATACAGCGCCATCTTAAGCTGTTTCTTTTAATTCCCTCATAAACACAGTGTGTAGTTCCTCGCCGCTGGCTTCTAACATTCAGCAGTTTCAGTATATTTTCTTGTGACATTTTCAGTTAAGGCGGGTTTTTGTTCCGTTCTGTCTACTAGATTCAACTTAACGGCCGTGGTATGGTAGACGTCTATGTGAATGGCGATCAGGCAAGTTTTGACGAACTTTCTCTGTTGCAATATGATGGAGTGTCACTGTTGCAGTACGCCAATACGTCAAAATACTCCGCCATATTTGATTCTGGGATTTCTGTCACTGTTGAGGGTCAAGAAGAACTGCTCGGCTTAGTGACTTTGGTTCCTACCATCTTTAAAGGTAAATTCCTATATTTATCATTAAAAAATGTAAGTACTGTAACGCATTTCCCGATTGGTTAAGCCGAGTTAACTACTGCGTTATACAGACACCTATAAGCACGCGGGAATTCTTAAGAATATGAACAAATTTTCTGAAGCGGAGCGGTAAAAAAGTGCTTCTCGCACATTTCACTTGTTCTTGAAAATTCTCAAATGTTTATTTAACTTAAGAATGCTCGAGAAGAAAGCTTTTTAGGTTCTCTTGTAAAATGTCACTTCCCAAAGAATTAACTGAAAACTTGTTCTGCCATAAAATTTGCGAGTTTTTGCGATTAACAGTATTTTTTTCTGGATGGATGGAAAGGCAAATCGTTACTGAGGAATGGTGGTTCGAGGTAAAAGCCAGTTATACCGTGCAGGAAACCAATATAGTAATGGCTCCTGTACCGCGTTAGTAAAAAAACTAATTTGTACCTAAAGTAGTCGATGTGCAAAATTATGTTGCATGACTTGGCAAAGCAACCGTTGTGCACTCGGCGCGCTTACTAAGTCTTTGACAATAAACTGAAAAAATACTTAAGGAGTGGAGGGCAACTAAACTGGACTGGTTTGCAAGAAAGCTCAGTTGCGGTGATCTATGGTTAGGTCAGTGTTTATCTTCAGTTATGGTTCAATCCTGTGCTAATGCTAATTGGCTTTCTAGATACCGAGCCTTGAAGGTCAGAAAGCTATTCCGTAATTTCACATCAGTTGCAATTTCATGCAGAATTACTCAACATCTTTCACTTCAGGAAACACAAGCGGACTTCTCGGCTACTGGGACGACAATAAAGAAAAGGAATTCCTTCGACCTGATGGAACCTACCTGAAAACTAATTCAAGCCTTCAAGCCATACACAGAGAGTTTGGACAACTATGTATGTATCAAAGAGAAAGCTGTTGGCTATTGATTGATCTACTGACCGAACACAAAGTCGCATGGAGACAAGTCCGGTGACGACATAGTATTAATCATTATAGGCATAACAAAAAAAAAAAAACAAAAAAAAAAACAAGCACACAATCACAACAACAACAACAACAACAATAGCAACAACAAAAACAACAACAACAACAACAATAACAACAACAACAACACCAAAAGCACTCGATTTTTCAATGAATGGCTGCTTAGATGTTTGAAACCAACTCTAAACTAACATGTGTTAAAACTAAACCAGCCGCGTGAATCATATGCCACGTTTGATATATAGATGATCTTCCCAGGAAACAAATCTATCATACAAAAAGAGAATTTCCTTTCTCGTTGGCTTGCCTGTTCGAAATGAACTGGATAAGCGTCTGTAGTGATGACCAAGGTCCACTCAATTGCAATAACTGTCCTCTTAAAACTGTGTGACATTGTGGCAGTATGATTTTATGTAATAACACGACTTGTTTAACTCCCGCGAGTGGGCATCCGCTGGAGGACTCAACTTACCAGGTCATTCCATTCCGTTACTCATGGTCCATTTAGGGACGGACCATTAGAAAAGTGAAGGGGGGGGGGGGGTGGGGAAAAAAAAAAATTCATGCAAGGGAAAATGCCAAGAAAAAAAATTCATGCAAAGAAGAAGGTAAAAAAAAATTCATGCAGAAGGAAGGTCCAATTGTGACTTTTTCACACGTATTAAAAAAAAATTCGTGCAGAGGGGTTCACCTGAAAAAAAAATTCCTGCACAAGCAGTGAGCGAAAAAAAAATTCGTGCAAGCTGAAAATTCCCCACCCTCCCCCCCTCCCCCATCACTTTTCTAATGGTCCGTCCCTTAAACCTCTATACCCCGGAGTGGACAAAAACAGCGGTACACTTAACTTCATGTCTAAGAAAATTAGTTACTTCCATTACCGTGGTATGAATTTGCAATTCTCCTTGGTTACTGTTATAGACTTAATTAAATGTTTATTTGGAGAACTCGGTGTTAGATCAATAAGCTGTCCTTGAGTTGGTAAACAATTCAATTCTCATTTCTGCCTCTTTTACGGTGTATTGATATCTGTGAGGAGAAGTTTTACCCGTGATCATTTTTGCTAGTGAAAGGGTTAATCAGAGCCGAGTTGGCTGGTTTAGGCCAACAGACCGACTGAATAGTAATCATTTTTAGTATACAGAGACTGGTGATTTTTCGAACGTGCTGATAAATGGAACTTGCACGACCAGTGTTAGTCCTTCGTTAGAGCGATTGGTAGGATTATGGTTTGTTCGCAGTTGATAGAAAGAATTCGCAATTGACATACTTGTCCAATACTCTGACAAATTTATGCACAGCATTGTATTGAAATGATTTGTGTTGTATTGTGTCGTTCTAGAATGCATTGTTGAACTATTGTTATGGCCATATAATACAATACAGCACTATGCATAAATTTGTCGGAGTATTGGACAACCCTCACGTCATCTTCTCTTTTATCTAACGTTGGTACAACTTACATTTATTAATTCGATTAATAAGCTCGTTTTTGCGTGCTGCAATTTTCTACTGACGCGGCACCCGTTACTGTAGAAACTGAAAAACCCTTTAGAACTGGTAATTTTCTGTTTATCACTGAATCCTTTATATTTTTGTTTATTCTTTGCAGGGGTAACCAAATCCCTGGATTCTCTGTTTGTTTACCAGCAGGGAAAGAGTCACGCTTCGTACAACCATCCTGAATACGAACCGATTTTTTTGGACACTCATAGCCTGGTATTTGATGACAAATCGCTAGAAAAGGCGGCCCAAGACACATGTGGAGACAATAAAGAATGTTTGTTTGATATTTATACAACTAAGAAAGTGCGAATAGGAAGAGCAACAAAGCAGACCTTGGGGCAGTTTGTAGCAGTGGTTAATGATACAGATAAACCAGGTAAATAACTAAAATTAGTAAAAATCTACTTGAAGACTAATGTAAACGCCGCAATCTGATTGGCAGAGCTACTGCAGGCTATCAGCCATTAGACAGCACTTGGTTGAAGATCATTTTCAAAGTCGAGACGTATGGGCGCTTTTAGTGAAGTTTCGCAGGAAGGTTGAATATTTTGGTGTTTTTTTCACCGACACATGATTTGTTTAATATGATTTTTTCGATTTAGATTATTCGCTCTCGATTTCTATGAGGTGATAGTTGATGAGTCCCTCGGCCTCATCAACTATCACCCCTTAGTATAAATCTACTAGCATTCTATCACAAATGCCGCGCTCTAATTGGCTACGCTACCCACTATCTATTAAACAATTAGATTATGAGCTCGAGATTTCTATCGCGTGATAGTTGACGAGGGCGCAGCCCTCGTCAACTATCACGCATAGAAATCGAGAGCGAATAATCTAATTGTTTTAGTATAAATCTACTAGTCGTTCAAAACTTTGTCTTTTCTGGAACAGCCTCGACCAGTAAACTGTCTAAATCTTCTTCATGGACCCTTCGAAGACGTGAAGAAGCGGCCGCCATTACGCTACTCACTATCTATCACAGAATAGATAGTGGGTAGCGTAGCCAATCAGAGCGCGGCATTTGTGATAGAACGCTAGTAGATTTATACTAATCTGTGATAGATAGTGAGTAGCGTAATAGCGGCCGCTTCTTCACATTTTCGAAGTGTCCGTGAAGAAGATTTAGACAGTTTACTGGTCGAGGCTGTTCCAGAAAAGATAGAGTTTTGAACGACTAGTAGATTTATACTAAAACAATTAGATTATTCGCTCTCGATTTCTCTGCGTGATATCACGCGATAGAAATCTCGAGCTCATAATCTAATTGTTTAATAGAAATCTCGAGCTCATAATCTAATTGTTAATTATAAGCCACCGATAATTTTCGCGCCATCTAATTGGCTATGTTGGGTCACGTGGTGTCAAAAAGTGGGACGGGTATCGGGTAATATACCCCGTCCACGACGATATTTGCCCTGCGACTTTTCAAGAAAGCATGACAAGGTCAGTCTATTTCAAGCTTTTTTTTTACAAACAGACTGTTTTGTAGAATCCATTGAAACTTCGCTTTTCGGCCAACTGTTCATTTTTCCGACAATCTCTCAGCCGCGGGCATCATCCTTCGATATACAAACTTCCAGAAGGGGTTTAGGGATTTAGGGAAATTGTTGTGTCTAAAACCCGCTTGCTAATCGAAACTTAACTTAAGCAGGACAATTTTAGCAACCCTTGTTTAAATTGTACGGGTTCAATTCCAATCTCTGTACAAAGTCCAAAGAAACTGAACTGCATTTAGCCCATCAAGATCGAAAATTTTCAATAGTAGCGAAATGAATAAAACTGAGATTAAAAAGCTCTTCAAACTTTGTTTTACGATAGCAAAAACCAAATGTTACTTTCAATGTTGTCATGGAGATATCTATCAACTTAGTTTTGTTATATAGCTGGCGTTTCAGTTCCCGCTACAGGGCGCCCATTCATTGTTTAGTTCATGGTCACATGACATCTAACTATTTACCGCCGAATGCCATGGGCGGACAACATTGCGAAAACTGTGACGTCAAACGGAAAACAGTTCACTGTTACATTTTTCATTGGTTCGTTCTTTTGCTATATAACAAATCACTTAGCAAATCACTTAAGGACTGTTCCCTTGGGAAACAGTGAATTTTGTTTCCCTTTGTTTTGAGGTTCTCGGGAAACAGAATTCTCTTTACCCCTCAGGACCAGTCATTAAGTGTTAAATATAATGTTATGCGTTTGATTTTTAGCCTGTGTTCCTTTAAGTGACCGTCTTCCAAATGGTGTTGTACTAAGGAATGACACACAAGGTGGAATGTTTTACGAGTTTAAGTGCAACAGAGGTTTTGTTTTGAACGACACAAGTCATGTCACATGCAGAGATGGTGTATACAATGGATCAGCTCCGAGCTGCTTGCCCAAAGGTAACTGTGTTTTCATGAAAATTCTAACTGCTCAAAAACAACTAATCTATTGGAACCACAGCTAGCGATGGTATGGCTTAGATCATAAGCAAAAATTATGTCGAGTTATTTTAAGACTGCAATCTTATGTTCTAACTTATATTGGTCCATTAACACCGCATAGCGCTTATTTTCTTTCATATGTTCATTTGTGCTAAATATTTGGTTACATAATTTTCTCTCTTACGCTTTTTTTCTTGCAGTGATTTTTAACTTAAGCTATCAATTGCCTTTTGTTAAGTTTTGTCACCTTAGTAATGCGTGAATCACACGCATTGTGATTCACTCCTTCGTGTTGAGAAGTTACTTGTTCTAATGAAGATTACTCGAAGACTCTTGAAGGTTTTTATTTTGGACTAGTCTGACTAGTGTTTTGTTGAACTCTGATTGATCATCATTAAGTCAAATGAAAAAATACACGTGAATACATATACTTGGTTGATAAAAAACGATTCTTCGCGAGGATAGGATTCAAAAATTGTGCGTACAATCAAGTATTCCTGAACAGTCTTCTAAATGATACAAGTGCAGTAAGGACAGTGTTCTTTTCGATCAAACGACGTAGTGAACTGATATATTTAAGCAATAGATCACACTTTCTATGGGTTTACCGGCGTGATAACCCACGCGGGATGTTGGTAGAACACGAGAAGAGCTTGTAAATCACGAGCCGAAGGCGAGTGATTTACAAGCTTTTCGAGTGTTCTCCAAGCTGCGGTAAGGACGTGGCTGCATTTGCGAAGTTGTCGCATATTGCTTAAATATGCTCGTACAGCGACCGATGGAAATATGTCGAAGAAAGGTTTCTTTGCCGTAGGCACATATTGGCCTTAATATTTGTCGATTTGTGAAGTCAGGTGGTTTGAGGTAGGTTATGGCATCAATATCACGGTATAATTTGTGCAAATGTTGGAAAAAACCAGCCCGAAATTCTGACATCTTTCATCATCGTTTGCAGCTTGTTTACAACCTACAGCGGCCGATTTTGAACCATATCTTGATCAGAGATCTCTTTTTGGAACAATTTCTTTCATTAAGGAATTTAATTTTGACATAAAATTAATCAAGAATGCTAAAACTATCCGTTTTGTTGCTGGCTGGCACTTGGTTAGGTTTTCCTAGAGACTTTCTACACCAGAAATTCACACAGTTGTTGTCTTTCTCTGCGATTTGGCATCATCCGTCGTGAAATGTAAACTGCTTTCCAGCTTTGTACTTTATAACTTCTAAAGCTATGGCAGTCGCGAATTGTGACCCTTGTGACGCTTTTAAGATTAAGAAGGGCTGGGTAAGTAACTTGTTCTGTTTTTTAGCCTTTCTAAATTCGTTGTTTGCAGATCAATAGCGGGTTTTGTTTATGGCTCGTGGTCCGGATGCCTTTTTCTATGGGTTTACCGGCACAATAACCCATAGGTTTTCAACCAATCAGCGCGCACGTAGTATCTGAGTTATTTTATAAATATATATATATATATATATATATATATATATATATATATATATATATATATATATATATATATATATATATATATCTGCCTGTCTGTCTATCTATCTATCTAACTATCCATCTATTTGTTTAGTGACTATTTACATTTGTGTGTGATTCGTTCTTATTTGCCATTTTTTTTTCTTTTCTCGTGCGATTGAATAAACCTATCAAATCCTACAAATGCAAATTCGACTGCGGCCATTTTTGGCTATATCAACTAGGGTGGGGAGAGGAGTGGGGGGGGGGGGCGGTGCACAGCTCCTACAACGTTCCGTATCATTGCCCAAGAAAACAATAGAACGCAACTAGAAAAAACACAGACAAGAGAACACAAACAACTAGAAAACAATAGAACACAACTAGAAAAAACACAGACAAGAGAACACAAACAACTAGAAAACAATAGAACACAACTAGAAAAAACACAGACAAGCGAACACAAACATTTAGAAAACAATAGAACACAACTAGAAAAAACACAGACAAGAGAACACAAGCAACTAGAAAACAATAGAACACAACTAGAAAAAATACAGACAAGAGAACGCAAACAACTAGAAAACAATAGAACACAACTAGAAAAAACACAGACAAGCGAACACAAACATTTAGAAAACAATAGAACACAACTAGAAAAAACAGACAACAGAACACAAACAACTAGAAAACAATAGAACACAACTAGAAAAAACACAGACAAGAGTACACAAACAACTAGAAAACAATAGAACACAACTAGAAAAAACACAGACAAGAGAACACAAATAAGTCTCCAATTTCTCTGGAAACAAAAAAGTGGAGCATGTCGGGATCGATTAAAATTGAAGGTTTCAAAGAAGTACATGGCTTTCACCTGAAATTGGTAGTCTTGAAAATCCAAATGCACGAAACTTTTAGAGAGACTTCCTCTCCAGCTGTAAAAACTTCGACAGGCAAAGGCCCCAACAACGACCCTCTCGGTTTTCACACCTGCATCTTCGCCCAGATGAACGAAATCTCGCGAAAATGGAACGGGTTTTTTTAGCTTAAATTTTGCGATTTGTCCAAAGCATACATTATAAGGGAACTAAACTTTCATTCGTGTTTCTATAACTCGATAGAAACACGGAAAATGTTTTCTATTTCTTAATTAAACTTAACACAACATATAGCTAAAAACTGTCAACAGTTTAACATGTTCCTTTGCAACAAAGTAGATCCATGCAAGAGTACAACATGACACCGTCGAATTGCGATCACAGCAAAAATACGTTACCATTTCTACAAATGGGTCCAAGATAAATCATATAGCTGGATATTGAATTTCGCGTGATTTATTTTTGCGAGAACGTTTTCCCGGGGGATTTCATTTGACGATGTTTTGTAAATCGAGAAAGTCCCGCGAAAATGAGTAACAATAAGATAGTTGAAAGACCCTTAATTACTTCCGGTACCCAAGCCCGCGCTTCCAACTTTACGTGGCGGGAAAACGCGGTACATTTGTCACATTTACTGTTGTCGGTTTAGTCGGGGACCGTGGTTGCCGAATCTAACCTCCATCTAGATTCGTTCATAGCCGGGAATCAAAACATTTGGTAAATGAATTTACTTCCTGCATCCTAACAATAATGTAAACGCATTTATTATTTTTTGTCTATTTTAGAAACCACTGTTGAGTTGCTTCGTTGAATTCTTGTTTAATTTAATTGACAAATCAACTGATATACGCGATTGTGGTGTTTTTTGCACCGATACTCCAGGGCTTAAACCATTCACTGTTGCAATTTAGCTGCCAGTTTCACATAACTCTCTATATTTTTTTATGACAGAATGTCCTACACCAGTTCCTGGAAATGTTAATAATGGTTATGTACGTGGTAATGGTTCTGTCTATCGCTCTACATATCAGTTCACCTGCAAACCAGGCTTCGTGCTGGTTGGTCCCGATACGATCGTTTGTACGGAGAATGGAACGTGGAATGGAACCGAACCTAAATGTTTGATAGGTACTGTGAATCGTATATTTACGGTGCGTTTCTTTGGTATATGATCCGGATGTGGATTTGTGAACCGAGATCACTCAGATCACGAAGTATCAAGGGAACCGATGAATTCACACTGGACAAGGATTCATCTGTTCCTTCGACATGTTTGATGCACTACGATCCGTACGATTTCGAATTACAAATCCAACACCGGATCAAGCCAAAGGAACGCAGTCTTAATGTCTTTTGCGGTGTGGTGTCTATTGCGTTGATGAAATGACACCTCAAGCAGTGCGTGTTGGAATTTAGTCATATCTATGCTTCTACTAAACGAAATCTACTTCAGTCGACTTATTTCCTGATTCCCAATCAAATGGAAGAGGGGGGAATGGGGGAAATACCGGTAAGATTTTTGCACAGGTCCCTACGCATTATGCATGCTGAAGCTGTCTTGTCTGGTGTAATGCGCGTGCAAATATTTCTTGTGTTCGAAGAACGAAATCGTATAGTTATAGAATGTATAATGAAGTAGGGACCTGTGCGGAAATCTTACCGAAATACCATACCACTAGGTCACGCGCAACCACAACCACTTCGTTCCATGAACTTTACCCCAGATCAGCTCTTTCCTTCTCCAGGGTTCTGTACCAAGTCTCTCTTGATGCCTATGTTACTCTTTGTTTCCTGGAGCCCAAGTCAGTGCCGTCTTAGGGTGTTGGTTACGTCAGTTTTTACAATGTGTCGAATTAGCTTCCATTTTCGCTGGAGAATCTGTTCGCTGTAAATAGGGCTCATGTTAGCTCGGTAGCGGATCTCTCCGTTCGATAAATAAAATCTAGCTGAGTCAGTTATTAAAGAGTTCTGTTCGCTCCTTTGCTCTACTAATATATTTTCCTTGCCAGAGTAACTTTGTACAAAGAAGGCATACAAAATAAGTAACGAGTACCTGTGGCAAAAAAAAGGACAACTACAACCAACGAATAAAGAACTTTTGCACAGTTTAACGTTAACACCTGAAATACTTTGCTCACTTAACAAGTCTTCAAAAAGGTTGTCCTCTTAAAACAGTTTCTGTTCTGTGAAGCGTCATGCATCGGCAATAAGCCTTAACCTGGGAAAGTCAACCAAGAAAGACAACGACGAATAAGAAGACATTTTTGCAACTGATTGATCATGTTTTTTGAAGATATTTGATCAGACGTTTCTGAAGCAGAGTTAGTTTTCAGCACAACTATGATGATGATGTTGATGCGGATGATGATTTCACATTTCCTGCACAGTTATAAAACGTATACTGGCTGAATCAGGGCGTAGCATGCACATTTATTTCTTCCTCTGTTATTGTCTTCATAGAATGCCCACTGCTGCCATTGTCTATATCAAAAGGTTTCGTCAGTGGCTCAGGTTCTGTACAAGACTCTACCCGCACGTTTACTTGTCTTCCCGGTTACTCTCTCGTGGGTAAAAGTACTCTATACTGCACTGATCAAGGAAAGTGGGATTCCAGCATTCCTAGCTGCCTGAAAGGTAACGATATAGAAATTACTCCATGGAAAATGCGCGCGTACGATTTTTATTCACGAGTTGAGTTTTCTGATACAACTCAACGAGTGAATAAGAAATCGTACAAAGCATTTTCCATGGTGTAATTTGTTTATTTTATAGATACTGAGATTTTTGAAAAGCCAAATTTTGTCAATCTTACGCGCGTGTTTAGGGAACCCATTCAACTGCAATGTATGCGTGTAAAACTAGAATAACTAAAACATCAGTTTCTCTTTCAAAATCAAAGTTTTTCACGGTAAAGTTTCAAATACAGGGAATACCAGCGTGAATAGTTGTTTACTTGACTTTGAGTTGTTTACTTGACTTTTTTTTTCAGAGTGTTCACAACTTCCTTCATCAATAGCTCAAGGATTCGTTAAAGGAAGTGGAAATGTAGTGGGCTCCAGTTATCAATTTAGCTGTAAAGCCGGCTATGCTCTCATTGGAGAGGACATGTTGTATTGCGGCGATGACGGAAAGTGGAACGGATCGATTCCCTTATGTCTGATAGGTAAATAGCAAGCTCACAACTTTTGTTTTGAAAATTTAATTTAAAAACAATATTTTTTAAGCGGGAAGCTATCGCCATTTTTGTATCACCTATTGTAGCAATGCGGAATCAAGGAAATGACATAATTACGTTCGACAATAAATAGAAAACTGTATTTACAGTCATTTTTCGTTGTGTAATTCTTGTACAGAAATTCTAGACTTATTCCTGAAAATTTTAGTCACAAACTAACGTTTGATTGCAGAATGCCCACAATTGCCTTTGTCCATTCCAAATGGCAACATCAGTGGATCAGGTTCCATTCAGGGTTCTATCTACAGATTCAAGTGTAAATACGGCTATGTTCTTATTGGCGAGGAAACACTGGTTTGTACGAAGGAAGGAAATTGGAATTCTAGTATTCCGGTTTGCCTGAAAGGTATGAGTACCGCTATCCGAGATATACGGTACCTCGCAATTCTTTTCGACTTAATTCATGTTTAGCAGTTTACGAAATTTTGTCAGCAAATAGGCCCCAACATTTTTCTATGGTCTACGCTCTAATGCTAAGATCATGGCGCTAGAATGACGCCATAACAAGTCTATAACTCTAGTATTTTCACTGCAGAGTTTTAGAGCGTCATGTCCAAGAAAATACTATTATCACAGTGTAGGCAATGAAAATATGGGCTCTTTTTTTACGATGTCATTTATTTTTGCCAGCAAGAGGAAAAATGCTCGTGGAATGATTAATGCATTTCTTTTTTGCTCACAAACGAGAGGTGCTACCCAAAATATTCCCCTCAGATGCTATTAATGCTATATCTAATAATTTAACAAAAATATGCTTAATTGATTTCTTTAAAAGTGTCAGGAAGTTTTAATACTATTCATCTTGACGATAGTTGGTACCCTAAAAACGCAATTGAGACGCAATATTCGCAATATTTCATAAGCTCAAATTGTTGACTTCATTAATCGTCCGTTTGTGCAAAATGACTTTCCTTTGTAGAGTGTCCTAAACTTCCATCAACGATAGCCAATGGAAGAGTCAATGGAACAGGATCAGTAGAGGGTTCTTATTCTCACTTCACTTGTAATCAAGGATATTCACTTATTGGTGCAGACACGTTGTACTGTAATAAGGATGGTATCTGGAATGGCTCGGTTCCCAAGTGTATCAAAGGTAATGTACAGAAACACATCAACAACATACATACATAAATTACATACATACAGACAGACAGACAGACATACATACATTCATGCATACATACAGTTTATTGAGCATCCCTAAAAAGGGCTTTTCAGTATCCATATGAAAATAAATTAAATGAACAAAATGGATGAATAAATCAATTATTTAATTAAAACTATGTACAACAAGAACTAAATAGTAATTATGTACAAAAGGCGTCATCCTCCGTGGTTATTTTACAAATCAGTTCATTAATTAGACATCTCTTAAGAACTTTAGTGTTTATGATTTCCCTTGAGTCTTTACTTAAAGTATAGGTTAACATGAAATAAATCTATTTGCTCTACAGCTGAAAATATTTAACAATTATTCCACAAAATCGGGTCGCACATGAGCTAGGGCGAGGCCATTTTCCAGCCATCTGGACAGAAGGAGCTTGGTCACTCAGGCATCTATTTATGTTCTTGTTTCAACTAACATGTTTACTCTCAGACGTGAACAATGGCAAACTTCCCATTTCAATAACGAATACCCCATAAGACAGTAAGGTGATAAGAATTTAGAAAATTATCATGTCATAGTTATTGGGGTGATTAAATACCAAATTCTCCAAACTATCATAAGACAAAGAGTTATTTCACCCACTTAGAATACTTATTCCTTCGATCTTGGGGTTGAACGTATTAGCCGAACTCGCCATAATGATTCGGGTCTGTTGACCTAATTCGTCAGAAAGCTCTTTGTTTGTTTGTCGAAAAAACAATAACATACCTTAAGATTTTCTCCCTACAGATTGTACCAAACTCCACGCGGTAGTGAACAACGGATTCATAAATGGCTCAGGGTCTGTAGAGGGCTCTTTATATAGATTCGGTTGTAAAGATGGCTACTCTCTGGTCGGGAATGATACGTTGTATTGTACTAAGGAGGGTCAATGGAATGCCAG
>OX453273.1:41592617-41662617 GCA_949710005.1 Ricordea florida
GAGTGAAAGTTTGGGAGAACGAGAAATGCTGTGGGAACACGAGCCGCAGGCGAGTGTTTCCACAGCTTTTTCGAGTTCTCCCAAACTTTCACGAGTGTTTCTATAACTCAATAGAAACACGAAGAACGTGTTTTCTATTTCTTTTAGAAAACACCGCGACGAAAAAAAGAAAAGCAACTTGTTAGCTTTGATTATCAAAATGTAAATTCTCTTTGCTCGCGTCATCTTTACGTCAACAGCTCGTGCTAGTTCTGTGTTTCTATCGAGTTATAGAAACACGATTTCTAACCAATCAGCGCGCGTACTTTCTTAGGACTGTTTTCTAAATATATATATATATCTATATTTTAAAGGTGTCCGTTCGCAGGCCAGGTTACCTGGCAATAGTAGCGCACTTGAGAACTGCTGAATTTCCGCCATTGAGAATTCGGTGATGCCTTTTTGAAGGTAATGTAAATTTTGTAGAAACCGATTTCACTCGTCCTGGAAGTACATCCCAGCAAGATGATCTCCGAGATATTCAAGAAAGAGATCGTCGCCGAGTAAGTTCGAATACCGTGAAAATCAACACAAGGAAAGCACGACTCAAAGCAGGGATAGAGGAACGGCAGCAGGGAGAATAACAACAGAAATCGCAGCAAAGTAAACAACCGCTCGCTCTAGAAAAAGGCAAACGAAACAGCAGGGAAAAGGACCAGGAATTAAACCAAGTTAGTTTTGAATTTGAATGTGTTATTGATAGAAATACAGGACATGAGTGAACGATTACATAACGAAATATATTGGCGTACTAAATTTAGCAAAACGACTTAGAAGGGAAACCGAGTAGGAACGACTTCAACGATGGAAGATGTCTCTGGAAAATAATTCTATTAGTCTAAAAACGGAATCGGAAGACGACCAACAGATTACAAAAGAATGTAAGTTGGTATTTGTCATAATAAAACGATAGCTTTTCCATTTTGAAGAAATTCCCAACACAGAGAGTTGCAGTTGTTATAGCAATCATTTATAACGATGTGATCTGTACGGAAGCTTTAAAGGGACATGTATAAAATTCTTGAGTTCGAGTTGTTAAGTACGAGTTCGAGTTGTTAAGTACGAGTTCGAGTTGTTAAGTACGAGTTGTTAAGTGCGAGTTGTTAAGTACGAGTTGTTAAAGACGAGTTCGAGTTGCTAAGTACGAGTTGTTGAGTACGAGTTCGAGTTGTTAAGTACGAGTTGCTAAGTGCGAGTTGTTAAGTACGAGTTGTTAAGTGCGAGTTGTTAAGTACGAGTTGTTAAGTGCGAGTTGCTAAGTACGAGTTGTTAAGTACGAGTTGTTAAGTACGAGTTGTTAAGTACGAGTTGTTAAATACGAGTTCGAGTTGCTAAGTACGAGTTGTTAAGTACGAGTTGTTGAGTACGAGTTCGAGTTGTTAAGTACGAGTTGCTAAGTGCGAGTTGTTAAATACGAGTTCGAGTTGCTAAGTACGAGTTGTTAAGTACGAGTTGTTGAGTACGAGTTCGAGTTGTTAAGTACGAGTTGCTAAGTGCGAGTTGTTAAGTACGAGTTGTTAAGTGCGAGTTGTTAAGTGCGAGTTGTTAAGTACGAGTTCGAGTTGTTGAGTACGAGTTCGAGTTGAATCAGTGGTATCAAAGTGAAAGTATCGCGGGAGCAAAATCTGTTTCAAACCCCAAAGAAGTCTTTGCATGCGAGGAGGGAGCTATGGTTCTGCTTTATTTAGGCATTTTAGCGCCAGATTCGGTTGCGCCGGTTCACATTCAACAATACCCGTTTCTTTCAAGCAAACAGCAGCTGGACTTGACGAATCCTTGCGATTTTCTCCAGGACTTTTGGTATTGTTATTGTTTTTATTTACAAATGAAATATTTTCCGTGGCTATTAAGCTTAGCGAACCACCGCAAGAGAATAAAAACAACCATATGTTATATAAAGGAATAACTTGCACTAGTAACTGGGAAAACTTCGCGAAATATGGTCAATCATACCTAATTATTATTTTTAGTCCAAGGATCTTTATTACAATGCAAGTTAAATTAATCGAAATGAAACAGCTCGATTTCGGTCCAGTTGCGTGGTATAAAACGAGATTCATGACTCGTGAGCAATTTAAATGTAAAGGATACGTGCTGCGTGTTCCATATTTCCATCTACTAATGGAACATAGGGAGGCAAAACACCCTTGACAACCTCAGTGTAATGAAAAAGTAGAAATTAAATAATACACCAACAGTTGCTGCAACTGGGCCTTCTCCGCAGCACATCTTTGTCAGTACAAATCGTTTAAAAGTCACTGGACAGATTTTGCTCCCGCGATACTTTCACTTTAGTACCGCTGATTCAACTCGAACTCGTACTCAACAACTCGAACTCGTACTTAACAACTCGCACTTAACAACTCGTACTTAACAACTCGAACTCGTACTCAACAACTCGTACTTAACAACTCGCACTTAACAACTCGTACTTAACAACTCGAACTCGTACTCAACAACTCGTACTTAACAACTCGTACTTAGCAACTCGCAATTAACAACTCGTACTTAACAACTCGTACTTAGCAACTCGAACTCGTATTTAACAACTCGTATTTAACAACTCGCACTTAACAACTCGTACTTAGCAACTCGAACTCGTATTTAACAACTCGTACTTAACAACTCGCACTTAACAACTCGTACTTAACAACTCGCACTTAACAACTCGTACTTAGCAACTCGAACTCGTACTTAACAACTCGTACTTAACAACTCGCACTTAACAACTCGTACTTAACAACTCGCACTTAACAACTCGTACTTAACAACTCGCACTTAACAACTCGGACTTAACAACTCGCACTTAACAACTCGTACTTAACAACTCGCACTTCACAACTCGTACTTAACAACTCGAACTCAAGAATTTTATACATGTCCCTTTAAAGCTTCCGTAGATCTGATATCATTGCAACAATGAAAATATTGTAAATTTTCTTGATCTAGCAGTTGTGTTTAGAATTTTCAACATAATATATACCCAGTGTCACTATAAAGTACTGGTTCTGCAATTTTATCAGTGATCAATGCCATCATTTGAAAATAAAGCAAATGTTATTACTTACTTCTGAGTAGTATTTCTCTTTGCTATATATATATGTATGTATTCTCTGATTGAAAGGTTTCAATAATATTGCATAGAGACAAAACGTTTCATAGCCTTTTCACAATGGGTAAGTTTTACCTTGGAGTTCAATGACCCCCCTGATAATATTGCTATCTAGAACCCTTGCCCTTTTCCCACAAATGAAATGCTAATTCAAGCCTTAATTTGCAAAGTTAGACATAACATGTTAACCTTGTTACTTTCTGCTGTTTACTTCATTTTTATGATGTCAAATATCAATCTTTAATAACAACCACAACATACAGTTAACCTTTTACATTGAAAAAACTTTATAAGGAAGAAAATAAATTTTGTAATGCCAAAATGTTTATAATCTTTCTCATATATTCATTGCAAGTGTGCTGTATGTAGTAACAAGTGTTTCAATTTTTCTAAATGCCCTTAAGTATGCTTTCAATAATGATTTTCCACACAAACTTTATAGACAAATGACTGCACTAGATTCTAAGCATTAAAGAAGACATGGTATTGTTTGGAGCTGTTTTGATTACTACCACCTCTGATGGAAAGCCTATTAAGAAGATTTTTGTATTGCTTGTAGTAGTAGAGTAACAATACCTTTACCAAGATTAGGACATGCATCCCACCCCATAAAAATATATTATGTTTAACATAAGAAATATAACAATAATAATAATAATATCAATACCAGTAATAATAATAATAATAATAGTAATGATAATAATGATGATAATAATATAATGATAGTTTGTCTCGTTACTATATGTCATTGGTTACAAGTTCAATACCTCTGGCTGCCATGACTTTTTCGAGGAAATACCATCCTTATAATAAATCTTTCTTCTGCAGTTTTTATAATACAAATTTTCATGTATTCAAAATAATATACTATTCTCTGGTTGGGTATGGATATTTTGCATGTTTCTGTAACAGCACAATTAAACTTTCATGTGGTATATACTTGTGACTGATTGATGTTGATTTCACATTATATTCTTACAGGAGTACATAGTGCAGCAATCTTTTTCAACATGTTAAGATTTCAATAACTCTTTCTTACATGTATTGTTTTTATGATATGACCTAAAAATAGCACAACCACATACTATACAGTTGGCATTCACTATTACCAAACCTTTATTCAAAGTTTTTGTAGAATCCAACTGTTTTACCCCCATTTTTTTACATAATGACATTGCATCTCACACTTCTGTTGACATGGCATCTCTTTTGAGGGAAGTGGAATTTTTCTATCTACCACTAGGGGTACCATTGCAACTGAAGAGAGTACACAAATTGAAACATGCACTATTCATAATGCTCTCAATTGTGGTTACCTAGGAATGAAATAATGACTGCAGTAGACAATAAACTATCTAATCAGAAGATTCTTCTTACAATGAATCTCATGCAATTATTAGGAAAAAACATAAACAAAAAATAATTGGAGCATTCAACTCATCCTCAGTGTAAGAACATATTGTGTTTAAAAGTGATGTACAACAAAGAAGACAAAGCAGTAGAGACTAAGAAAATACAACTAAAAAAAGACAGGTTTTTACACTGTGGTAAACACTAGCATTCATATCAACTCTTCAAGATTTCACCTTCAAAAGATTTACAATAATTTTCAATTTGTGTTAACTGAATATTATTGTGATACTTCATTGACTCTGTATTCCCTGTCAAGAAAACAAGTAATTTTACTTCTATTCCCTCTCTTGCAATCTCAGTGGCAGTGAAAGAGCTAAATGAAGGTCAATTTTTAAGCCCTGTGCTGAGCGGTGTACTGATCATGTAATTTGCACCAGGTGTCACTAATTGTGTACCAAACACAGCATAACAAATTAAATAATGGGATTACGCTGATATAAAAAATAAAATATAAAATAAAATATAAAAGTATTGTGACTTATTCAAAAACTAGCTTCGCGAGGTTTTTGCGAGAGTCGTATTTCTAGTTAGCTTTGATTATCAAAATGTAAATTCTCTTTGCTCGCGTCATTATTCCTCGCGAAGCGAGGTTACTAATCGTGTCGCTTCCGGTCAGACCACGTGGCTCGCAAGCCCGAGTAAATCGAGCCGAGAGTTTTTATTCCTCGCGAAGCGAGGCCGAAGGCCGAGCGTAGCGAGGTTACTAATCGTGTCGGTTTCGGTCAGACCACGTGGCTCGCAAGCCCGAGTAAATCGAGCCGAGAGTTTTTATATATGTATATATATATTTATTATATCTGCAACCCTTGTATATGAGCAAACGCGCGCTCTGATTGGTTCCCTACTCATAGTATATCAGCTCATATACCATTGGCACGGAAAACGGCCATCATGGAGGGATGATTTCTTGAATAAGACAGGGAGAAATTCAAGTCAAGCTCAAAAATCATACACCAAAGAAATACTACCGAAGCAAATAAATATGGGATGAAATTATTCGACGGTAAGTGAGCAAATTATACTGCGAAATTGTTTATTACGAACGAAAGTGAAACTCTTACAAACAGCCGCCATTTTGAAAGATCTGTGAAGCCCGTAAACTGAGTTTTTATTTTATTTCTGCCTACTTTTTCCACTTTAAAATTCTTAAACTAATTTGCTAACTCGAAAAAAAATTGACAAGTACATTAAAGAGATGTTTAAAAACGAGCCGGACTCGTGTTTGAAACTTTTTTACACATCGGCTCTACAATATGTCGGCTCGACAACAACATGGTTCTGTTCAAAAACAATAACAAAGTCAATTCTTGTCGTACAAACTAATTCCAGTGTCTCGTAAGCGAGGGCTTAGAGATATAATAAAACAATTATTCCACTCAATCTCGTCGCATATGAGCTATAGCCAACTCGGCGCTACGCGCCTCGTTGGCTATTAGCTCATATACGACTCGATTTCGTGGAATAATTGCTAAATATCTATATTTTAAAGGTGTCCGTTCGCAGGCCAGGTTACCTGGCAATAGTAACGCACTTGAGAACTGCTGAACTTCCGCCATTGAGAATTCGGTGATGCCTTTTTGAAGGTAATGTAAATTTTGTGGAAACCGATTTCACTCGTCCTGGAAGTACATCCCAGCAAGATGATCTCCGAGATATTCAAGAAAGATTATAGCCCGAGATCGTCGCCGAGTAAGTTCGAATACCGTGAAAATCAACACAATGAAAGCACGACTCAAAGCAGGGATAGAGAAACGACAGCAGGGAGAATAACAACAGAAATCGCAGCAAAGATAACAACCGCTCGCTCCAGAAAAAGGCAAACGAAACAGCAGGGAAAAGGACCAGGAATATAACCAAGTTAGTTTTGAATTTGAATGTGTTATTGATAGAAATACAGGACATGAGTGAACGATTACATAACGAAATATATTGGCGTACTAAATTTAGCAAAACGACTTAGAAGGGAAACCGAGTAGGAACGACTTCAACGATGGAAGATGTCTCTGGAAAATAATTCTATTAGTCTAAAAACGGAATCGGAAGACGACCAACAGATTACAAAAGAATGTAAGTTGGTATTTGTCATAATAAAACGATAGCGTTTCCATTTTGAAGAAATTCCCAACACAGAGAGTTGCAGTTGTTATAGCAATCATTTATAACGATGTGATCTGATATCATTGCAATAGTGAAAATATTGTAAATTTTCTTGATCTAGCAGTTGTGTTTAGAATTTTCAACATAACATATACCCAGTGTCACTATAAAGTACTGGTTCTGCAATTTTATCAGTGATCAATGCCATCATTTGAGAATAAAGCAAATGTTATTACTTACTTCTGAGTAGTATTTCTCTTTGCTATATATATATGTATGTATTCTCTGATTGAAAGGTTTCAATAATATTGCATAGAGACAACAAGATTCATAGCCTTTTCACAATGGGTAAGTTTTACCTTAGAGTTCAATGACCCCCCTGATAATATTGCTATCTAGAACCCTTTTCCCACAAATGAAATGCTAATTCAAGCCTTCATTTGCAAAGTTAGACATAACATGTTAACCTTGTTACTTTCTGCTGTTTACTTCATTTTTATGATGTCAAATATCAATCTTTAATAACAACCACAACATACAGTTAATCTTTTACATTGAAAGAACTTTATAAAGAAGAAAATAAATTTTGTCATGCCAAAATGTTTATAATCTTTCTCATATATTCATTGCAAGTGTGATGTATGTAGTAACAAGTGTTTCAAGTTTCCTAAATGCCCTAAAGTATGCTTTCAATAATGATTTTCCACACAAACTTTATAGAAAAATGACTGCACTAGATTCTAAGCATTAAAGAAGAAATGGTATTGTTTGGAGCTATTTTGATTACTACCACCTCTGATTGAAAGCCTATTAAGAAGATTTTGGTATTGCTTGTAATAGAAGAGTAACAATACCTTTACCAAGATTAGGACATGCATCCCACCCCATAAACATATATTATGTTTAACATAACAAATATAACAATAATAATATCAATACCAGTAATAATACTAATAGTAATAATAATAATAATAATAATAGTTTGTCTTGTTACTATATGTCATTGGTTACAAGTTCAATACCTCTGGCTGCCATGACTTTTTCGATGAAATACCATCCTTAAAATAAATCTTTCTTCTGCAGTTTTTATAATAGAAATTTTCATATATTCAAATAATATACTATTCTCTGGTTGGGTATGGATATTTTGCATGTTTCTGTAACAGCAAAATTAACTGAACTTTCATGTGGTATATACTTGTGACTGATAGATGTTGATTTCACATTATATTCTTATAGGAGTACATAGTGCAGCAATCTTTTTCAACATGTTAAGATTTCAATAACTCTTTCTTACATGTATTGTTTTTATGATATGACCTAAAAATAGCACAACCACATACTATACAGTTGGCACTCACTATTACCAAACCTTTATTCAAAGTTTTTGTAGAATCCATCTGTTTTACCCCCATTTTTTATGTAATGACATTGTATCTCACACTTCTGTTGACATGGCATCTCTTTTGAGGGAAGAGGAATTTTTCTATCTACCACTAGGGGTACCATTGCAACTGAAGAGAGTACACAAATTGAAACATGCACTATTCATAATGCTCTCAATTGTGGTTACCCGGGAATGAAATAATGACTGCAGTAGACAATAACATATCTAATCAGAAGATTCTTCTTACAATGAATCTCATGTAATTATTACAAAAAAACATAAACAAAAAATAATTGGAGCATTCAACTCATCCTCGGTGTAAGAACATATTGTGTTTAAAAGTGATGTACAACAAAGAAGACAAGGGAGTAGAGACTAATAAAATACAACTCCAAAAAAAACCCAGGTTTTTACACCCGGTGGTAAACACAAGCATTCATATCAACTCTTCAAGATTTCACCTGCAAAAGACTTACAATAATTTTCAATTTGTGTTAACTGAATATTATTGTGATACTTCATTGACTCTGTATTCCCTGTCAGGAAATCAAATAGTTTTACTTCTATTCCCTCTCGTGCAATCTCAGTGGCAGTGAAAGAGCTAAATGAAGGTCAATTTTTAAGCCCTGTGCTGAGCGGTATACTGATCATGTAATTTGCACCAGGTGTCACTAATTGTGAACCAAACACAGCATAACAAATTAAATAATGGGGATTTCGCTGATATAAAAAATAAAATATAAAATAAAATAAAATATAAGAGTATTGTGACTTATTCAAAAACTAGCTTCGCGAGGTTTTTGCGAGAGTCGTATTTCTAGTATATGTATATATATATATATATATAGTAGGAATGAAAGAGGAACAGCGAACTTCTCACATGAGGTTTAATACTGTAGACGTTTCGCCCATTCGGGCTTCTTCAGTACAGTATGTAAGATTAAAAAGATTACAAATACTTGGAATAAAAAAATTATTTACAATATTGGTGTCTTATATATGAGAAAGGAAAGAAAAAAGAAAATTACAAACAATAAAAATTTTTTAAAAAACTAACATCTAATAAAAACCTAATGAATAGGGACTAATTAGTGATACAATTTGTGATCCCTAATTGGGCCCTTGATTAACATATATAGAATAAAAACTTTACGTAATAAGACTTATGAAAAGAAAAGAAACAAAACCGTTGACAGATGTTAGTTAAATCTTATTCTATTCCTTGAATTGAATTCAGATCTTTTATTCAATCCATAAGGCTGAAGGGTGCAAAGTTGTGCACTCCAATAAGCTTCTCTTGTTAGAAGACGTTCATCAAGGCTGTTATTGTCTCTTGGGTTGGAAATTTGTTCAATTATTGTAAAATTGAAGTCACCGAGAACATGAAGAGTTTTGTTGAAGTGTGTCGCAACTTCACAAGTTTTCTTATTAGTATTCATGGCCGATTTATGATTCCGAAAACGCACTTTGAATTCATTGCTAGTCGAACCTACATATTGCACACTACATTTTGTGCAGGTGACCAAATAGATAACATTTTTGGATTTGCAATGAAGATGTTGTGTAATTTGGTAGGATCTTTTAGAACTAGCGCTAGTAAAGTGGTCAGATTCAACTAAAAAGTTACGGCAAAGATCGCATTTACCTTTGCATTTAAAACAGCCATGTTTATCAGAGTCATTGTCCTCCATTCTACGTGGGCGTGCAAGAATTTCCTTTATGTTTTTAGATCTTCTGTAAGATGGAATAATTGATCCTCGAGGGAAAATTTTAGAAAGGGAAGGAGAATCATAAATAAGATGTTTATGAGAATTGAGAATTTTTCCAATGCTAGGTAAAATAGGGTTGTAATCTAAAACCAATGGAAAAATTTTTTTGGATTCTCTATTGGCAGGGGCAAGAAGGTCCTCCCTGGGAATAGATTTAACTTTCTCGAATTGTTGTTTCACCTGGATAGGATTATAGCCTCTATTAATTAAATAACTCTCATATTCATTACTTCGTTTGTATATATATATATATATATATATATATATATATATATATATTTATAATATAGCTACGTTCTTACGCGCGCTCTGATTGGTCAAAAACCTATGTTTTATCAGAGTATAAAACATAGAAAAAGCGTGTTTTATTGTTTTTCGCCACATTACCTCTACTCAACAATTCTGTAAGAGACGGCGAAAAACATTTTCTTTGAGGAAATTCATGATGGAGTTCTCTGCGAAGCAGCAGAAAGTTTTGAAGCTGAGAATAATAAAACAAATAAAGAAGAAGAAGCGAAAAGTTGCTATTCAATGGCGTCGGTTTGTCGATCTGTGTGCATTGTTGTTTCTACTCGCGGCGTGTAAAATCTATATCATAAAGCGAATAAAGAAGCCTAAGCCGTGTATTACACTGTGATTAAAACACTCCGGGCATTTGAGAACACTCGAGAAATGTGGAAAACACTCGCCTGCGGCTCGTGTTTTCCACATTTCCCTCGTGTTCTCAAATGCCCGTCGTGTTTTATCACAGTGTAATACACGGCTTAGGCTTCTTTATTTGTTAAATATCTATATTTTAAAGGTGTCCGTTCGCAGGCCAGGTTACCTGGCAATAGTAGCGTATTTGAGAACTCCTGAATTTCCGCCATTTCGAATGCG
Organism: Ricordea florida; assembly: GCA_949710005.1. Lineage (NCBI taxonomy): Eukaryota > Metazoa > Cnidaria > Anthozoa > Corallimorpharia > Ricordeidae > Ricordea > Ricordea florida. The sequence goes on from OX453273.1 coordinate 41,603,314, forward strand.
GTGATGCCTTTTTGAAAGAAATGTAAATTTTGTGGAAACGGATTTCACTCGTCCTGGAAGTGTATCCCAGCAAGATGATCTCCGAGATATTCAAGAAAGAGTAGCCCGAGATCGTCGCCGAGTAAGTTCGAACACCGTGAAAATCAACACAAGGAAAGCACGACTCAAAGCAGGGAAAGAGTACGACAGCAGGGCGAATAACAACAGACATCCGTCATCGCAGCAAAGACAAAAACTGCTCGCTCTAGAAAAAGGCAAACGAAACAGCAGGGAAAAGGACCAGGAATTCAACCAAGTTAGTTTTGTATTTGAATGTGTTATTGATAGAAATACAGAACAGGAGTGAACGATTACATAACGAAATATATTAGCGTACTAGAAATACGACTCCCGCAAAAACCTCGCGAAGCTAGTTTTTGAAGAAGTCACAATGCTTTCATATTTTATTCTTTTTTTATATATTATATATATATTTTTTTTTATATCAGCGTAATCCCCATTATTTTATTTCTTATGCTGTGTTTGGTACACAATTAGTGACACCTGGTGCAAATTACATGATCAGTATACCGCTCAACACAGTGCTTAAAAATTGACCTTCATTTAGCTCTTTCACTGCCACTTAGATTGCACCAGAGGGAATAGAAGTAAAATTATTTATTATCTTGACAGGGAATACAGAGTCGATGAAGTATCACAATAATATTCACTTAACACAAATTGAAAATGATTGTAAATCTTTTGCAGGTGAAATCTTGAAGAGTTGATATGAATGCTTGTGTTTACCACAGTGTAAAAACCTGTGTTTTTTTTCTTTAGTTTTATTTTCTTAGTCTCTACTGCTTTGTCTTCTTTGTTGTACATCACTTTTGAACACAATATGTTCTTACACAGAGGATGAGTTGAATGCTCCAATTATTTTTTGTTTATGTTTTTTGGTTATAATTGCATGAGATTCATTGTAAGAAGAATCTTCTGATTAGATATGTTATTGTCTACTGCAGTCATTATTTCATTCCCGGGTAACCACAATTGAGAGCATTATGAATAGTGCATGTTTTAATGTGTGTAACTCTTTTCAGTTGCAATGGTACCCCCAGTGGTAGATAGAAAAATTCCTCTTCCCTCAAAAGAGATGCCATATCAACAAATTGGGGGTAAAACAATTGAATTCTACAAAAGCTTTGAATAAAGGTTTGGTAGGTTTTGTAAATAGATTAGTCAAAGTACCAGATAATTCTTATTCTTTTAAACAAATTTTACGTAAACATGTTAAAATTATAGACAATTTCTCATTTGGCAAGGGGGCAAGCGTAGTCGCTAACAAAAAGGATGATTTTGTATATTTTTAAATTTTATATTTATTATTTGATGATGTATGTAAATTTATTTTCTTAGTTAGTATTAGTTAATTCTGACTTATTTGTATATACTACTTCGAAATTTATAAATGTAACTTTTATAAATGTAATTCTTAATTTTTAGGATAGTAGGTCCACATCAGCCCTTTGGCTCTTTTACTCAACCTACTCATCAAATAAAGTATGTATGTATGTATGTATGTAATAGTGAGTGCCGACTGTATAGTATGTGGTTGTGCTATTTTTAGGTCATATCATAAAAACAATACATGTAAGAAAGAGTTATTGAAATCTTAATATGTTCAAAAAGATTGCTGCACTACGTACTCCTGTAAAAAAAATAATGTGAAATCAACATCAATCAGTCAAAAGTATATACCACATGAAAGTTTAATTGTGCTGTTACAGAAACAGGCAAAATATCCATACCCAACCATAGAATAGTACATTATTTTGAATATATGAAAATTTCTATTATAAAAACTGCAGAAGAAAGATTTAATATAAGGACGGTATTTCATCGAAAAAGTCATGGCAGCCAGAGGTATTGAACTGTAACCAATGACATATAGTAACGAGAAGAACTATCATTATATTATTATCATTATTATTATCATTACAATTATTATTACTGGTATTGATATTATTATTGTTATATTTTTTATGTTAAACATAATATATTTTTATGGGGTGGGATTCATGTCTTAATCTTGGTAAAGTTATTGTTACTCTACTACTAAAAGCAATACAAAAATCTTCTTAATAGGCTTTCCATCAGAGGTGGTAGTAATCAAAACAGCTCCAAACAATACCATTTCTTCTTAAAGGCTTAGAATCTAGTGCAGTCATTTGTCTAGAAAGTTTGTGTGGAAAATCATTATTGAAAGCATAGGGCATTTAGGAAACTGGAAACACTTGTTACTACATACAGCACACTTGCAATGAATATATGAGAAAGATCATAAACATTTTGACATTACAAAATTTATTTTCTTCTTTATAAAGTTTTTCCAATGTAAAAGGTTAATTGCATGTTGTGGTTGTTATGAAATATTGATATTTGACATCATAAAAATAAAGTAAACGGCAGAAAGTAACAAAGTTAATATGTTATGTCTAACTTTGCAAATTAAGGCTTGAATTAACATTTCATTTGTGAAAAAAGGGCAGGGGTTCTAGATAGCAATATGATCAGGGGAGGAGGGGGGGGTCATTGCACTCTAAGGTAAAACTGACCCATTGTGAAAAGGCTATGAAACTTGTTGTCTCTACGCAATATTATTGAAACCTTTCAATCAGAGAATACATACATATATATATATATATATAGCAAAGAGAAATACTACTCGGAATTCAGTAATCACATTTGCTTTATTTTAAAATGATCGCATTGGTCACTGATAATATTGCAGAACCAGTACTTTATAGTGACACAGGGTATATATTCTGTTGAAAATGTTTAACATAACTGCTAGATCAAGAAAATTTACAATATTTTCACTGTTGCAATGATATCAGATCACATCGTTATAAACGATTGCTATAACAACTGCAACTCTCTGTGTTGGGAATTACTTCAAACTGGAAACGCTATCGTGTTATTATGAAATATACCTATTTACATTCTATTGTAATGTGTTGGTCGTCTTCCGATTCCGTTTTTAGACTAATAGAATTATTTTCCAGAGACATCTCCAATCGCTGAAGTCGTTCCTACTCGGCTTCCCTTCTAAGTCATTTTGCTAAATGTAGTACACCAATATATTTCGTTATGTAATCGTTCACTCATGTCCTGTATTTCTATCAATAACACATTCAAATTCCAAACTAACTTGATTGAATTCCTGGTCCTTTTCCCTGCTGTTTCGTTTGCCTTTTTCTGGAGCGAGCAGTTGTTGTCTTGGCTGCGATTTCTGTTGTTATTCTCTCTGCTGTCGTTTCTCTATCCCTGCTTTGAGTCGTGCTTTCCTCGTGTTGATTTTCACGGGATTCGAACTTACTCGGCGACGATCTCGTGCTAATATTTCTTGAATATCTCGGAGATCACCTTGCTGGGATGTACTTCCAGGACGAGTGAAATCGGTTTCCACAAAATTTACATTACTTTCAAAAAGGCATCACCGAATAATGGCGGAAATTCAGCGTTCTCAAGTGCGTTACTATTGCCAGGTAACCTGGCCTGCGAACGGACACCTTTAAAATATAGATATATATATATAAACATATATATAAATATATATATATATATATATATATAAAAACTCTCGGCTCGATTTACTCGGGCTTGCGAGCCACGTGGTCTGACCGGAACCGACACGATTAGTAACCTCGCTACGCTCGGCCTTCGGCCTCGCTTCGCGAGGAACTAAATTTAGCAAAACGGCTTAGAAGGGAAACCGAGTAGAAACAACTACAACGATTGGAGATGTCTCTGGAAAATAATTATATTAGTCTAAAAACGGAATAGGAAGACGACCAACAGATTACAAGAGAATGTAAGTAGGTATTTTTCATAATAAAGCGATAGCGTTTCCATTTTAAAGAAATTCCCAACACAGAGAGTTGCAGTTGTTATAACAATCATTTACAACGATGTGATCTGATATCATTGCAACAGTGAAAATATTGTAAATTTTCTTGATCTAGCAGTTATGTTTAGCATTTTCAACAGAATATATACCCAGTGTCACTATAAAGTACTGGTTCTGCAATATCATCAGTGATCAATGCGATCATTTGAAAATAAAGCAAATGTTATAACTTACTTCTGAGTAGTATTTCTCTTTGCTTATATATATATGTATGTATTTTCTGATTGAAAGGTTTCAATAATATTACGTATAGACAACAAGTTTCATAGCCTTTTCACAATGGTTCAATTTTACCTTAGAGTTCAATGACCCCCCCCCCCCCCCGATAATATTGCAATCTAGAAACCTGGCCCATTTCCCACAAATGAAATGTTAATTCAAGCCTTAATTAACATATTAACCTTGTTACTTTCTGCTGTTTACTTCATTTTTATGATGTCAAATATCAATATTTAATAACAACTACAACATACAGTTTACGTTTTACGTTGGAAAAACTTTATAAAGAAGAAAATAAATTTTGTAATGCCAAAATGTTTATGATCTTTCTTACGTATTCATTGCAAGTGTGCTGTATGTAGTAACAAGTGTTTCAAGTTTTTTAAACGCCCTATGCTTTCAATAATGATTTTCCACACAAACTTTATAGACAAATGACCGCACTAGATTCTAAGCCTTTAAGAAGAAATGGTATTGTTTGGAGCTGTTTTGATTACTACCACCTCTGATGGAAAGCCTATTAAGAAGATTTTTGTATTGCTTGTAGTAGTAGAGTAACAATACCTTTACAAAGGTTAGGACATGCATCCCACCCCATAAAAATATATTGTGTTAAACGTAAAAAATATAACAATAGTAATAATAATAATATCAATACCAGTAATAATAATAGTAATGATAATAATAATGATAATGATATAATTATAGTGCTTCTCATTACTATATGTCATTGGTTACAGTTCAATACCTCTGGCTGCCATGACTTTTTCGATGAAATGCCATCCTTATATTAAATCTTTCTTCTGCAGTTTTTAAAATAGAAATTTGCATATATTCAAAATAATATAATCTTCTCTTGTTGGGTATGGATATTTTGCTTGTTTCTGTATCAGCACAATTAAACTTTCATTTGGTATATACTTTTGACTGATTGATGTTGATTTCACATTATTTTTTTACAGGAGTACGTAGTGCAGCAATCTTTTTCAACATATTAAGATTTCAATAACTCTTTATTTCATGTATTGTTTTTATGATATGACCTAAAAATAGAACAACCACATACTATACAGTCGGCACTCACTATTACCAATCCTTTATTCAAAGTTTTTGTAGAATCCAAGTGTTTTATCCCCATTTTTTATGTAATGACATTGTATCTCACACTTCTGTTGACATGGCATCTCTTTTGAGGGAAGAGGAATTTTCTTATCTACCACTGAGAGTACCATTGCAACTTAAGAGAGTGCACAAATTGAAACATGCACTATTCATAATGCTGTCAATTGTGGTTACCTAGGAATGAAATAATGACTGCAGTAGACAATAAAATATCTAATCAGAAGATTCTTCTTACAATGAACCTCATCCAATTATAACCAAAAAACATAAAAAATAATTGGAGCATTCAACTCATCCTCAGTGTAAGAACATATTGTGTTTAAAAGGGATGTACAACAAAGGAGACAAAGCAGTAGAGACTAAGAAAATAAAACTAAAAAAAAAACAGGTTTTTACACCATGGTAAACACAAGCATTCATATCAACTCTTCAAGATTTCACCTGCAAAAGACTTACAATCATTTTCAATTTGTGTTAAGTGAATATTATTGTGGTACTTCATCGACTCTGTATTCCCTGTGAAGATAATAAATAATTTTACTTCTATTCCCTCTGGTGCAATCTCAGTGACAGTGAAAGAACTAAATGAAGGTCAATTTTTAAGCACTGTGTTGACCGGTATACTGGTCATGTAATTTTCACCAGGTGTCACTAATTTTGTACCAAACATAGCATAACAAATAAAATAATGGGGATTACACTGATATAAAAAATATAAAATAAAATATAAAAGCATTATGACTTCTTCAAAAACTAGCTTCGCGAGGTTTTTGCGGGAGTCGTATTTCTAGTAGAGTGTTTATTCTAGTTCAGTTCAGCGTAAATCTACTCGCCTTCTATTACAAATGCCTTTCTCTCATTGGCTTCGCACGCTACTCATTATCAATCTATTGTGTGATAGAAATTTAGTAGAGTGAGTAGCCTAACAGTGTCTTGCCAGCAAAATGACGGCCGCCTTTTCCCGTATATTTATATTAAAACAGTAGATTTATAGTGGTATTAAAAAATTAGTTTATTCGCTCTCTTTCTATGTGTGTTATTTGGAACTCGGGCCTCGCACTCATTAACTAACACTCGATAGAAATCTCGCGCTAAATTCCAGTTTCTACAGTAACTTTTTCTATTTGTTTTTGCAGACTGTCCAACGCTTCCATCAACCATACCCAACGGTCGAGTGGATGGAACAGGGTCAATAGAGGGTTCTTATTATCATTTCACCTGTAATCAAGGATATTCACTTATTGGTGCAGACACGCTGTACTGTAATCAAGATGGTATCTGGAATGGCTCGGTTCCCAAGTGTCTCAAAGGTAATGTACTGAGATAAACTTGCGCATGGCTGGGGGAATTAGTTTGAAGAGCAATATTTTGTACATTGTGAAAAATTCTCATTTTAGGGTACATATTTCTTGCTTTGGGGGAAAGTGCTGTAATGCGCACACTTGTATGTCTCACAGGTTAAATCAACTCTAAACTTCAAACCCAGAGAACATATTTTTCAGAAATAGTTGTCGGATTTAAAAAGACATCACTTTATGATTCTGTGAACGTTATACCATCGGAACGTTATCTCCTTGGTATAAATCTAGTTTTAAATCTTGTTTAAACAATTATTGTTTTTATTGTTCGCCACCAAATTTTCTTCCGCGTACCATTTGAAAAACATTTAAAATCCACTAAATGCAGATCAAATATCTCCCATTAAAAGTATATACCTTCAAAAACTTTAACCGCATACAAAAGTCGCCACCTTGGGTTTTGGGTACTCCACATCTTCTTCGCTGACGTCGGCGAAGCGATCGAGTAGCCATAGTTATTAAAATTTTCACGGACGAGAACTATCCATCGGTGCATTTTCTTGGGAAGTGCACTATGGGCTGCTGGCGGATAGTGTCTGTCCACTAACGCGTCACGTGATCAATTTAAACCAACAAGAATCGGAGAAAATTTAGTGGTGAACTATAATCTTAAATAGCAAGAGCCTCCTGTTCGTGAAGACGTGGACACAAAGTTACCTTTGAATTTTAGAAGTGGCCTCTATTTTAACTCGAACTGAAACTCCAAGGTGTCATTTCTGGTATACCCTACAAACCTGAAGGCTGGATTCTATACGTTTAACTAGATACATGTTTAGGTTCTATAACGTTTTACTGGGTTAGAATATCAACACTGTTTGGCACCTCTAATTTGGCTTTTTAATTAGCTTGGTAATAAACAATAACAAAAATGTTTGTTATTCTCCCTACAGATTGTCCCAAACTACCCGCGGTAGTGAACAACGGATACATAAATGGCTCAGGGTCTGTAGAGGGCTCTTTATATAGATTCGGTTGTAAAGATGGCTACTCTCTGGTCGGGAATGATACGTTGTATTGTACCAAGGAGGGTCAATGGAATGCCAGCGTTCCCAGTTGTCTGAAAGGTAAAAATTTTCATTTGTACCTCATAACCTGAAGAACTGCGTGAGTCACAATATCGCCCCTCAAATTATGAAACGTTTCTGAAAGATGCATTTTTCAGCATGTCACAGGCAAATTCCAGAAAAGGAAATCCGAGTTCTTTCAATGGGAGTCGAACCAACGTCCTTTCTATTACTTCGGACGCCCTACTACTGAGCTATAGGAGACTCGATTGATGGGTAGGCTTAATGGTTCGTTCTCACAAACCTAGCCGGTTTATGGTCTTGCTCCCACGAGTCTTCAATAGCTCACTGGTAAATCGTCCAAATTAGTAATCGGAAGATCGTTGGTTCGACTCCTGTTGGACGAACTCGGATTTCGTTCCCGAATTTGCTTGTGACATGCTGGATAATACGTCTTTAACACATTCACTGGGCTCAGCAAATACCATCTTCATTACATGCCGCAATAAGATGTTTATAAATGAGGTCCTTCTGTACAGATGCAGAAGCGTTCCTCCCAGATATTAAGGTGAAAATTCTGAATATAATTAAAAGTTGGATTTTTTTTCTTCTTTTTAAGAATGTCCTACACTCCCGTCATCGATAACGAACGGATTTGTGAACGGAAAAGGCTTTCTAGAAGGCACTTACTATCGATTTACGTGCAGGAAAGGGTTCTCTCTTGTGGGAGCAACTACGTTATACTGCAGTGACCAGGGAAAGTGGAATGGCACGGTGCCTATCTGTTTAATAGGTAAGGAATAAATGTTTGACTGTAAACCATCACGTCAAGTCTGTGTTGGAAATATAGTGCTTCAGGCGACTGGTACGTCAAGTGATAATGCCTGCAGCTAATGGATGACACGAATCAATGGTAGGCAGTTATGAAATATCATTTAATTTAAGTGCGAATTGGGGCACTCACGCGGTAAACTGAAAAAGGATCCTTGCCACAAACAGGGCTAAAAACGGCAAGAATGGCAGGTGAACGAGTTATGCTTGGAAAAGGAGTTGGAGCCCGGAATAGCCGTAGTTCCAAATACCTGTACTGGTAAAAGTGGAAATTGAACTCGGGACTGCCAGATTTAAAAACGAAAATGTGGCCGAGAATAGACCTGAATAAAATCTTAGTATATGCAATAGTCTTTGGGTAATGATGTTGAATGATGATTGGTAACTAAATTTTCTCTTAAAAGAAGCCTGGGTTGCAAAGATATCTTTGATTTGCTAAGATTAACGATATAAGGTAGTCCCGGATTAGCCGTTTATGATTGATAGAGTCTTTATTCTATTTCAGTTCAGTGTAAATCGACTCGCTTTCATTTACTAATGCCTTTCTTTTATTGGCTTCGTACGCTACTCACTATCAATCTATTGTGTGATAGAAAGTTAGTAGAGTGAGTAACCTAGCAGTGTCTTGTTTGCAAGATGACGGTCGCTTCTTCCCGTATATTTATATCAAAACAGTAGATTTATAGTGGTATTAAAAAATTAGTTTATTCGCTCTCCTTCTATGCGTGTTATTTGGCACTCTGGCCTCGCGCTCATTAACTAACACTCGATAGAAATCTCGCGCTAAATTCCAGTTTCTACAGTAACTTTTTCTATTTGTTTTGGCAGACTGTCCAATGCTTCCATCAACCATAGCCAACGGTCGTGTGGATGGAACAGGGTCAATAGAGGGTTCTTATTATCATTTCACCTGTAATCAAGGATATTCACTTATTGGTGCAGACACGCTGTACTGTAATCAAGATGGTATCTGGAATGGCTCGGTTCCCAAGTGTCTCAAAGGTAATGTACTGAGATAAACTTGAGTATGCTTGGGGGAATTAGATTGAAGAGCATTTTTTTAGGTTGTGAAAAATTCCCATTTTAGGATGTTTCTTGCTTCTGCGGGAACTGCTATAATGCGCACGCTTGTATGTCTGACAGGTTGAGTTAACTCTAAACTTCAAACGCAGAGAGCATATTTTTCAGAAATAGTTGTCGGATTTTAAAGGACATCACTTCATGATTCTGTGAAAGTTATACCATCAGAACGCTACCTCCTTGGTATAAATCTAGTCTTAAATCTTATTTAAACAATTATTGTTTTTATTGTTCGCCATTAAATTTTCTTCCACGTACCATTTAAAAAACAGTTAAAATCCACTAAATGCAGATCAAATATGTCGCATTAAAAGTTTTGTTACCTTCAAAAACTTTAACCGCATACGAAGTCGCCTCCTTGGGTTGTTGGGTACTCCACATCTTCGCTGACGTCGGCGAAGCGATCGAGTAGCCATACTTATTAAAATTTTCACGGACGGGAACTATCCATCGGTGCATTTTCTTCGGAAGTGCACTGTGGACTTCCGGCGGATAGTGTCTGTCCGGAGACGGACACTAACGCGTCACGTGATCAATTTAAACCAATAAGAATCGATGAAAGTTTAGTGGTGAATTATAATCTTAACTAGACGCTCTCGGGAACGTTCACTGGGGCTACACTTGATAATACGGCTCCGAACAAACGTGAATGTGGGTTTACGCCTAAGGTTTGTATATATTGTATACTATATGGTTGGTTCCACGACCGCAAAAAACCTACCAGACTGTATATCGCACCGTAATTGTTGTCGACGTCGTGTTTAAGCTGAGCGATTTTATCAGAAAGTTTTCTAAAGGTTTTACAGAAATTTCAGTGATAGTTGGGTTTGTTTACTAATCGAATTAATGTTGACCAATCAGCTTTCTTGGTTCCCACGGTAAAAAACAGTCGTGAAACTTGATGCCATTCATCTGATTCCAAGTTATCGAAGGCGAAGAAGCGATATGTGGGAAAAACAACAATATTACTCCTCAATCGCGGGATATACTTTTCTTCCGATTTAGCCTTATTGGCCCTGTTCCCGCTAATCTCTTTCCACACGACCACGTAGAAAAAAAAAACTTGAGTTTGAATAAGAAAAGATCCATGGATAATTTTGAAGGCGCCTCGCTTTTATGCCTTCAGGGACACCGCAGACCGCGAGCAGCGCAGGCTTGCTCATTCTCGACGTTGTCGATAGACTTATAGGAAACCGAAACCTAGACTCGTGCTACCACAGGTAGCCCGAGTAAATAGTAAGAGCCTCCTATTCGTGAAGACGTGGACACAAAATTACCTTTGAATTTAAGAAGTGGCCCCAATTTTACCCTAGAAACCTGAAGGCTAGATTCTATACGTTTACTAGATAGATGTTTAGGTTCTATAAAGTTTTACGGGGTTAGAACATCCACACTGTTTGGCACGTCCAATTGGCATATAATTCATAGTAGGCCATCATATACAGTGTTTACAGGGGTATACAAGGGTTTACAAAGGTATATCCTTGTAAACCCTTGTATACCCGTGTAAACACTCTATATGGTGACTATATGGTGGCCTACCATGAATTATATGCCCCTCTAATTTGACTTTTTAATTAGCTTGGTAATAAACAATAACAAAAATGTTTGTTATTCTCCCTACAGATTGTCCCAAACTGCCCGCGGTAGTGAACAACGGATACATAAATGGCTCAGGGTCTGTAGAGGGCTCTTTATATAGATTCAGTTGTAAAGATGGCTACTCTCTGGTCGGGAATGATACCTTGTATTGTACTAAGGAGGGTCAATGGAATGCCAGCGTACCGAGTTGTCTGAAAGGTACAAATGTGCAACTTACAGTAACTGTCGGGCATGTATAATTTTGCTGTCGTTGTATAGTGATGAACTAATTTCTAAGGTTTTAATAGCATACACTACTATTTTGAAGGCTATACAGCATTGCAACTCTATTCTTCGTCATTGTTTCTATGTCTTTTTATGTTATTAACCTTAACGAGGGTCTCCCAGGGAAGGGGGGTAGGGAGGTTTGTTCTTTTTTCCATGTTCCTGCGGGTTTTCTTTATTTGTTCCCCATAACATTCCTGCTTGCTACGCATCCTTAATTCCCCCACCCCCTTCCACAGAGTTTTGACCAGTTTTTGTTTCTGTGTTTCCTAAAACAGGAGTCATGTTCCCTTGTTTTCTAGGATATTTTACCTTTCTTCCCTTGTTTTCCAAAACCCCTTAAGAGATCCTCTTTAATTCCTCTGTCCTTGGAAAGATACATTTGTAAAGGTAATCATACGGTTTCGAGTTCAATTTGGAATTAATTTGCACGAGTGAGTTTTTCAAAAAGTTGAAATTGCACGAGTAGCTTCGGCTCGTGCAATTTCAGCTTTTTTCCGAACGAGAAAAACCGTATGATTATTTATTAATAATATAAACATGAAAAAATTAGCCTGAAGGAAGTGCCGGAAGATCTCATTGCGGACAGGAAGTGTGCATTTGACGCGGATTTGACACTTTATTTACTGATTGGCTGATTAAGATCTGCTGATAACGCTACGAACTCAAAGCGGTTCGTTTAAAAATAAAGAATATCATAATCCAGAATATCGATGTGTAATTTGCACTGGTGTTACACTTTTTGCACTGGTGTTACACTTGAACTGCACTGCTCTCAGCCAATCAGAATCGAGTAATTTTTTTACTACTGAGAGAATACAAAAGGAAACTATTCCGGCTAGATCCATGAATGTTTTGGTAGTATTAATATTAGTCAATAAAACTTTATCGGTGTTTGCTGCAGTGCTCTTTTCGATCTCATAGGCAGAAGCAAATTTTTAAGAGCAAAACAAAAGGATTTTGAATTTCTAAAACAATTCGTTCAGTTTAATTTTATTGGACATATTATGTCTGTTAATGTTTAATAATCCATGCGTGCACATGGTCTTGCTTTTTTTGAAATCGTTTCAGTTATCCCATGTAGTTGTTGTTAACTATACAATAATACTCATGAAAAATACTCGATTCTGATTGGCTGAGAGCAGCACAGTTCACCAATGCAAAAAGTGTAACACCAGTGCAAATTACACGTCGAAATTCTGGATTATGATTGGTTGAAAGATAAAAGGAGATTTTTCGCGGAAACTTTGAAAAACGTTTTTGTTGTCGAGTGAGAAAAGATGGCTACATTAAATCAAGAAAGGTTTACTCTACCCGAAATACAAATTCATCTAAGACATCACTAAACAGACCATTTCGCTGAGTTTATTATTTTCTGACTCAACATATTTATTTCAAATGAGTAGATAAGTAAAAATGCCCACCGAGATTATTCTTGGGCTCGCGGGAGTTTTCAAGAACACAAAAGCAGTGCCTAGCCCAGAACTAAGCAACTAAGAACTAAGAACTAAGCAACGTTCCTGGTGATGGGGTTTTGACAGAATTCATTAGGTTTGACCAACCCTAACAGTGGCCTGTTTGATAATTTCTTTCAGACTGTCCCTCGCTACCCATATCACTACCCAATGGATACATCACGGGGAGCGGTTCAGTACAAGGATCTCAATACCGGTTTAGCTGTGAACAGGGATTCTCACTCAGTGGGGAGAACACAGTATATTGTACTGATAAGGGAACTTGGAGTGGAGCTGTACCAACTTGTGTGATAGGTAACGCATACAGAACAGTGTAGAGACAACATGGCCAGTGAAGTAGTTATTCATTATCACAAGACATATCGCTAACATCGTGGCTTGCGTTTCTCGAATGCCAAAAAACTTCTCGGGTGTGAAACTGACTCGTAAAACTATTTAGAAAACATTCTTACGAAAAGACGCTTGCTGATTGGTTAGAATTCATGTTTCTATTACACAATTAGATTATGAGCTCGAGATTGCTATCGCGTGATAGTCGACGAGGGCGCAGCCCTCGTCAACTATCACGCATAGAAATCGAGAGCGAATAATCTAATTGTTTTAATATAAATCTACTAGTCGTTCAAAACTTTGTCTTTTTTGGAACAGCCTCGACCAATAAACTGTCTAAATCTTCTTCACGGACACTTCGAAAACGTGAAGAAGCGGCCGCCATTACGCTACTCACTATCTATCACAGAATAGATAGTGGGTAGCGTAGCCAATCAGAGCGCGGCATTTGTGATAGAACGCTAGTAGACTTATACTAAAACTCGATAGAAACACAGAACTAGCACGAGCTGTTGACGTAATGATGACGCGACCAAGTTAACAAGTTCTTTTCCTTTTTCTCGTCTCGGTGTTTTCTTAAAAAAACAAAAAACATGTTCTTCGCGTTTCTATCGAGTTTTAGTATAAATCTACTAGGGTTCTATCACAAATGCCGCGCTCTGATTGGCTACGCTACTCACTATCTATTCTGTGATAGATTGTGAGTAGCGTAATGGCGGCCGCTTCTTCACGTTTTCGAAGTGTCCGTGAAGAAGATTTAGACAGTTTACTGGTCGAGGCTGTTCCTGAAAAGGCAAAGTTTTGAACGACTAGCAGACTTCTACTAAAACAATTAGATTGTTCGCTCTCGATTTCTATGCGTGATAGTTGACTCGGGCTGAGCCCTCGTCAACTATCACGCGATAGAAATCTCGAGCTCATAATCTAATTGTTTAATAGAAACACTCGTGAAAGTTTGGGAGAACTCGAAAAAGCTGTGGAAACACTCGCCTACGGCTCGTGTTCCCACAGCATTTCTCGTTTTCCCAAACTTCCACTCGTGTTTCTATAACTCGACAGAAGCACGGTACATGTTTTCTATGTCTTAAAGAAAGAACGTAGCTTCTTTTTCATCCTATTTTTCAAGAATTTTGCGAACTATGTACCTTCAGCTAGGCGACCAAGGATAGGTTAGCCTGTAGCTAGCATAACCTCATAGTCCCCCGTTTCAATTACTGACGCGTACGCCATGTGATATTTTCATTTATGCACATTTGTCTTTGAATAATATATTATTAGTATGCTGTTATCATTATCATCATCATTATTATCATCATCGCTATTACAGTCATCGTTATCATCATCATCATCATGACTATTATCATTATTATTGTTATTTTATCATCATTATTCTGCAAAAAGAAAACCTAGGTTTGGTTTCTAAGCGTTTGATACTTCCAAAAACGTTAGGTAGGTAGAATGTTTCATTCAACTTGCTTTCATCTCGATAAACGGAACACTCCATCTTTTAATTACTGAAAATGCTCTTACCGTTGTGGCCATAAACAGTTTTTGTGTGGATTACACGACGTGTGTAGCCACATTTTGAAACGATCGGATTTATTTATTTATTTGTTGACGAGAGTCGAGCACCTGTCAGGTGATCTAGTAGGCTATACATGTACACATTGCGGACCTATTTTTATTTCTATTATGGCACGCACCTACATCTACACATGAGTAAAAGATAAATCTCTATCTATTTACTCCTCGGCGGTAGTTATAGCACTAAGGCTAGTAGGACCGAGCAAATGCGTAAAACAAATGATTCAACAGAAAATGAACAAGGTTGAATCCCGACTGGCTGGTGGTGAACCGCTTGGCTATTTACAAAGGTGGTTGAGGACGGTACTCGAACTCGGGTCCTCCAGGATTGCAAGTACATTGATTTAAGCGCTCTGCCACGCTGTCTCCATACATTCATTCCCTTCTTACGGCAGTTGTTAGTAAAACTCGATACTTTAATCCAACTGCTCCTCATATTGATCACCCACCCTATACATTATACTGTGCAGGTATTGAGATCGCAGACCTGTGCTTCTATTTCTGCAGGTTGTCCACCACCTCCTTTATCATTATTGAACGGACGGGTCGTCGGTTCAGGCTCCACCTATGGTTCCCGCTATAAATTCCAGTGCAACAGCGGTTATTCACTTGTTGGTTCAAAGGCTGTATTCTGTACGCGGGAGGGAACATGGAATGATACCATGCCAACGTGCCTCAAAGGTAAATACGCCGTGAAAAGTGCTCGTCGAATTGTCTTTCTATTCGAGTTGGGATTTTCAAATGTTAACTATAGATGCTACTTGTTATCAATCCTTAACATCATCATCATCATTATCTTAAGTTTGTTTTTTCGGTTTGTGAAGCGATAGATTTTTTTCTATACTGAATTTTCGGTGGCCAATGTCTACTTTGATCGGAGTCAGAAATCTGAACGCTAACGTGTTTAATTAGAAATTAAAGGCATGTAGGCGCGCGAAAACGCTTTGCGTTCGTTAACCGCGTTTTCTTCCATCATTATCATCATCATCATCATCATCATTATCATCATCATCATTATCATCATCATCACTGTTATCATCATCATCATCATTATCATCATCATCATTATCATCATCATTATTATTATCATTATCTTCACGATCATCATCATCATTATCCCCCTCTTATAATTAATTAACAAATAAAGAAGCCTAAGCCGTGTATTACACTGTTATAAAACACGATGAGCATTTCACTCGTGTTCTCAAATGTTCGGAGTGTTTTATCACAGTGTTAAGAAATAGAAAACATGTACCGTGTTTCTATCGAGTTATAGAAACACGAGTGAAAGTTTGGGAGAACGGGAAATGCTGTGGGAACACGAGCGCAGGCGAGTGTTTCCACAGCTTTTTCGAGTTCTCCCAAACTTTCACGAGTGTTTCTATTAAACAATTAGATTATGAGCTCGAGATTTCTATCGCGTGATAGTTGACGAGGGCTCAGCCAGAGTCAGCTATCACGCAGAGAAATCGAGAGCGAATAATCTAATTGTTTTAGTATAAATCTACTAGTCGATCAAAACTTTGTCTTTTCTGGAACAGCCTCGACCAGTAAACTGTCTAAATCTTCTTCACGGACACTTCGAAAATGTGAAGAAGCGGCCGCCATTACGCTACTCACTATCTATCACAGAATAGATAGTGGGTATCGTAGCCAATCAGAGCGCGGCATTTTTGTATAGAACGCTAGTAGATTTATACTAAAGCTCGATAGAAACACGAAGAACATGTTTTCTATTTCTTTTAGAAAACACCGCGACGAAGAAAAGGAAAACAACTTTTTAATTTTGTTGACCAAAATGTAAATTCTTTTTGGTCGCGTCATCATTACGTCAACAGCTCGTGCTAGTTCTGTGTTTCTATCGAGTTATAGAAACATGAATTCTAACCAATCAGCACGCGTATTTTCTTAGGACTGTTTTCTAAACTATGGTAAAACATCGGTTTTTGACCAATCAGAGCGTGCGCAGGGTCCGATCTATATTATAAAACTCGATAAAATCGTGCAGTCCAATTGAAATTAATGCTGTTATACATTGACCGTTTTTCAAGGTTGTTGAGTGAGACTCCGATGATATATGAAAAACGTGTTGGAATTCCTTGTGGAGTTTAAACTGTTCAATAGATGTAATATACCTCGCTCTTTGAGCAGTGTGCCGTGACAAGCACGCTATACATGTAATTCGAGTCTCTCACGAATAGAAAAACTTTGACTCCAGTGGAGTGTCAGTGTTGAATGCCTGAGGCGCTTTCATTTTAACACAACATGTCAAGCACAGGTGGAATCCTGATACAAGTAGAAATTTAAAACTACAACCAAGTAGCAGTTTATTATGTTGTAGTCAAAAAGGATAAAACGTTTTTTACAAAAAGTTCTCTGAGAATACTACGTCCTATTTTTCTTTCCAAAAAATAAAACCCAAGGACTGTTCCTTAAGTCCAATGACAGAGTATTCCGTAATGTCGTACTACAAACTTATAATTATTACTCAAGACTCTATGGCATTCAATACGAAAAAAAATGTAAGGTGTAAGAATAGCAAGCAGTCATAATAACTTCTCAATGCTGTATTTTGATGATATCCTTCCAGAGTGCCCCGCGGTACCTTCAGTAATTGACAATGGATACGTTAATGGAAATGGCACATTACAAGGCTCTTATTACAGGTTCAGCTGTCAAGAAGGGTTTTCACTAAAAGGAGTAAACACAATCTACTGCGATGAGGACGGGAAATGGAACGGCTCGGTTCCTACTTGTGGAGAAGGTACTGCCATGGAGTTTGTTAATTCTTACTAGTTATAACGTTTAGTATAATTAACAACTATTCACCGAAGTGGAGGTGGCTAGTGGTGGATATCCACCACTAGCCACCGATAGTGAGGTGAATACTTGTTTGAGTATATACTAAAACAGTGAGATACGTGTACACGAGAAAAAGAAAATGCCTTGGAAAATGGAGGACTTCTCAAATGACAATCCAATGCAGCGCAAAGCGCGGACCTTAACTATAATTGTGCGCTGTATAAGTAAAGTTATCGTTACTATTATCTCATTATCATCTTATCCAGAACACGCTTTCATTGAGGTACATTTTTTGAAAGCATGCTCTTGTACTAGTGGCGTTCGTGTTGGAATTATAAAATGTTATTAATTACCGTGAGCTGCTGGTTTCGACTATCTATAGGCAAGCATTTTGGAGCATCCTAGGTTTTGTGTTAGTTTGTGCACTTTTAGGAGGGTTTTCATTTAACTGTCTCTAACCCGAAACTAAAGGAATAACTGTACATTTAGCCAATTACAATTGGTGCGTACAGTCCAATTACTGCACCAAACGAGAGCAGAGTATTTTTTTGGCTTAGAAAGTGACTTAGTGGCTTAGTGGCTTAGAAAGTGAATATGCTTTAGCTAATCACCTTTCACACCAACGCAAAACGGACGCAAAAGTTAAATCACTTTCGATCGAAAATTATAAAACGCTCTAAAAAAGCTGTTACATCATTTTATCTTAACAGTTGTTATAGAGGAAGAGGGAACAGCCTGGCACGTGTATGCCATATCTGGCGGAGGAGCCCTGGTATTCATCATTATTGTTGCTAGCCTCGTCATCGTGTTGTTGAGACGGAGAAATTCAGGCCGCACAAAGAAACGTAAAGAAGAGAAAATGGAAATGAAACCAAAAAATTCTGAAGTGACTTATTCTATGCTCAAAAAGGGCGCCAATGCCCCGCCAACTGTAGTTTAAGCTGACTCAGGAGCTCATCAATTGGAGCGTTTCTCTCCCTTATTACATTTTAGGTCGGTAGTTTTGACAGACGTAGAAACGCTTTGTTCGCGGCACTTCACCTCATAACAGCTTCTAAAGTTATGCAATACTGTTTATAACTATTGCAAAGGGTTGGTCAAGTTGGGGTTGGCTTTGTTACAAACACGTGTTTCGAAGACCTACCCACCTCTATGAAGACTGCTGACCTCCTTGTACACTGTGATGGCGTGCGTTATTGCTGAAAGGGGTGAATTATGGGATTGAGAAATGGCCTGTACAAAGGGACTGTGAGAAAATTAGATATTGAAGAGAGTTTTTTCCGCGCACTTCTCACTTGGCAGCTATATTGTTTTTGCCAAGCGTTGGGCTTCTGGCAGTCTGTTATATTGTCTGAGTTCCAAGTCATGAAAAGTCATGGCGGGGTTTTCAAAACCAAAATGTGAGTACCAGCTGATGCAAAAGAACTCCATGATGAAGGACAGTGATTTAACAAATTGATGTCAGTTTTTTATGCGTCTGTCCTCTTATTGATGATAAATTGCGTCATAACATTGTCAAAGTGTACAACAAACTGTGTCTGTACTCTTAATGATGATAAAAATTAGCCAATCAGCGCGCGAAAATTCGCTCAGTTATTGTAAAAAATGTGTGGTGAAAACACTGAACTACGAAATATACGGTCCATACTGGCTAGTTACATTGTATATAGCACAGGGTATGATATGCCGCGGTCCAGTGGTGATAAACAGGCATTATATGCATAAGATTGATGCCCAAGGACCGATTCCTATAAAGTTGGTTTGCTCTTATCAAGGAGTAATCAGTAACTAGTTAGAGCCTTGGGATTAACCCAAATCGGCTTTCGAGCAACCCACCCTAGTATAAGAACAATGTGGTGCTTATCATTAACATTATTATTTATGAATAGATGATAAATTTCAGTTTATCAAATCTAAGGCCCACCAATGAATTTTCGAAAACTGTATACAGTATTGTAACTTAGAACATATTAAAACTGTATGGTTGAGTGTGAACAATTAAAATAACAGAAAATAATTTTGTTCGACGTGAAAGAACGCATTCTTTATGTAGTTTTAAGCGAGATTCTTACGTACGGTAAAACTTTTGTCGTTGTTCGTTGTTGTTGTTGTTGTTGTTGTTGTTGTTCGTCCATGGCGAGCGATGATGACCTCGACGAACACGCATATACTAGAAGACTGGATTTTGTGGGTCCTGAGAAGGCAAATGAGAACTATTCTGGCTTGGAATGACCTGCTACATTCTGGACAGACGAGAGGTGAGTCTACAGCTGTGGTTAGTGTGCTTGCAGCTCTGGACTTGCTCAGCTGTCGCTTCTGTTTGGCTTCCACAGTTCGCCTCTCTTCATGTGTGTGACAGCCCTAGTAGATAAGATTGCGCCATGTTGGACGGTCTTCAGCATCCTTTTTCCATGTAGAGATGTCGTTGTTTAAGGACTTTAGGGAAGCTTTCAGTGTGTCCTTGAAGCGCTTCTTCCACCAACTGAACGTTTACCATCAAAGAGTTTCACCTTAAAGCAGCTGTTTTGGTATGCGCTTGTCAGGCATGTGTGCAATGAGACCTGCCAATCGGACGTCTGCTCTCATCAGGAGCGTGTATACTGATGGCTGATTTGCTCAGGAGAGGACCTCAGTATCGGGCACTGCACCTTGTCATGCCACGTGATTTTTAGCATGCGACACTTTTAGTCATGTGAAGTGGTTCACCTGTCTTGTATGTCTCTAGTAGACAGTCCATGACTCAGGCAAACATGAGTGTTGTTATCACCACAGCAGATCGGAGTAGACTTTGAGTTAGAAACTTTTATAATATAACAGAATGAAGATTCGCATGTGTGGCATCTCGTTCTGATCAATACTTGTGCTCTGGGTCAATCACATGGTCACTTGTCATTCAAATCATCAGTAATTCTCTATGGTATCCAAATTAATACACTTGGGACACCGACTTGTCTAACCCTCAGCGGGGGCAAAATGACATTGTCATGTCACGTAATCGACTAGTGTTCTTTGATCGTTCGGTCAAAGGTTGTTCTTCAGAGCAGCAGCAGCAACAACAACAACAACAACAAAAAAAGAACTTCACAGGTTTTTACACCGAGGTAAAACCCTTGCCTTTTTTTTCTGTGTGTGGTATAAATATAACATTAACAATAACATATTTTATCTTTGACGCTGTGATATCAACCCTCTTGTTTCCGACATCAAACAACTGCGAACAAACAACAAACAATGAATCACAATTCCTCTGCCCTTTTATTTTTTGAGTCGGGCATTTTGACAGACGTGGTTATTTTTAATAACGGGCTGCCCTCGACACTTCCAATTGTAACAGCTTCCATAGTTTTGTGATACTGCTTTAAAATTATTGCAAAGGGTTGATCAAGCTGGAGTGATTTTGTCACTCCACCTCTGTAGCGTAGCGCGTAGCCAGGAATTTTTTTCAGGTACGCCAAAGTTGGATATTAATTGTCCGAGCAATATACTCCTACAAAATTTCAGGTACGCCATGGCGTATTGGCGTACAGGTAGCTACGCGCCTGTCTGTGAAGACCGCTAACCTCCTTGCAGTGTGCGATAACGCGCGGAGATGCTGAAAGGGCGCTTATGGGATTGCAAACTGATTTTACTGAGAAATGGCCAAAGGTTCCGAGGCGTTTTGCGTGAATGAATTACTTATTTAACGTCTCACGGTGTTGTATGCCATTTTGAAAATTAACTGTGAACCATATCATCGCTGGCGCATAACACGTAGCCCGAACGTCTACCGAGACACGAAGTACCGAGTAAGAATAAGGACAAGGGTGTAAACTTGTACCACGTGACTTGGTTCCCTGTGAACTGCATCACTCAGTGACGGAAGTGAATAAGACCGGAAAAGGAAGAGCGGCAGTCCGTTACTAATTCGAATGTCAAAACATCAGCTGTGGAGGGAGATTTAAAAATAATAACTGCTTCTTCCTTGAAAAGACCCGCTCCGTTGCGCGAAAGCAACCTGACGAGAAAAGATCGAAATTATCTAACAGAGAAAAACACGTCTTCGTTTCTAAATGGTAAGATACCTGACCAGTTACTTTTTCAAGCGTGAGCCACAAAATACCGTGTTTGATTTTTCCCTGATCGAGCTTGACTATTTGACCTGCAGGCTTTCAATGAATTATCGAATAGACGAGCAAAACTTTATTTCCTTACAAGAAATACTTTACTACTATGTAAATAACTGCTCCGAAAAGGAAAATTTTCCATTGCAGTTCAAAGAACTGGGGATTATTTTAAAAGAAAGTAGAACCCAGCGAAGAGTCAACGGTGACCTTATATGGCAGTACCCGCTTTTAAAATCCTCAAGTTTGGAAGGAGACAGTGTTAAATGGGAACACTTGTCAACTTTTACAAAAGAGTTCGATTGGCTTTTATCTAGCTCGAGCGACAATTTCTTTGAGTGAATAAAAGTCCAGTTACAAGATCTATGCGAAGGCAACAGAGTATTAATTGATTCATTCCTGTCATGATCACCATCTGTTGCGGTGCACAGCAAACCAAAGGGCTATCTCGAACCTGTAAATTTTGGTCGGCGAAAAATGAATTTGAATGCGTTTTTATGCCGTTTTCCTACAGTATTTGGCAAATACATAAAAACTCAAGATCATTTTTGAAAAATCAAGCGATTTCATTCAATTCCATTTGAGTTTCAGGAATTGGAAAAACGCGGCCCCAAATTTGTTTCCTTTGTTTCCGTATTATGTACTGTAAACCGATCTTGTGAGCCCTCATGCACCAGCGATGATATGGC
This sequence comes from Ricordea florida, assembly GCA_949710005.1. Taxonomy (NCBI): domain Eukaryota; kingdom Metazoa; phylum Cnidaria; class Anthozoa; order Corallimorpharia; family Ricordeidae; genus Ricordea; species Ricordea florida. The sequence continues at coordinate 41,625,726 of OX453273.1, forward strand.
TCGCGGTTGTTGATTTTTAAAATGGCGAACAACAAGGTGAGACGTTAAGGTAATTTATTCACGCGAAACTCCTCTGGACCCTGTGAAATGGCCTGCAAAAGGGGCCATGCAAGGGGAAATGAGCTCTTTCTTGCGCACACAGCATACTTGGCAGCTAAATCCCTTTTGCCAACATGTGTGAGCCTGATTGGCGAAAACACCCCCATTTCGTACGAAAGGTTTTTCTAAAAATAACTAGGTTTGTTCATGATAACTTAGTGGGACGTTAAAGAACCCAAACACTGATCGTAAAGAGTAGGGGACGTAATTCCCGGAGTTGTGGTCAGGGTTGGCGCTTCACATAGGGATAACCCCATTGCGCCTTTCCCCCTTGGACAGAATTGTACAAGAAAATGTTGTATGTTATGTGTCAAAACGCCCGATCAACTATATAAAGGAGAGGAACGCTCCTAGAGATGGGCTTCTGCAATCCAAAACGTTTGGGAAAGATGGCTATTAACACCGCCAACCTGTTAGCTCAGTTGATAGATCACCGGACTACCGTGCGGGAGGTCGCGGGTTCAAACCCGGGACGGACCAACAGTCAGGGTCTTTAAATAACTGAGGAGAAAGTGCGGCCTTTTTAATGACATCTGTAAATGGTTAGACTTTCTAGTCTTCTCGGATGAGGACGATAAACCTTAGCCGGTCCCGTCTCACAACCCTTGTTCATGATAACTTAGTGGGACGTTAAAGAACTCCTACACTGATTGTAAAGAGTAGGGGACGTAGTTCCCGTTGTTGTGGTCTGGCCTTTGGGTTGGCGCTTCACATAGGGATAACCTCATTGTGCCTTTCCCCCTTGGACAGACTCGTCCGAGAAAAAGAGGAATGTTCTGCACAACACTCTCGCCCCGTTGTGTGCCTATGTCCTAAGCTACCAAGCCTTGTTATTGTCCTAATGTTAGTTTCCATGCTCCCGAGGTGGTACAACGTGGACTTTTGTTCTGGAACCGCGTTTGTATTTGGCTTTTGTCAATTTTCCTTGGAACGGTATCCTTCATACCGAAGGTCATTTCCAGCCACCCTTTATAATACAAGAGAAATCTACTAAAGCAGGGGAAAAGGTACTGTGTATTTGATCACATAACTTTGCTTTATGTCTTGATTTAAGTAAATCGTTCGTTAACATCGATCATTTATTCTCAGTGTTTTGCTGTTTTAATTCTCAATGCGCGCCTGCAAGAGTTCTAAAAGTGTGTACTATTTAGCTTGTCCGGAATATTATCAAGCATTATCTTTTAATTCATGCACTATTTATCATACGATCGCAAAAATCAATGAAGGTTTCTGGAGCACACTGAACTGAACCATTCCAATTACTTATTTATAAGTTGATGAGCTTAGCTTATGAATGCGAGGTTGTTCAAAGCAGTGCATCTTAATGGTATACCAGTGGCTGAGGGACGTTGTACATGTAAGCATTTTGAACAGGTCTCCGCTAAGCGTATTTTATTAGATTTTAGCTAAGACTGTTTTAAAATCAATAAGCACGTAACCTTGTTTGTTAAAGAAATTTAAACATGGAATCAATGCAACACACCATTGGCAAATATTGTTCATGCCTTCGTAAAGTTACGCACGACAAAGTTTTTGTCAAGTTTTGTCTCGCGAAAATTTTGTATCGTAAAACTCTGTTGACCCTCAGCTCATATTTTAGTCAGCATTGATATATATATATATATATTAATTCATTTCAATCCTTCAGTTAACAGAAGGAATTATAGGCAACTTCACTTTACAATATCAAGGCATTGTGAAGCAACCAAAGAATGAAAATTTGGAAAATCGAATGGATCTAGCACCTAATTCTCTAAACTTGGAAGGAAGTGTACATAATACTCACTAATACCTCGGAAGAGAAAGGTTTCATTTTGTTATATCCTGATAAATCAAAACGTTTGTTTTATGGCTAACAGACGCCCACTAATAAAGTTAAGTTGTTGGCAGAATTAAATTTTGTAAAATTACAATTTCATGCAGTTGAAGCAAACTACAGTACAGTTGAACCTCGATTATCTATACTCTGATTATCCAGACTTTTCAATTGTCCAGACTTGTTTCATCTTCATCTAGTCCTGTTTTTCTTATGAATATTACTAAGGTTTGACGTTGGTGAGGCAAAACCTTTCTTATCACTGTTGACTGAGTCAGACAATCAGGAAAGCTTTGATGCATCAACCAGTTGGTTAGACATTAGGCTAAAATCATCATAGCATAACACCTCAAGTATGATCTGTTCACTAATACAGTCCATTCCCTTTATGCCCGTTGTTTACATTTTTGTGTCATTAATATGCGTATTTTTGATTGTACGGACTCTTGATCATGCAGATATGTTGCACAAGGCCCAACAAATCCAAATAACTGAGCTTCAACAGTATCTCAAGATCACTTTTTGAAGCAGTGCTTGCCAGATGGCTTAGCGTACAGTAAATGATAATAATAATAATCTTATAATCAAAATCATTGTTAACTCTGTGCATTATTTGCTTTGATGATTTGCATGTTTATGCAAATCATTATAATTAAGGTCTGCTTTATGTAACCTTAATTTGATTTGGCCTTTTGGTTTGCCAGTTGACTTGAATTGCTAATATAGAGGCACAATGATAATTGTAACTGTTTAGCTTGGCATGTTGGTGAACTATTAAAGTCTAGTCTATATTATGTAGAAAAAACTCTACATTTTTGGCGATGTCAACAATCCCATGTTTTTCGTACTATTGACAAAGTTGCAGATGGTGCTGATCTGCAATGGTGGACAATGATATTGGGAAAATAAAATGGTTTTAAGCCTGTGGTCTGAGCTGATTGCCCATTTTAGATGTTTACACACCATTTGGCTCCTGTTTCACACTTTCTGTTAGCAGTTAGGTCTGTTGTAAAATTCTCAATTCAGTTTCAACCTCCTTAGTTTTTCACCATGCTAAGTCAAGAAATTCAAAACAGTGGAAGTCTGAAGAAATTCCTTCTTGCTTAGTCACTTAAACTCTCTAATGAACTACATATTCCTTTCTTTTGTTTGCACTGTTTTGTTTCATTTAGTACTTTTTTATTATTTAAAAAATACATCATGTTCTATTTACATATTCAATACTCGGAATTCACAGCATTCACTCCATATTCTTAGGAAGCCTATTGTCTATGGGCCCTTGGCTTCTAGGCCACATCTTACCCATCTTATCATTAATTAGTATTTTGTATAATAATTTTTGCACTGTATATCCCAGGTTACATTGTATGTGTTGTTGTTTTTTTGTGTGTGTGGCTTTTGTTGAGATAGAGAATGGTGACCAGCAACAAGGGGAGCAGGGTTGGCGCAGTGGTGAGAGCGCTCGCCTTCCACCAATGTGTCCCGGGTTCGATTCCCGGCCCCGGCGTCATATGTGGGCTGAGTTTGTTGGTTCTCTACTCTGCTCCGAGAGGTTTTTCTCTGGGTACTCCGGTTTTCCCCTCTCCACAAAAACCAACATTTGATTTGATTTAATTTACTTCATTTGCGCTTTACAGTGTCCCCAATTAGCACAGCAGTGCTAAATACAGTTGACACTCAAATAAAGTTCATTATTATTTATTTATTTATTATTGCTACTCTATCTAACTCCCACATTCTACTGCTATGGAAAATCTTTTTAGCAAACCTGTTGACACTTTTACACTACACTCATTCATTGCATTAGGTGGAAATACATTGCAGTATTGAAGATTTTAGAGATTCTGTTCACATCCAGTGGAGTTCAACTTTCATGGAGAAAGGTGGGTGTTTTGAAAACTACAAGTATATGAACACATAATTGTGAATAGGTTTTGTGATGTATATGTTGTTAGTTAAAATGAATTTCAGGTCAAAATAGTTCCAAACTAGTTTGATTTGTTTTTCCCTTTGTTTCAGATTATTGGAGGATTATGCGAATTAATCTGAAACAAAGGAAAAAAACCAATCAAACCAGTTTGGAACCATTTTGACTTGAAATTCATTTTAACCTACAACATATACAGTTGTACAGAGTATGGTAGTTAGTTGGTCAGTATTAACAAATTTCACACAAGAGTAGAAGGGTGGTTAAGGGCTTCACTTCTTCTACAACACACTTTACAGTAAGCGTATTTTTAAAAACTTATTACAAACTTACAAGAAATAAATCATTAATTTATTCAATATGTTGTGATGCACAATAAGATTTTTAGAATATTATAAATTTAAATGTTATTGCAGGTTCTTAGACCAAACTCTAAAATAAAAGTGCTTATCATACAGTCATATGAAAATGCTCTGCCAGGTCTAATCATAACCTGCTACAACATTTAAAAAATAAATTTTACAACATGTTGTGATGCCCTTGGATATTTTCAAATTACTTACAGCTGGGTAAAGAAATGATGAATAAAATATAATTGTCATGTGTACTTATCATGGTCAATTTTCTTATTAGTTATCTGTAAAACAACCCATAGGCATGTTTTTTTTTCTACTTTACATCACCTAGGTGTATGTACATGTTAACAATGGAATAAAGAACATGTAAACAGTAGCAATTATGCAGAATAATGCAATAATTAAAAATAAATTAAACTTAAGAAAACATTAATTTAGTTTGAAGGTGGATTTCAAAGGGATCCAGCACAATTTTCAAGCCAAGTTATTGAACAAGCAATTCTGAGATGATAGAATTCATTCCTTTATTGATATGTTGTAAAGTAGAATGACTATGGTAGTTTGTGCTGCACAATGAATTCTGTGACAAAACTTTATTATGTTGCATCTCTAAATGAAAGGATTTCTCAAAACAAATAGCTTCCTTTATAAAATTGTAGTTGTATAAACTTTTGCATTTGGCTCACGACGTAGTCACTTGGTCTGTTGGATCGCGATGTTTTGACCAGCCATTTAATTTATATGTCGAGCGTTTGCACATGACGCCACGGCAGCCATGTTGGTGTCCCTAAACATTTCATTTTTCATTTTATTTATTTATTCCATTCCAGAATTACAAAGATAAATATAAAGTACACAAGTAAGAGTAGAAATGGAAAAGGGCAAAAATATAGCAAGCTAATTGGATGCCCTTCTTTAATTGACAATAAAAATTAGGGTAAAAAAGTTAAACTTGACATAGGAGAGGAAGAAGTATAAATTAATTAATATTGAGCAAAATAATACTGAAAGAGTGCTTTTTTAAAATGTTTTCTAGTCGCTAAGTTGCGTTTAGATAAAGGAAGGTCATTCCAATAGTAACATCCAATAACAGTGGGGCAAAATTTCCTTACATTTATTCTGGAGAAACCGGGGTTTAAGTGTTGTAAGGATGCACTTCGAGTAGCGTAGTTATGTTGCTCAGATACCAGAGATACGGTGTAATTAGACGGTTTTTCATCAGTTAAGTGGTCATATAATAGCTGGCAGGTATATAGTTTAACAATGTCAGGAAGCTTAATAAGACCAAGGTTTACATAATGGGGAGTAATATGATCACGAAGTGGCACATTGTTAATTATTCTAATAGCTTTGTTTTGTAGTCTAACCAATTGTGACAATGGAGCCTCGTAATTATTACCCCACAGTACGCAACCATAAGTTAAATAGGGATATATAAGTGCATAATAAATACTTATTAAGGATTGGGATGTCACATAGGGTTTTACTTTTGCAATAACATTTACACTTTTGCTAATTTTATTACTTATATAATCAATATGGTCGTGCCAAGACAGTGAGCAATCAATGAGTCCTAAATATTTAACACTAAAAGACTGTTCTAGGTACCGGTCTGCTAGTTTAAGAGGGATATGTAAATTATAATTTCTTTTTTGGCGTGGTTGAAAAACCAGGTATTTTGTCTTACTTAAATTCAAGGTTAATCTGTTTGAGCATAACCATTCATAAATAGCAGGCAATTCTGAGTTTATTCTCAGTAGAAGTACTTCTAAATCTTTACCAGTCGCAGTTAAAGAAGTGTCATCAGCAAATAGTCTTACAGAGAAGTAGTTGGTTGATTTAACAATATCATTAATATAAATTAGAAAAAGAAAAGGACCTAGAATCGACCCTTGCGGTACACCTGAGCTTATTAAAAGAGAACTAGACTCGATACCATTAACAAATACCTTTTGTTTCCTGTTGCTCAAGTAAGACTTAAACCACTGATTTTCAATACTTCGAATACCATATGAGTTAAGTTTAGATAACAGAATAGAGTGATTGACCGTGTCAAATGCTTTACTTAAATCAAGAAACAAGGAAAAGGTGACTATGTTGGTGTCCCAAACTGATCCTCCAGGAATTAAATTCTATTCTTATGCAAACATCTTCTTTTTCTTCCGTTTAAAACATGGTCGCTGATCAAGTAAAAAAAACGTCGTAAAATGTCGTAATTCGATTTTATCCTTGGTTTAAATTTTATTTTGTATCTGGGTATGGTAATTTTTGATAAGGTGAAATTAAAATACAACATACTTGTGAAGTGACCAAAAGTTTCCTCACGTGAAGTAAAGCTGCTCTTGAGTCAGTTGACCCACACAACTGGCATTATTACTTTTGTAAACAGCTTTATAAGCAGCACTGTTGAAATCTTAAACACTGTTACACCCCACTCGTCACTTCTACTCTTTTGATCAGGAAATACCAAATTTCGTTCAGAATATCGCTGTGTATTTCAAAATTGCTTTGGCGGTCGCAGAATTTCGCTGCCACACAAACAGTTGTGAATTATCGCGTGACCAACATCGTGATATAAAGAAATAGCAAGCGTTGTGTATAATTTTTTGGTAATACATTCATGTCCTATATTTTGGAGCCGTTCTTCCAGACCTGTTTGAGTTTTCAATCGATAATTACATGAATTCGTTTGCAGCAAAAAATCTTATACTTCTACGTGTTGTTTCTTACTTGATGCTTTGTTTACATGAATTTTTTAAGCAAGATATCTTGAAAAGCAGAAGAGTTACAATGCTTTAAATCTTTGGTGTTTATAGGGCATGAATGTATTACGAATTGTTTCGCAATCTGATTGGTTTATTCCCCAAAATAAGTACTCTCCTCCGCAGCCTCCGTCACGCAACTGGGGGAGAAGCGTTGTGTGACGACTGTAATAACGGCTGCGGAGGAGACTACAAAGTAAGCGGTTCTGATTGACTAATGCATCGCGTGACACATTGACGCGAACAGCGTTGTCTGGACTCTTATCGACAACAGCAAAGTCAGTCAGATTTCGAGATTAGTAGCAATTGTGTCATAAAAGAGTCCGGACAATTGTAAAAGCTCTACGACTTTTTTCACCTAATTTTCGTTTCGTGTTCGGGAACTTTGGATTTGATTTCATTTGGCTTCCATTCTCGGGAGAATCTTCACAGTTTACGTAAACAATACACGACATACTCACTTTTGCGGCCTGGTGCGAGCATGCGTGTGTTACATACCTCTTACTAACAGAGTTCGAGGTCCGTACTGTAAGTTACGGACCGACACTGGTATAGACCTAACAATAGTATTGTTGTTTCCTCGCGAATAATAATAATAATAATAATAATAATAATAATAATAATAATAATAACAGATAATTTTTAAGACTTTGTGGTCAAAGGAGGGTGTAGAATGATGCTTTGTAATATGGCTGGTTTCGCAAGTGTGGAAGATAAGTGATGTCCTAAGTTTTGATTGTCTGTTGAAGCTATTGCATGTGTCGCGAAGCAAAACAAAACAAAACAAAATGGCACTAAAAAATAATAAATCCTTTGTTGACCAAGCTTGTTTGGTCAAGATGTATGGTAGTGTCCTCTTTCTTATTTTCCAAAAGAACTTGACCAAATGCAGCCATCCTATTCTCACGCATGGTCAATTTAGTACAAAAAGGTTATTTTCCTAAGAAAACGGCACCTCGTTATGAGGACTTGGAGCACTAAATTGAAGATGTAAAGGATGTTTCAAGCGTCAGCCCCTTAGTAGTGCCTGTGATGAAGAGTGCATGCTCAAAACAAAATTAAGAAGACTGGTGTTTTGAAGGAATCTTCGGTGCATGCAGTGATTTGAAGCGACTCCAAGTTATTGTTGCTCACTTAATTATGCTGTAATTTTGTTATTTTTCAGAAGTCTGCAAGAAGATCTTCAAATGTACTCTCTGTGATAGGGGGTTTGGATGTGCTTCACGGCTCAAACAGCACGAATTAGTGCACACAAATGAGCGGCCCTTCAAATGTACACATTGCGGGAAAGGTTTCACGCAATCAAACAACCTCAAAGTGCATGAAAGATCACACTCTGGTGAAAAGCCCTACAAGTGTAGCTTTTGTGAGAAGAGCTTTACACACCTTTCAAACCTAAGGGTACATCAAAAAAGGCACACTGGAGAACACCTGTACAAGTGCCCGGAATGTGACAAGTCCTTTATAGTACTATCTCATTTTAGATACCACCAAAGGAAGCACGCTGGTGAGAGACCCTTCAAATGCGCCCTCTGTGACATGTGCTTTGGACATTCCTCTCATCTGAGATCACATCAAAGAAAGCACACGGGCGAGAAACCTTATCGTTGCACTATTTGTCCAAAACGGTTTACTCAAAGCTCAAATCTGAAAAGGCACCAAATGACACACACAGGGGAAAAGCCGTTTCAATGTAAGCAATGTGGTAAAGCCTTTAGTACCTCATCAATCTTGAACCAACACAAAAAAATACACAGCGACTGCAAGCCCTGTAAGTGTGCTCAGTGTGGGAAGGGTTTCAGAAGTGTATCAAACCTTAGAAGGCATGAAATAACGCATTCTGAGGACAAACCTTTCTGCTGTACACTGTGTGGAAAGTGTTTTAGTCAGGCGCCATATCTTAAACTCCACGAAAGAACGCACTCAGGAGAAAAACCCTATAAGTGCACCATATGTGGAAAGGGTTTTTCACAAGCATCAAACTGTAAAGTACATCAACAAACTCACGCCAGTCACAAGTGTATCGTGGAATCACCCTGCCTTAAAGACAACCAGAATACAGATCCAGGTATGAATTCGTTTCAGTTTAAACGTTTTGCCTCGTATTCTCTTGTTAAGGAACATCAACAATGTGAGTATACTTGCACAGCGATTGACAAGATTGAATATTTGACCCTCCCCCTATTTGCCCAATTTTAACAATTGCGATTTAGCCTGAAAAACGAACGCGAGTCCAACCCTCTACGTCGCGAATGCTGGTGCTATGCTCAACCAGCTTTGCTAAACCAGCCGTCTTCGCTGGGATCAGGTTGTCGCGAATGCCTTGGCGGCCGTACTTCACGATAACACGAAAATGTCTCTGAACGATTTAAAGTCGAACCTGTATTATTAAGCGGCACCGTGTTAAGCGGTCACTCTCTATTAGGCGGTCAGTTTTCAAAGTCCCGAAATTTACTTCCCTTAATGTGCTGTAATTTTGACCATTCATTTAGCGGTGACCTCTAAGCGTTCGCGGTCACAACGGAAATTTTGCTATTGTCTTGATTTGTATTAAACGGTCACACGTACTTGTTCATGCAGTTTCAAATAATGTAACCCACGAGGTACAATAACTGATTTCCTTGTTTATTTTCGCAAATCATTAAACAGCCGGAAATGAATGTCTGTAGTTTGAGGTAAAACGTCTGATCAGCTCTGAAGGTCGAATTCTTTTTTCATTAATATCTGTTTGAACCAATTGCATGGGAAGTTGTCCTCTTGAAAGTGATATTCACGTGGCACTTCAAGACCATGGCTACCTCCTCTGTTTACGCGTTTTTTCTTGAATAACGACCTTTTCAGAATTTTACGGTCTCTTCAAAAACTAGTCGGCCACGTTTCCATTATCAGCACTGTCGTTTATAAATTGTACATTAAATGATTAAAAGTGATTAAGAGAAAATGAGGAAAGAGAACATAACCTCGTCTGATATGATACGGGGACAGAATCTATTTTAGCGCGGAGTCTATTTGTATCTCGTTCCATGGCTGCGCGGTTTCCCAATACCGCAAGTGTAAAGTTGAGGTCAAACGAAACAAGATCCCCATGGCGCATTGAAATTACAACCACGTGATGAGAAGGAGATCAGCCATTGGTCAATTAAAATACTTTCCGGATCTAAAAATAGATTCTATCCCCTTATCATAGTAAGAGAACCCAGAATGGAAGATGCGCTCTCTTACCTCGTTCTCATGCAGTGATATAAATGGCATTTTTGATCGTATTTTAACTGTATTTCTTGCAACCTGTCTTAGGCGGTCACCCGGTATCAAGCGGTCACCTGACCATTCCCTGAGGGTGTTCGCTTAAGACAGGTTCGACTGTGGTACTTAAGTCGATGAGGCCCGGGTTAGACGTCGCATTTCACATGTGCCGAATTTAATTTCCATTTTTGTCGGCTAAAACAACAAATGCTACGGCGTGTGATTCAGGCGTCGAATTTATTGGTGTCGAATTTAATTCCATTCGCTTTCAACATCCCCAATTTCCTCCCGGAAACCTTGTTATCCAGTATGATGGACAACAAAGTGGTTGCTGAAATCGACGAAAACTCAGTACGTTTTATTCAACATATGATTCATAACAACAGAAGACGAAGGTTAATGATGCAATTAACCGTAAACTATCTTCTTTACTAACTCCCGTATTTTTATCATTTCATTGAAGCACGACTCTCAATATGTCACAGATTTTCCCTCTTTTCCATCCAGGAGTGTCCTCTTCGCTTTCGAAAACCAAGTACTCATAAAAAAAGTAATTACCGCACGTTAATTATATTTTTTTGTCAAGAAGGATGAACAACACAGCCCTTCGTCTTTCGCAATATTACCCGCGTTTTTTAGACTCTTCTGTTCATGGTATTCACTGAAATCTTAGCGAATTGTGGGTAATAAATCAGTCATAATAATTTACTGTAATGTATGCATTATATTTCGCACATGTGAAATGCGACGTCTGAATCAATTGTCGAACCAAACTCGAATCTTCGACTCTTTCAGTCGCAGATACGGCGAAAGTCGTATTTAATTCGAAACTGTCGAGTTTAATTAATTCAAACGTCGCAGTTCACATGCCTTTAATTTTCGAATTGACTTTGGCACATGTGAAATGCGACGTTTGAACTGGGCCTTACACGCGCTAGCCGAGTAAGAAAGACGCCACCCGAACTACGGTTACAAGGGGACAACTGAGATCGTATAGCAATCTAATAAACTTCCGCTCGCGTAAGGTAATGTCCAATGTACTGTCAAACTGTCACCATACAAAGAAACAGAGCAAACGTTCTTCACAAGGTCATTACTGGGTTCATACAAAAGTATATATACCTTATATATGTACCTTTTAAGTAGCCTACGTGTAGCCGCACCCTCCCCCCGAAGGAGAAAACGGGAGGAGGAAACGTCGTTCCCTCCTCCCGTTTTTTCCTTTGGGGGGAGGGTGCGGCTACACGTAGGCTACCTTTTAAGCAGAAGCTGTGATAAAATGAACTGTTATCTTGCCTTCAGATTTGAACTTATCAGAGATGTTAATCATGTTAAAAAATTTTTGCTTGAAAATAATCTAAAAAATGTTTTGAGAACCATCTGCGGTTTATGTTCAGTGTAAAACGGTGTGAAGATTTTCTTTGTTTTAGGCCATTGTTGTCGTCGTCTGCATTGTTTGGATTTTCTTTGTAATCTTTACTTACGTCACTGGTGCATTTTACACCGAGCAAGTAGTAGGAAACTGGGGTTTCTAGCTCAATGAATTTTTTTCATTAATTTTCTGGCTCAAAATGGTTTTTGGGTGTGGTCATTAATTTTTTGGCTCAAAATGGTTTTTGGGTGTGGTCATTAATTTTTTGGCTCAAAATGGTTTTTGGGTGTGGCCAAATTTGTATATTTTGTGTGGGGGGTGTTGTATAAAAATTGAAAGTTGGGTTTGAGTGTGGTAGGTGTGTGTATATTTTGAGCAAAAGAGAGAATGGGTGAAATTTATGGATTGGATTATGTTAATATTAATTTCATAAACGAAGATCATTTGAACACTAAAGATTTTATTGAAAAGAATAAATCACAGTTACTTTGGTGGCTTAGTAAATATCGTGCATTTATTAATTATGATTATTTTATTGAAGTCTGTTAATTTCAATGTATGGGAAAGTGAACATGTTGTTAATAGATATACAGATTTTGGTATAAATGGTTCATTTGATGATTTTGTAGGAACATTGGATCATATGTGCGCCAATTTGTTTGAGGGTTATTTTAATTATATGGAGTTTTATAATGATAATTGTAATTTTGAAATAAATGATGATGATGATATTTACCTAGTTGATGAACTTAATATTTATATACATACTAATCCATGTAAGATGCTATATAAGAAGAAATTTGATGAATTAATTCAAGAAGAGTTAATATATAATGCTAATAGACGGATATATAGATTGGCACATAAACGGGCTTTTTACAATGATTTGTGGGAGGAGCTAATGCGTGAAGCAATGTATCCAAGTAGAGTATGGGATTGGTGTTTTGATAATGAAGAAAAGGAACTTTTTGAGAAATTGTGGAATGGTTCCTTGAAATAGATATATTCGATTAATTTTTAGTTATAGACTATACTTTTGTAACGCGATTCACGTTACAAATGTGAAAAATTTAAACTTTGGGTTGAGCGTGGTAGGTGTTGGTATTTATTGGAGTAAAAGAGACAATGAGTGATATTGATGCAGGTAAAGAGTGCAAAGGTTCTATAATTTGTGAGCATGGTGGGCGAAAATACCATTGCAAAGATTGCCCAGGTGCTGGAATTTGTGAGCATGGTAAGGTTAGGTACACATGTAAATTTTGTCCAGGCACTGGAATTTGTGAGCATGGTAATGTTAGGTACACATGTAAATTTTGCCCAGGCTCTGGAATTTGTAAGCATATTAAAATAAAAGGAAATTGCAAGGAGTGTAGCCCCCACAACTTTTGTATACATGGTAGGTATAAGACTAATAATCTTAAGTATAAGTGCAATAGGTGTACTGGTGATTATGTTTGCAAGCATCAATTTATAAGGAAACGTTGTGAAAAGTGTGGTCCACTACTAAATGTATAATTATTATAATACTTTTGTAACGCGATTCACGTTACAAAAGTTCACTTAATCATTACACACTACTATGGTAATTCTATCAGGATGTTTTAAAAACATTAATAATTATATTAGAAAAATAATATGAATTGGGATTTAATCATTATAGATATTTTAATTTTAATGTTTGTAATAGGATTAATTATTTACTTTGTATTTGTTTATAAAAGGAATGTTTACACATTTAATAACATGAGATACTCAAGATTAAGATTATATAATAATAGAAAAAGATTGGCTCCAAATTCAAAGAAAAAGTATGAAGAGGAGTGTAGAAGAATATTACAAAACATATTCGGAGCCGAGTTTCCTTCAATCCGTCCAAATTGGTTGAGAAATCCTGGAACGGGTAGGAATCTTGAACTTGATGGATTCAATCCTGACATAAAAACATTATGGGTACTGGATTGGCATTTGAATATGATGGGCTTCAACATTATGAATACACATCTATGTTTCACAGAAATAAGAGTGATTTTCATTATCAGGTTTTTAAAGACTCACTAAAAAATAATGTGTGTCAATCAAAAGGTATTGTACTTATAAGAGTGCCACACTTTGTATTATTTAACGAACTAAATTCTTATCTTAATTCAGAACTTGAGAAATGGTGCTTAAAAAATGAAATTTGATTTTTATTGATTTAGTGGTTGCTATTTTACTGAGCTTTTATGGAAAGGTTACCAGTAAAGGAGCTAAAAGAAGTAGCTAGAAAAGCTGGAATACGTGGGTCTAGTAAACTAAAAAGAGTTGAATTAATAAAAGCTCTTAATGATATTCAGTATGGAATTTGTGAACATGGTGAAGATGAGTATTCATGTGAGAAGTGTTATGGTCCTAGGATTTGTGTTGATGATAATAGTAAAGATACTGTTTTTTCTAATAATAAAAAATTTTATAAAGGTGTGGTAGGAACACCAATATCTGTTATATATACAGTAGATTTGGGAATACTATTTTTGAGTATTAGTGTAGTGTGTATAATATTTATTATGTTCTACAAAAATGAATGTGTGATTGAACTTCACAAAGATGTATAAATTCATGCTAAGACTTTTGTAACGCGATTCACGTTACAAAAGTTCACTTAATTATTACACATACTTTATTATAACCTCCCTTTTGTACTTCCTAGCTATATTGATAGCTGACTTAGTACCTGTTGAGTAATGTGAAGGTAAGGCTAATACATGTGTTACACACTCCATAATAGCCCTATTACGAATTGGCCCAGCCGCCTTGCCATAATAGTCCCATTCTTTGACTATAGGTTGAGAATCCATCTTTGGTGGTGGTGTTGGCTTTGGCCTAGATGCTGCATGTGGTAACTTAACTTTTGAAGAACCTAGGTTATGGCTTATCCCCACAGTTCTAGTCTCCAGGTTCACGTTTGTGTTAACTCCAAATTTCATCTCATCAGTGGCTTTCATAAGGTTGTTATTGTATCCAACCACACTCTCTGTGTTTATAATCATATTACTTGGCATTAACCATATTCCGGGTGCAATGGCTAAATCTAGTCTTAATTTAGCTTCTTGAGTGGCCAGCTGGTATCTTTGAACCGAGCTTGAAATGTCATTCTCTATCACACTACTTTCAAACAGAGCCAAGAATTCTTGTTGTGTCTCAATTGCACCACCACCAGTACCAACAATCGAATTTCTGGTGTTAACTTGTGCACCCAGCACACAGTAAACAAAAGCCTCAGCAGATCGATTCAATCTACCAAGTCCAGCTTTGGTGAGTCCATAACTACTAGTTGGAATGAACCAGGCATATTTATAGTCAGCAAAGTCATCATTTCGAATGAATGAGATTAGATTGCCTTTTTCCTTTTTACCACCATCATCAGAGAATTTACCACCTTCGCCAGGCCATTGATTTGCATCTTCATCATAGTTTCGAATTACATGAACATTCTGGAATCCCCCACCTCTTCCATGGTAGCCAGCTCCATAGTCAATGAATATATCACCCAGGCCATGGTTTCGCCCTCCTTTCCATCTAAAATCCGAATTATTAGCTATCCCGAATTCAGCGCACAATCTTTGGTAAGCAACTTTACTGTAAGGATTGTTGTTTATGACAAATGGCTGTTCATCAGGCAATGGCACACTTAATTCGTATAGAATTCGCCTTATGGTGAAGTACACGTGAAACTTCATGAATCCAGCCACCACTTTTGGATAGTTCAAGCTTTCAAAGGGGCTTATACCACATCCGGAGGTTGCACACCACACTGCAAAATTAAGCTGTTGAGGCCAGTAATTCATGTTAGGCGCGTTCAACCACTTTCGGCTTTGCTTTCCAAATTTGAAAGTCACAACTTGAGATGTAAACACATTACGCATTTTAGCAGTGAATTTCTTGGTGTTTGAAACGTAAATGTCTAATGAGGTTAGCATGGATGTGGTATCATTTGTGGGTTCATCAAAGTCAACGGCTGGTATTGGGTAGTGATTATTTCTTATGGTTAGACTATCTGGGAATGAACCTATTTTATCATTCAAACCTAAATCAGTCCAAAGTAATATCTTAAGATTGGGTTTAAGTCCATCAGTCCATGTCTTGCCAGTAGGGTCATCATAAGACATGACTGTTAATCCATTACCTGCCCATTTCATATACCCACCATAGCTATCATAAACAAATTTGAACTGGCTCAAGTCAGCTTTTGGATATCTAGTTTTGAAATCATTGAGTAAGCCCATCTTCTATCCAGTGTTTGGGTAGAAGGGTTCTAGCTTTTAATTCAATAAGATACCTTTTCATAAGTTATGGTTATGGCCCTCCTTTGAGTTCTTTGAGTATTTCTTTTCGTACCCTCTGTCTCAATACCATAGGGTCTTCTCCAGTCAGATTTTTTTGAGCTTTGAGTCGTATTTCAGCCTTAAGCTTTTCAAACTTCTTGAGTTCTTCAATTACCAAGGAGAACTCTTTGTCAGAAATCTTATTATCGTTAAGTGCTTTGGAAACCAAGTCTTCAATGGTGTTTATTTTTGATTTAGCCAGTGTAATGGTACTTTGGTGTTTGACAGCTTTCTTGTCCAGACTTTTGGAGATTTGTTCACACGCTATGGAAGTACAAACGAGTATTCCACTAGTTACCCCTAAGGGTATAGCTGCCACAATTCCAACTCCACTCAAAGAGGTGCCCAATCCACCAGCCGCTAAAATACAAGATAGTATACCACAGGTTGAGCTTGCATTTATGAGTGCGCTTTTTGACCGGTTGTACTTTTTGAGTACAGTCTCATAATGATTCAATTCAGACTTAAGCGTTTTCAAAATGTCAGTACACTGCTGAAGTCTGAATGAGGGCCCATCAGTGGGTGTTGGAGGAGGAGCCGTTGGAGGCAATTCAGGATATATTCTATTATACTCATCCATATTTGTTACGACTATAACTTTCTTTTAAAATGTTATTTGAAACTTAAGGTGATAGTGATGGGAGAACCCTTAAGATGCAACTTTTTCCACTCACTGTCGAATATTCTTAAATCGAAGTGATTTATGGGACTATTTGATTTCTGTGCCGGGATGACTGGATAATTCTGTGAGGATATGTTAGCAAGGAGGTATGAGGGTGAAAACTTAACAGGACTCACCGATTGAATTTTATTCGTATAGGATAACAAATTATCCACTAGACTGCAAGTAAGTCTAAGTGGCTCCTTGATTTGGAGTTTTATGGGGTATAACTTGCCAGGATTTATGATTTCAGGCACACCAAGTCCAATTTGTGATCCTCTCGTAAGTTTAATGTTGAAGATCTTATTGGAGTAGAGATAGTCAACAGTATCAGTCTCAATAATCGAGAGCTTAGCCCTGTCTGTATCGTTGAGAAATATAGCGTGTATATCACGCAGAGAGTATGTACCGGGTTGGATTATTATTAAGGGGCGATTATCTTCCTTGAGTATGTTCTGTCGGTCCTTGAAATTAACTAATCGTTTGGGCATCATACAATCCAGGAGTTGTATCTCACGAACCTTTTCCAGAGGAGGATCCAAGTACACCCTAGTTTCAGACTCATACATGGTAACGCTCAACATTTTGGATTATTACTCGGTCTCCTTTAAATTTCTATATTTAGCCTCACTGAGGAATTGAGTTTTAATGATTCCACAGCTGGCACATTTGCACTTCATCATGGGTCTGCCTTTGGATGTTTTGGTGAAGGTCTCACTGCCAGGCACACATTCAGTTTGTTTTTTCTCTTTGACGCAATAGCTCTTCATTTAAATTCACTTACGCTTTTTCTTTAATTCCTCTACAAAGTAAAGTACAACTGCCACTATTAACAGCCAGGCGTTCTTACCCAAGAATGAGATGACTTCACCCGCAGTCTTGAATAAGAAGCTTACAATGGCGCCAATCATACCAGGTAATAATTCGCCCAGCTTTTTACCAATGGTCTTTAGTCCATCACCAAGGCCTTTACCCAATTTCGAGAGTCCTTTGGAGAGGTTGGAGACTATAACACCAATTACCACTCCAACTGCACTCATAACAGCAAAGACTGTGAATCCATATTTCTTGAATATAGACTTCACTCGGTCTCGCAATGACATTCGTTCCTGGATTTGTTCATTCTCACCTTCCAGGTTAGCTATCTCCTGTTCCTGCTCACCAATTTCTCTCGAGAGAGTTTCTATTTGGCTACTTTCCTCTGGGGTTTTAAGTGGCTTGTCTCTGTGGAATCTTAGCTGCTCCTTCAGTTTGGTTAACCTGGTCTTTTTCTTAGATATCTCACCATCATTAGCGTCCACAACTTCATCTGCGCGTGGCCCTAGACTATTCTTGATTGTATCCGGTAACTTATCATTCAGTTCATCATCACCTTTGAATAATACATAAGGTTTTGATCCTTTCCTAAACAATTTGACAACTACTTGCTTGAATTCATTAAGTCTAGCTGTAAATTTGGAAGTATCAACTTTGGGGAATCTTGCTCTGATCTTAGCCCAAGCTTCATCTTGTTCGATTTCCATTTCTTCTATCAAGGGCCTGGTTTCATCATCACCACCAAATGAAGTTTCTTCATAAGGATCTTCATAAGTGGTTGATGTCTTTGTGATTGGGCTAAGATAAAGTGTTTCATCTCCATCATCACCGGCTCCAGGTTCATTTAGTTTAGTTGGGTCTAAATCAGGATCAAAAGTTGCCATATTTGATGCTAAATATGGGAACTTCTAAATTGATTTCACAACCACTTACTAGTAATGTATCCTAAGGCTAACATCCCACCAGATACATAAGCCATTTCTCCCATTTTTTTATCTGAATTAGGTCTATAGTAGTCAGAGAATTTTGGTGGATTTCCCATTTGATTATACAATCTCAGCGCTTCATCAGTCTTTGATATATTCTCATAGGCCTGGTTTTCATCACCCTTCCTCCTATTAATAAAGTCAATATATGCTAAGGGCTTCTCTTGGTATGCAGCGTAATCTTTTTGGTACTTCTCCATTGCTTTGTCATGCCTTTCTCTTTCGAGTTGTAGATCAGCTGAAGATGAACCACTAAGGGCCTTTGCTATATAATTTCCACCAGTGAAGGCTGTTGCATTGAGTACTGCTCCTCCAAGCATGATTGCTATACTAGCCATTTATAAATATATATTTTATTATTTTAAATCAAATACCTTTGTACTATAATTATGCCAGCTCCAAGCATTAAATATGGATATATTTTCCAACGAAGCTCCTTAAAATCCTTTCTAAACTTAACAAGATCTTCATTTTGTTTTCTTCTAAATCTAGAATATACTAAATCTGTCAGCCTATCTTTGTTTTCCTCAAAATATTCTTTACAATATTTATCCACAGTAGATTTATTAATAACTTCTGAATTGGTCATGTTTATGTAACTATAATTACAAGTCTTTAAATAATATTTCATCATCATCATCATTTACTTGGTAATATTTTCTGGTCTTCCAAGTAAGTTTTGAGATACATGCTTGCACTCAATACAGCCACCCATTTACCATAATTCATTATACTTGATGATGGATCACCAATGAATGATTCTCTCAGGGCCTTCTTTCCAACATAACCCACAGCAGCAGCCAGACCAATGAGCACTGCAGAATCAGTAACTGTCTTTACGAGCTTGTTGTCAGACATTTTGGATTACATCCACTCACCTTTTAAATTATTTTCTTCTTTGGGTGGCTGTCTATTATCCATGATTCTGGTTGGAGGGGGATTGAAATTCATAACTGGTACATGCAAGTCAGGTATTCTATCCCTATAACTTTTAAACATGGCATAAGAAGCTAGTCCAATGGATCCAAGTGTTAGCACATTTTGGAATGATAGACTTGGTAGCCATTCATTAACCCTACTTTCATCTTTTTTGTTTGATTTGACCTCCTCCTTCTCCTGCGCGCGCTTATAAAAAGCCATAGCTTCATTTCTTTTGGCTTGTATAGCCTTACCAGCCTTTACTCTTTTGGGGTCTTTGACTTTTGTTTTAACTTCAGGCTCTTTAGTAATTTGCTCAATAGTATTTTCTTCAGTAGACATGTTATGAGTTAATATATTCTAACCTTTAAGTCTCCTATTAAGTTATATAATAGGAAGCTTTCAATTTCTAATATATGAATTTAGTTTACTGTTTCTTTTTACGTGGCCTTTGTTTTGGTTTAGGAGGAGTTACTTCTACTTCTTCTGGAGATTCATATCCTGAAGCTAATAATTCTTCAACAGTATTCTCAGTAAATTCAACTTCTTCTTCATCATCAACTTCATCGTCTTCAAAAGTAACGTCTTTGAAGTCACTTTCTTCATCTTGTAATGGTGGTCTTGGTGGTGTCTCTTCAATAAGAGGTTTGGTTAATCTAATTGATTTGACTATAAATTTCAAATCAGCAATGAAATCAGTTGTACCCTGTGGTCCAAAGCATATACTATCTAATTTTAATGAAACTTGTGCGCATGCCTTAGTACCTGTATTATCACCTTTTTTATACATGTACTTATGGTAGGTATCATTTCTTTTACGGCCTATAAATGATGTGTATGATTTTAAATCTGAACCTAATCCACTAGTCTTAAATTTTAGATACATTCTTAGTGGCTGGTTATATGTTTTTCCATTCTTAGATTTTTTTGGTTCTGGTCTTATGTATGGCGGGTTTACCAAATCTAACGGCTCTTTTTCCAATAAACCTAATTTAATTTTACTTTCGCTTATGTCAGGCATTTTTTTGTTAGTGTCTTTATTATTATAGAATTCTTTCATAGTATAAGCTACTTTGACCATAATTGAATTAATTCTATCCATAGTTTCTTCTTCATACTTGGTTGGTTCATCCGTAGTGTAAATTGTTGTCATTGGATAAGTCAATTGGATACCATTGATATTTTCAGGTTTCTGTTCTTTTTCATATACATAATTATAAGACAGACCTAATATATTTTGATCTGCCAGCTGAAATGAAAGATTCTTTTTAACCCCATCTTCAACTACAAAAACCCTTGAGTAAGATTTAACTCCTCTCTTCACAGGATTCTCTATAATAATAGAGTCCCAATCGAAATCAGTCTCTTCAATTGGTACAAAACGATTTGTCATTGTTGAATTAGATTGCGCCATTTTGTTTGTTCTGAGTGGGTATACTGATTCCATGTCTAGTCTTGTTCAGTTTTCAATTTTTCAAACCCATAAATTTCAATGAACAGTATCAACTCCAACATGCTCTGTAGTAATTGGCTCAGGTTCTCTGATTTTGAAATGCTTAGCAATGTGAATAAATCCTGTTAGTAATGCAGTAAGTCTACCACCCCTTAGTACTAGTAATCCAGACAATTCTGATATCTCTTTCCTAATCAATTGATCATTCTTCCAATCATTTACTAGAGCTTGTATATCATCTATATTAACAAACTTAGCAACTAAGTAAGCTATTAGTTGTAAAGAGGGATCCACTAATCCATCAGCTATCTTCTTACCAGACACAACCTGATACCTTTTGTAGTATTTTTCAATATCTTTCTCTGATAATTTATGTGTATCTTTCAAATCCATATCAACTCCAGTGTACTCCTTAGTGGAGCCTAAACATGCTAATATTGAAAGTGATTCTCTTTTCAATTCCAAATCATTATCGGTGGTGGTGATTGGTTGGTTATTACCCACAGATGTTTCATCGTTCAAGATATTTTCAAGAGTTGCCATGTTTATGCTGTAATCGCTGGTATCTCTAAATAATTTTTGAATGGATGTCTAAGGGAGAAACACAGTCTGGCATACTTTTCCTTCTTGAGATGCTTCTTATACTTTTTACAAGTTTCAGCATCCAAGTCCCCACCATATTCCTCGAAAAGCATCTTCATTGCTATTTGTGATGGATTGTGGAATGAAACCACACAAGCCACATTCTCTCGAAATGGTTTGGATATAGATGTGAGCTGCTGAGTGAGAACCCAAACTGATATACCTATATGCCTGCCAGAAAAAGCCAAATCAATGAATTTATTTGAACGCTTCTTCAAATCTTTGGAAACGGCGCAATCGTCTAAGATTATAAGTGCATTCTCTCCTGAGAATAATGATGAGCAAAGAGTTAACAACTCGTTTATTTCATCCTGATCACTCGAATTTGGTGATAATACAAGGAATCGTTTGTCCCCCTTTGCAAAGTCTCTATAAGTCTTGTTGTGGGCATATGTTGGGCAAACCAATACAATATAATCAAATACTCCCCTATAATGCCCTCGAAGCTGTTCCACCAGGTATTGGGTCTTTCCACAATTCGTGGGTCCAGTGATGATGCAATTGAAGGGGATCATATTTTTGAGTTCATTCATCCTTACTTAATACATTAACTCCTTTAGATTAATGTTTCTTCTCAGGAGAATGTGAGAAGAAAGCATATGATAGCCTAATATACTATCTCTTCTAGATTACCATTCATAATGGCCATAACTGCATCCGCGACCACAAACATGTAACAGGTAAGAACCCCACCTCCGGTCTTCTCCCTTCGAATCTCTAGATTTACGCCATCACGAGTAGTTGTGATCTCCAAACCACTTCCATGAATATTATTATCTGGATAAGTCCTCATGTCAATCCACAAAGCAAACTTATTCGTATAAAAATCAACCTCTTTGATGGAATCACTCACACCAACTCGTTTAATTATGGACTGCCATAAATCAGTGGGTATCATACCTTTCAAATAAAGTCTGTTAGGCACTCCATCTATATTAATATTAACCGATGTGATCTTTGGATTTGCAAACATCTCAGAGTCCCTAGCACCCGCTGTATAAGGAGCCGTGAAAATACATAATATTCCAGTCATGGATCTCCTAGGCACGTTAATATGCTGATTAATCACATCGTCATTAGCCTCAGAGATTGGAAACTTTTTATGAAGAAGTATTTTCTCGTACGTGAATCCCCTTCCACTTTGATATGATGTAATAGCTTTACTGGCCAATTGACCACTTGATATGCACTGATACTCCAGTTCCATGTTTATTAATTTGTAATCAGGTGGTGTTTCGATGTTTGAGTAAACCACTACATCAGAAACTGGAGCTAGAGTTATTTCAAATGTTAATGGATGTGATAAGGCTTTTGGATAGAAGAGTCCATGATCTTTCAGTATTGTATGGTCCAATGGTATCTCGTACCTAGTTTTATGTATACCAGCTATAAGATTATCCTTTGGAACTGATTGTTTGTCCCCGGCATTGGTTCTAATTTTCCTCACATTCTCAGATGATATGCCCTGTCTCAATCTGTTATTACGATCTGCCTCTTGTAAAAACAAATCGTGATAAGTCTTGAATAAATCAAACCTATTAATGTCCTCTAGAATTTCACCACCGAATAGAACCCTTTGTCGTGAAACTAGGTTTCTTCCCAAATTATTAACAAGGGTATTGTTCTTATGACCTGTTACACTAATATCGAAAGTGATGTAAACGCTGCCAGGCACAATCACCATATTATTCTCCAATTGTGGTATGTCAATGAATAATGTCTCGCCAGGATTTGCTGATGATGGATTTAATGTGATACGGTTTAATGAAGCCCCTGCCTTCAAACCTTTACGAATCCTTGGAACACGAGTGGGATCAATAATTTCTGGTATTTCAGCCATTTTAAATGCTCGTATTCTTGTTTATAAATGAGTGATTCAAATGTTTTAAGTCAGTTATACTACTCCACTGATGGATACTGGAAAGGATACTCAGCCATACCTAAATTATCCAAAGCAGCCAAAGTCAGTGAAAAGGTTGCCAAAGAGTGGTTGAAGAAACAAGCCTTGTGGCAAATATATCTCCCAGCCCCCAAGTATATACCCAGGCCACATTGGAGTGTTGATGATCCAAATCAATTCCATCAGGCGGACTTGTTGTTTCTACCTCACGATACAGTAAGAGGAAAAACATACCGCTATGCTCTAGTTGTGATTGATATTGCTTCAAGGTATAAGGATGCTGAAGCATTGACTTCAAAGGATAGTGTTGAAGTTGCCAATGCCTTTGAGAGGATTTATGCCCGTAAGTTGAAATGGCCACAGACATTAATGGTGGATCCTGGCACAGAATTTAAGGGTAATGTAACAAGTTTAATGGATAAACATCAAGTTACAATCCAGCGTAGTGAAGCTGGAAATCATCGAGCTCAGGCTTTTGTTGAGAGGGCCAATCGAACTCTTGGTGAGAAATTATTCAGCCATCAATGCGCTCAAGAGATGGTTAGTGGTAACAGATCCACAGTTTGGGTGAAAAGATTGCCTGCAATCATGAAAACCCTGAATAGCGAACCGACTCGTGTAACTGGTAAAGATCCTGAGGAAGCTTTAGAAATGGAGTCAATTGGTATTAAACCTCCAGAGTATAAGCGGCCTGTGGGATTGGATGAAAAGAGATTACCTCCAGACGTTGAAGTCAGGTATCTGTATGCCCCTGGTGAAGATGAAGGTGGAGACAAACGAAGGGCTACTGATCCCATATGGAGCCTTGAGGTCTATGATTTAGCTCGAACTATAATTGAACCGGGTCAGCCAGTATTGTATTATTTAGATGGAGGGCCAAAACGAGGATTTGTTAGAGAGGAACTTCAATTTGTGCCTCAGGATACCGAACTGCCACCTGATTGTGTTCTGAAGTGACCATGTGCGTAGGTATTTATTCCATCCTCCATTATCACACGTTTATCGTCCTCGTGCGATAATGCAACCTTATTAACTGTTTCAGTGTATATGTCATGCTTGTGACTTCTAATTGTGTTCATCTTCCTTCTCTGAGATTGGCCACTGAAAAGGCAAGTCTTGTAGTCCTCAAAACTTATACTCTTACTTACAACTGCCTTATTCACACCCTTACACTTCTTGACTTCTTTCTGTTTATCCGTTTTGAAGGCATAGAGCTTAGCCCTTAGACCTACAAATTCAGTAATCTGTTCACCACCAACTTCATCTTTGAACATACCTAAAACTTTCTTGTTCACTCCCGTTTCAATTCCAGATGAGTGGTCCTTTGGATAGTTGCTTGTATCGAACTTTTCTCTAACATCAGGGCTTATATCCTTGTAGAAATCCTCGGTCTCTATCTCATAGGCAAGAGAGTCTGTATCTGTAAACAGCAACTTGGCTTTCTCCCCATACTTAGACTTTATGTAATTGTAATGGAACTCATACATGGTAATCTTACTCAAATCCAAAATAGACAATCCTAAGTAAATGGGTTTATCGAAAATCAGTTTGGTTTTCTTCATATGGAACGCGGTCAATTTCTCACAAAAGATATTCCTGTGGTGGAAGTTTGGCTTTACAATCAACTTACGCGCTTGCTTCTCATTAGTGACCAACTGAATGTCCACTCTCTTCCTGATGTTCTCCATGGTCTTCCCGAATACTGAGTTGTTCATCAGTTTGAAGAAATCCTTCTCAAAGTCATTCTCAGCTTTAGACCTCAGATTAGTATTCAAGTCGATGTAGGGCCTTAGCCACTCTGATTCTTCGAATTTGATACCTCTATGTACATTGGTTAGTTTTAATCCCAAAGACAAATACTCTTTCAATGCTTCATGGTGTAATATATACTTTGTTTTGTTCATCAGGTTTGGAATTAACTTGTCTACCCCTTCTACATCTTTCCTCTCTGGGGCTAAGGGATAATCATTATGTAAATCGTGTAGATGATGTGGATATTCCAAATCCACTTCCAATATGCATGGATGATCCCTCCAGTTTGATAATTCTTGATCATCCATCCACTCAAACCCGTGAGTTGGTAAAGCCTTGGTCATTGCGTGGCCATACAGTCCATTTGCATCCAAATATGTGATGTACTTTGTAGGCAAAGCTGAATCATACTCCTTCATATATGGGTTGTTGGCTTTACCATGCCTAGTGGAAATCGTTGAGATCCCACCCCGTATGCCATTCTCAATCATAATAAGCATATCTGGATCTCTCAATAGTTCCAATTCCACCTTAGTTATTTTCAATGTAGCATCCCAGGCCAATCCAGGTGCAGTGTAGTACCATGCAGGATCCAGCTTGTAATTGCTCATACATACGCCTCTGAAGTTCTCGAAGACATCAGCTAATAAGAGTACACCCGTTTTTAGATTAGGTCATGGTAATCCCTAAAGGTTTCCATCCCAAAGGTTTCCCACACGTTTTCAGCATGTTGGTAATCCTCCTCAGATATATCAACATCATAAAGCTTCGAGCAGAATTCCTCCTTTGGTGGTAAACTAGTTACTTGCAGCTTATCAAAACCATCAAACCAATCGTAAGGGAATACACCTTTTCTAGACAATAAGTCAAGGTTTTCTCCTTCATAGTAGCCATCAAGATTTTCCAAAGACTCTCTTGGTAGGTTATCCACCAAAGTTGCGAGACCACTTGACATAAATCTAAAACTATCTATGAATCTAATTTGACGTTTAATCTTCACCTCCTTCCCATCCTTCTTGAAGGTATCCACCACAATATCCTTTGTAAATGAGATGTATTTCTCATCGTTAAGAGGAATGCAGTTTATCTTACCCTCTGTTACCCCCAACTTCTTGATGAACAAATGACTGTCATATCCAGACAAGTTGTGAAATATTACCGGGAAGAACTTTGGAACACTTAATTCCAGATTGCATTTACTATGGGCTGCTCCTCTATACCTACCTGTAATATGACAGTGATCAATCACCTTGTCATTCCCTAATTTACCCTCACAAATATGGCAATGAGTCGCATTATTATGTTTCTTATGATCACTCATCTTCATTATAATACTCTTCTCATACTTGAATTGTTTATAAATCTCCTTAATGTCCTCCTCTAAGCTTTCCTGAAACATTTGGGGTATATCATCCTCTGATGAGTTGGCTGTACGCATCATGAGCTTGGGTTCAAATACCTCATCATCAAAACATTTAATAAGATAACAGAACCCCGATGACTTATGTTTTTGGTATTGATTCGTGAAACTCTCCTTATCGTCCGGTGAACAGGTATCCATCTTCTCAGTAAAGCACTCGAAATCCGCATAAACCACGAATGGGACTTGCATCTTTCTGTTACGGTTTTTGAAAGTGATGTACTTTGGGTTTCCATCCTTGTCCATTGGCATCTCTACTTTCACTGCTTCATTGTTCAGGCAATACTCCATGTGTTTTTCTAATGATTTCTCTGACCAGAATGAATTTAGGCAATTATCACAGTAAAAACTAGCCTCCTTATGTTTACTATGACTACATAATCTTGACATGTTCTTAATCCAACAAAAGTGATTGGTTTCATCATTTGATATAAAAAGCAAGTTTATTTTTGGTACACCCGATTTACTACTACGCCTTATTAAAGTTGGCTCACCATTCTCATATCCAAGAATATTAACTCCATATTGGTTCTGCCTTTCAAACCTGTCCACCTGATTCGTAGCAAGCGCTGAGACTGGAAACTCTATTCCTGACCAATCTAGCTTCTCCGAGTTCTCTATAATCTCCTTATTCAACCTCTCAGCGTTCTTCTCCCTTGGGAACACAGCAGATGTTATTGCCCATTTGAAGCACTCCTGGTCTTTCTCGTTCTTAACATTTATGATTGCCTTCTTGGCAGCCAATTTGGATGGTAATGGTATATATGAACTTCCAGAAAACGGTTGAAATGGGTTTATGTGGATACGAAGATCTACAACATGGTCAAATACCCACCCAGAGCGCTCATTCTCATATTTTTGTACCAATTCAATCAATCTAGCTGAAATTAAATCAAACATATTTAATGTGTTTGTTGAAGCTGTTACTGTCTCCATGTGTGAATGAAAGTGCCCTTCACTCCTCTCAACAACACTATTATTCTGATTATTTCTTCTTGTAAATGCACATGTGAATATACACTTTGATTTGAATGGCTTCCTATGTTTACGCATTAATACATAAAACTGTGACCTAGCCTTCTTCAGGAATGAAGCTGGGTCATAGCCACCTCTACCCTTTATTATATACGTATTCAAAAACCCTTTCAGAGCAGTTTGATGTCTTTCAGGTATAAAGTAATCAGGTGGTGGTTGAGGTGGTGACTCTTCAGCTATACTGGCTACCTTTTTCTGAAGATCTCTTAATCTTTTGCTCACAACCCTCTTAGTTGGATCTGGAATATATGTTAGAATCCAATCTGTAAACTTCTTAATTTCATTCCTAGCCAAATCAATTACTCTCTTGTTTGAAGCACGAGATGGTTTTGCCGTTGTAGCCCTAACTGGCCCAGAAATTGGAATATTAGCCTCAGATGCTTGTGTAGATCCAAAAACATTTATAAGTTCTGTTTTACGCATCTTGGCATAGCCTTTTGTACCAAGTTTCTTGGCCATGATTCTTAATACCCTAACTGTTAAGTTGTCAGGCTGAACATCAGCTAGAACCTCGAGTAATTCAGCCTTTCTGAATTTACCATAACCCTGTACTCCAGCCTTTTTAGCTATTTCTCTCAGCTCTTTCACTGGTAAGTTCTCCATATTGAAATTATTTTAACAATTGTCAATCCTTAAAACAATCACTAGCTCACCAAAGCTTAATTTTAAATTTTTTTACTTTTATAACGAGATTCACGTTACAAAAGTATTGTTTAATAATTTACTAAACTATACCCCAGCGCTCTTTCTTAGTCTTCAGTTCATCTATACTATAGGCCCAGTCCATATGTCTATTTGGTTGATATGCAATTCTTTCCACATCATAATGTATCACACTGAAAAAATTCCACTTATGTATTCGTCTATTAGCCTCTTGGATTAAGTAATCAAAACATTGTTGAAATTTTATTTTTTGAATTATTTCAGGAACACTTAAATATATTGTAACACCTTTAATTTTATATTTACTATAAACAAATGGTGTTCTGACAATTTGACCAATATCATAATTGAAATCCATCTCAATTTCATGATTAAGTTCACAATGCTCATAAAGATCCCTCATAACTTTTTTAGTGAATTTATTACCAAAAATATCTGAAGTGTTCAAATTAGAAATAGGCAAATGAAATTCATTATCAATCTTAAATAAAAAACTCAATTGAACATCCTCAACAAACACTTCATAACATCTAACATAACTAATTAATTCTTTTTTAATTTTATTAATAAATTTACGATTCTCCAAATTCTTTTTATTAAAAATCTCAAACTTAATAATATCTGAATACATGTGATCATTCATTCTCTCTTTTGCTCAAAATATACACACACCTACCACACTCAAACCCAACTTTCAATTTTTATACAACACCCCCCACACAAAATATACAAATTTGGCCACACCCAAAAACCATTTTGAGCCAAAAAATTAATGACCACACCCAAAAACCATTTTGAGCCAAAAAATTAATGACCACACCCAAAAACCATTTTGAGCCAGAAAATTAATGAAAAAAATTCATTGAGCTAGAAACCCCAGTTTCCTACTACTGAGCATAAACCCAATCTACGTGACATAACGTCTGAAAAGGAAACTAACAGTACGACTCTCTTTTTGTTCGGCGTCTCTCAACGTTTTATATTGATCGTTTTTTAGATCAGTTTCAAAGAAACATTTTTACTCGGGCTTGCTTACAAAGCAAAGCCCGAGTCTAAAAATGCTAGCGGTTTGGTCGCCAAATGGGGGGTCATGGTCCCAGGCGTTCCTCGTGGAGAGCGTGGAAACTAGGGATGACTAATCGTGCATGCGGCATGCGACTATGCGACGTGTTTGGTCTTCGGGAGTCGAGTTTGGTATGCAATGCAGCGTTTTCTGAGGAAGATTTTTTAGCAGTAAACTAAAAGCACAGAAGCTTCACAATGCACGAACCAAGCAAGCCCGAGTTAACGCTACGTGGAGCGTCTAGTTTAATATGATCGCCCAAATAGCATGTTAATTACGTGTTTGCTCTTTTTGCCAGATATTTCTAGCAAGATTTCCCTCTCTGAGATAGTCTCTGCCATTGTTATCAAACAAGAATACCCGGAGCCCTGATTTGGGAGAAGTAAACCCCACAGATGCACATTAGACCCTTGGTATGCTCCGTCAAAGAAGGGATACCGTATGTACCAGGAGAAAGGTCGCATTAAAGCAATGGGTCACCGCTTGTTAATATGTAAAATCTGCATACACCACATATAGATGGGTACTTATGGAATACGACCTACAAACTTTGCAATACTAAACGTAACAAGTAGCTGTTTATTTACTTTATACTCATAGCAAGTTTTCAATCTGTTTAAAAATTCAACTGCGGTCTTCAGTTTACTAAGAGTCAATATTCAGCTCGTAGAAAACGAGAACGTGTAGTCCGATTGCTTTAGCAGAAACCAGCTAAAATACTACCGTCATTTTGTCTCCATATAAACTGAGTTTTCAGCTTATAAAGTGTGATGTCTTTTTCCAAGCGCGGTAGTTTTCGCTACTCGCTATCAGTCACAATTACTGAGAACGTATACACCAGTCAGATAAAAGGTTTCGTGATACTGAGCATGTTGGTTTCTGCTAATATAATAACTGATTCAAATGAATATATAAAAGACCATATATTTGAACTGCGGATTAATATGTAATGACATTAATTGATCATCGCAGTTATGTACACAACTTAAGCAGCTGTGATATTAAGCCTGAAAAAAAAAAAAAAAAAACTCAGGCCTGAATGGGATTCGAACCCATGACCTCTGTGATACCGGGTTCGAATCCCGTTCAGGCCTGAGTTTTTTTTCTTTTCCTCAGGCTTTAATTTCACAGCTGCTTAAGTTGTGTACATAACTGCGATGATCAATTAATGTCATTAAATATAATAACTGATAATAAGAGTTTCAATGCCATTATTTTATAATACAAGCCAGTATCAACACAACTTTGGTCACTATTCCATCTTTGGTGGTGCCGTTGAAGAAATGGTAAACGTGCAGCGTGCACCCATCGATGGTTGCACGCTGCACGTTTGCCATTTCTTTTCACAATCTGACGTCTGCATGTAACCCATGGGCAAATGGATCGTGAGTATAAGCCAATCATTTTTTGCGCTTTCCCAAAGCTGTGGTATAATGATCTATATACTCTTAACATTGCAGCGTTAACGATTTACTTTCAATACTATTATTGTACCAATAATTACGATTATCATGCAATTAAGGAAATTTGTTCATTAAGCGGAATGTCAGCTGCCCAGGCATCTGACGCCATGTCTCAATCGATAACAAATTTCAACGCCAAGTATCCACGCTCAAATTAAAGAGAACCTATTTAAAAATAGAACTCTGATATTTACGAAAATTATTTATCATCTCGACATCTTTTCCCTGTACCAAAATACAATATTAAATACTATTAAGAGTTAAATAATTCTCAGTGTTATTCAGGAAAAAAAAAAACGTTTATGTTGATCAATCAATCAGTCTTGCAGAATGAGTGTTTCGCATTATTAGGCTACGTACACACTATAGACCGCTGTACCAGTACAAACTGGATCCGTGCATTGTAGACCGGTTCATTAATCGCTAGAAGACGTCGGTTAGGTGTTTTCACCATTTGTCCATGCGCCGCACGAAACAATGAAAATGTAGTCCCGGTCCGAAACGTAATCAAACTAATCTGTTCACACTGTGTCGGTATAACTTCAGACCATTACGGATCCAAAACCGCATCTGCCTCTGGAGCAGGAACAAAACTTGCACGGATAGGTGATACATACAAAACCTGTCGCGATAGCAGTGGTGTGTTCAGAATTGTTGGCTTTTATACTTTATTAGGTGGGAAGATAGTTACGTTCCAGAAGATTCGAAACGTTGTACACCACTAGGTAAATACTACACGCGCTCTTCGTGTATGCTAATAACTATTTTTCTTTCCTTTAAATACGCGCAAATTGCGTGTAAATTCA
This sequence comes from Ricordea florida, assembly GCA_949710005.1. Taxonomy (NCBI): domain Eukaryota; kingdom Metazoa; phylum Cnidaria; class Anthozoa; order Corallimorpharia; family Ricordeidae; genus Ricordea; species Ricordea florida. Next base: position 41,657,240 of record OX453273.1, read on the forward strand.
CTGCGTGTAAAACTAAGTGTAAAATTTTACACGCGTGTTTATCGCGAGTAATCGCGTGTAAAACTCGCCATATGCACGTACTTTGTGTCCATATCAGTGCCACAATGCCTGTGGCCAATACAGTGATAAAGTTTTTAATGTTATTTGAAGTAGTGTTAGATGTCCTCATAAGACTGAAACATTTTCTCTCCCGTCAAGCCACTCATAATAAGTCTAACAAAGCTGGGACATCTGATCTTAATACTTCTCATTTTCTTGTGTATTTATGACTATTTAAGAGAGTTACAATTTTTTTATGGAAGACCAGAGGAAGGTCTACCGCAATATGTATAATCACTGCCCTTTGAAAGCGAGGATGCACTGTGATAAAGGGATTGAATGTGTTGAACGGGGATTTATCGAAATAAAATCAATGAATAGTATTGAAAATATCATGCATTCTTTGGCGATCGGTTTTAGACATCATTTTAGCTTCTGTTTTGGTTTTACCCGATCTGTTTCAGTCACTGAATTTTGGGTGGCCATTGCCCATCTTCATCATACATAGAAACGAATAGTATTCTTTGTTTTTTTTCTCTTTTTCTTATCTTTGTCAGTGATACATTTTACAACACAGTAATTACAAATCGTGCATATGCTGCCTACATTTCTCTCTCTACTCTTGTTACAAGGCATACGCTACATAAAGCATGTTAGAGGACATTACCAAGAATTCAAATGCTATTTTTAGCTGTCAGTTCCTCAGGTTCAGTTAGTCGAGCGACACCACATAAACAAAAGGAACTTTCACATTGAGTTCAACACTGTCTAATGCTCTTCACGCCATCAAACATCCCTGTCTATTTTCAGGTTATCTAAGGGGCCGTTTATCTAGGGGACCATTTTTTAAGAGGGAGGAGGCTGGTGTGATTCGGCAAGTACCATTTAAAGATTGCATGACCCCCCCCCCCCCTCAGCCTGCCAATTTTTTCACATGACCCCCCCCCAATCAAAAGAAAGAGAAGTCAATTTCGGATTATAGCATTAGGACTTAAGTATTGCTCAAATATTTCACGTGACTCCCCCCCCCCACCACCTTCCCCTAATTTTTTTTTCGCGTGACCCCCTAAATCATACCAGCCCCTAATCTTCACAGTAATCGACGAAACTTCCTTTCTCTTACATTTCCAATCAATTCCCAGAGCATGCATATACCTCCAACACTCACGCACTACGCGTAAGTCTCACGCCAGGCGAACTACAGACATCGATCCTACGCATCTAGGACAATTTCCCATGCACGACTCACAAATCCGGACGAATTCTTCCTGAACACATTCATAACAAAAATTCAATTTCCCCGAACATATTCCAAAAAAAGGTGCTTACAGTTGACTTTCTGCTCTAACTGTATCACAGTTCGATAGAATAAAAGGTTGTCGGGTGTATACATACGGACATTTTCGACTGCATTCGGAAATCTTCGGAAGTCGCTGAGACATTTTTGGTAATGCAGGTCATGCATGGCGAGACGACGATCTCAAGTATTTGACTCAAAAAAGGTTTGCAGGTATTCATACAGCGATTCCCTATGTAACCAAAATTGTTCAGTACTAAAACTACATATATAGCCTACGTTTATTCCTCATGTTACGAGACAAATAAGCCTATTCTCAGTCCGTACCGCCAGAAAAGATAAACGTACTTCCGCTACGAACCCAACTATTTATTTGAAACTGACAATTGAAATTCGAGTACCGTAGTCTACAAAGGAGCTTAACTTAAATATACGCTAAAAAGCTATCTCTTAACTTGCAAACTAAATAACTTCAGTCACCACTGAGACTACGTATCACGAGCACCTTTGAAATATCCACTCGAGGGTAAACAACTCTTGAATTCTCCTTCGGATAGCTTCTCCAGACAACTTCATGGCAAAATGCGATCTCAAACAACTCCAGAATACTTCCGAGCGTAAGCGAACTCTAGGGGCGAACGATAATTCTAGAATTTTCGGAAGATTACAATAGCAGCTATTTATAGTAGGATTACTTAACTCGGTTTCATCATGTTTTAGTGTGTTCTAGAACTATCCAGAAGGAATATTGCGTCACTCATCAAATATTTGAATTATTAACAGTTCTAGAAAGTTGTAACACTTATCTAAAGTTGTGAGAAAACTTCTCAAATGTACTTAACCAAGGTTGTTTACCATTTACCAAAAAATTCCAGAAATTTCGGTTGGAACGTAAATGGTAAGACTTTTTGGTTTGCCCGACCGAAAATTTTCCAAAATAAACGGAACGTCTTGAAAGGTAGTCCAAAACTTCCAAGCGGAATATCCAAACGGAAAATGTGTTAACCATTTGCTATTCTCCACCAGTTTTAAACCCCACTCCAATTTTGATGTGTGTCACGTGTTTGTTAGTTACATCATCAACAGCGAAGGGTTACGTTAAATCTGTTGGAAACTGGCCTAATTCCTTCCTTGTTAGACATATACCAAATAAATAGAGATTACTTCATGGTTAGTGAGCGCGGACGATTTTTCTTCACGAGTTGTGAAGAATCGAAAACGAACGAGTGAGCGCAGCGAACGAGTGAGTTTACTTTTCTTCACAACGAGTGAAGAAAAATGGTACGGGCGAGCTAACCATGAAGTAATTTGTTTATTTTACAGGTACTGAGATTTACTCCTTACAAAATACTACTAACTGATCATGAATCACGCTGGGCTAGAAAAATCAAGATACCACAACAACAGTCAAGGTGCAAAACGCACGTAGCAGGCTTTATTTTGGAGCATACCGAATCAACATCACAGTCGAGTTAAAAATGCGTTCAAAATTTACTTCTCTAAAATGATACAAAATTTCCACGAACTGGAAAATTCTACTTTAAACCCTGCTGGAAATTTCGCTAGAAGTATAAGAACCAAAGACAGTTAAAAACGTTTTAAAACGACTCGTGAATGACTCAGGAATGTCTTGTGTACGGGAAATACAATGTAAAATTACCTTTTTGTTTTGATTTTAATGCGGCTCTTGCTTTTTCAAACGCGACGTCTTTCATGATGCTGTATCCGTAGTTTTTCTTTCTCAAATAACCGTTCAAAACTTGCAAAGAGAGAACGCTGCGAACTTTGCTCATAATCTTTGTTTTCTTTCTTTCTCATTGCTGAGACAAATTCACTGATGAATGACTTGAACTCGTTTGAAGGAATTTCTTCTACGGACCTTGATTCGCCTTTCAACGTCAAGAATTCTTTCAGTGAAGCGACGGGCTGTTCGGATTTGTTATTCCTATTTTTATTTTCTTGATCTTGTATGAAGTCCTCGACTGAAGCTGTATCTGCAAACCTAGAATTTCTCAAAGAAGAAGCTGAGGAAGAAGCCATTATTGCTCACTTTTTGCCGAGTTCATGGCGCCAAAATTGATCCCACTTCTACAACTAGTGAAAAAAAATGGTCTCCGGCCTGTGATTGGTCAGACTATATTTTTCACTAGTGAAGAAAATGGTCCGACCAATCAAATTGCTTCTAGTTTTTCACAGACTATTTTTCTCTCACAGATTTGTAAAGAGTAAATCTCAGTACCTATGGAATAAAGGCCTATACTGCTTCTGTAACGGAATTGGTCTTCTTCTAAATCGATTTCCTCTGGGAATTACACTCGTAGCTGCCAACTCTTGCGTGAGTACTTCGAAAGTGTTTCTAGTCATTCGAAAGTGGGATCTGAACTCGTCAAGTGAATAAAAACCAACAACTCTCTGTAAATCTCTTTTCATGAAGGTTACAACGGTTGCTATCAAGTGGAACTCTCCTACGTCCTCATTATCAAGAAGCAAATCTTCGTCAATCGAACCATCTGCAACATCGTTCAATATCATCGTTTCAGCCGTCATCTTGAATGGAATATATTTCATGGTAGGCCACCATATAGTCAGTTGACAGGGGTATACAAGGGTTTACAAGGATATACCTTTGTAAACCCTTGTATACCCCTGTAAACACTATATTTGGTGACTGTATGGTGGCCTACCATGAATTATATGCCTCTTGAATAGGCAAACTCTCCTTAGGCCCTCTCGGTCATTTAGGGAGTTGTGCAAGTGATACACGGAATTTTTCATTGGGGATTTTTGCTTACCATTTGTACAAACCTTCGACCAACCGGTTTTCCCATGTAAATGATAAACAACCCAAATCGCTGTTGGCATTTCTCGGCTTGACTTGAAAGCGCGCACTGCTGGCAACTAATCGATACTCGATCCGAGTTAGCCAGTCGCATGCTGAAAAATACATCTTTCACTTATTTGCCAGAATTGACATTTGATATCGCTGTTATTTCATATATAATGACATTCAAATCCTAGCAGTCTGCAGGATGTTTATTTCACGAACGTAGCTTAATGGCCGTACTCCTTCGAGTCTATTATAGCTCAGTGGTAGAGAACAATCGCGGATAAAACGTTTGGGAAAGTTAACCTTTTCTTCGTCTGGTTCTGTATAATATGAGAACAGTCGATAGGCTTCTTCCTGATCAACTTTTTTCAATGATTTGTCCCACTCTTCCTATACAGTGTTGAACTACAGAAACTGTACAATATGTTGCACATGGGTTTGTCTTCTGTTGATCAACATTGGGGAGGGCGGAGGGGGAATTAGAGATAATGAAATTGCAACGGAAATACAGGAAACTGTCCCAAACGTTTTGTCCAAGTTGGTAGCTTAATCGCCTTACTCCCACGAGTCTCAGTGGTAGAAGCAGAGGTTCAGCTGCTGCCAGAGCTCGGATTTCCTTTTTCCGAGTTTGCCTGTGACATGCTGAGAAAATTACGCGATTAACTCATTCATCAGGCTCAAAATATACCAATCTAATTTTTCATAAACCCTGTGTGAATAAACTTTATTGATGGTTGAAAACACCACATGTTAGCTCGTGCATTTTTAAAGTAATTGAATTTTAAAATACAGTTTTGAAAGACTACTCTATAATGATCACCTTAATTCGTGCGTCTTTTTAAGTACCTGTTCTTAATCCTCTTCTCTGAGTTGCTCAAAGTTGACAGATAATTCCTAGAAATGAAATGCGAATTGTCGAAACCAGAAAGTGGAAACAGGTGACGTGTATAAATTAACATTGTCTCTTTATTTCTATTTCATAACTTCTATACTACTTTTTGCTAAATCGATTAATAATACTTTTTATATCGATTTATCGCTTTCTCTCCACATTTTTTTTTAAAAGGGGGACTTTCATGCTTAATCGAATATTATACTTTATTTAGTGCGAAACCACATTTAACAACCACCTCCGCATTAACAGTTTCCATTTTTCTCCAGGATCTTAAGCACATCGCTTTAACGAGCGTTCATTTAAGAAATCGATATCAAAAT
>OX453273.1:41667617-41732617 GCA_949710005.1 Ricordea florida
GAACTAAATGCGACTTATAATAGAGAGATATAGTCCATTGAATGCTGTTTGAAACGAGGTAATGATTCTATAATAGCTCAGATCCAGCGATGTATTCTTTGCAATTTCGGCTTCGAGACAAAAGCAAGCCAAGGCAGGTTACTACAAGAGAGAAATAATTGTTGGTATCGCATGTGCGTAGATTATGAAATAATTATAGGCTTTGTCTTCCAACTAGTGAGCAAATTAACAATTGAACTACAAGTTATACTTGTCTGGTAGTCAATGGACGACGAGGCGCGTGGGCCAGGTTGAAAATTTTAAGAATCCTGAAGCACAGAAACTAACTAGGATGTTGTTACCTTCGATATTATATCGATGTTTACTGATTTTTTTTATCTTGTTAAATTAATTAAAGCAAATTTCTTCGTTCCAAACGAAGCGTGTTTACGGCTCCTCGCTTTCTTTGACAGCGCGTATTCTAGGTAACCGAGGAGAATGTGCTGCCTTTGTTATGACATCTGCAAATGGTTAGAATTTCTAGTCCTTTTCGGATAAGGACGAAAAACCGTAGGCCCCGTCTCCCTGAACTGTTCTTGTGGGACTTTAAAGAACCCACAGCACTGTTCGAAAAGACGGACAGGGACGTAGACCCCGGTGTTGTGGTCGACCTTTGAAAACTTTGATTGTAATTAATTAATAGAAGAATTGATGTCAAGCGACTTTGAACATATCCATATGAAAAAGTGCGCTATACAAATTCATTATCATTTTCATTATCATTAAACATGTACTTTTTCCAGATCAATGTCAGTATCTGGGCAACTGTGCACCTACCCCTCCCCTAACATTAACACTAACCTTTTAACTTATTATAACTTGTTGGGTTAGGGGAGAGGTAGATGCACAGTTACCCAGATACTGACATCTGTTGGTTTAGAGCGGTCTTAATTTGATGTTCAGTGTACGTACGTCCTTGCTTGATTGGTAAAATAGCTTAGGTAACGTTTTTCTTTATAACCATTAATACGGTTTTCAAATGAGACTCATAAAATCGAAGCCGAAGTTATAACTGTACACTTGGTTAATTTCAATGGTCTGGTTAATCTCAATGGGCTTAATCCCAACGTTCGCAAACATTCCAAAGAACCAATCAGAACCCAATGCAATGTATGACGCCAATACAAAGCGCGGAAAAACGAGAATCGTTATTGGTTTTGGTTTCAACTCTGATTGGCTGTAAAAAATGACGCGAGACTCTAAGGCAAATCGCCCATCGTAGCTATTGAAATCCAACCGAGAATTTACTTTCCACCTAGAGCCCATTGCCTGTTTACACAGTGAATTGAAAACCGCTCCAAAAGCATCATTTGGTATGTATGTACGTTTTTTCTCCCCTTATAAAGGGATCATGTAATCTAGGTCATTATTTTGGCTCTGTATCTTGTTTGAAAATTTTCATCCAACTAAATGAGCTAAGGAGGGCCTATCTTGCCGTTTCGGGATTTTCGGCGTTGTCTTGCGAAAAACAAAAGAAAATGGATATTAACTAAATCCTTAACTGACTAAGCGCGTGAGATCAAGATGGCTGAATACTGGCCTCGTTCTTTTTCTCGTTTTCAGTTGACTTCGATGATATCTCGGCAAGGGAAAATCAAGAAAGAGAATATAACCCCGTCTGATATGATAAGGGGACAGAATCTATTTTTAGCGCGGAATCTGTTTATATCACGTTCCATGGCTGAGCGGTTTCCACATGGCGCATTGAAATTACAACCACGTGATGAGAAGGACATCAGCCATTGGTCAGTTAAAATAGTTTCCGGATCTAAAAATAGATTCTGTCCCCTTATCATAGAAAGAGAACCCAGTATGGAAGATGCGTTCTCTGACCTCATTTTCTCTTGATCTCGGTCAATAAAAATGTAGCCGGAAACGGACACGGCCGATGTGCAGCCATCTTGACCTCACGCGTAGTCAAGACCGCATATTTAAGGTATCCGGCCCTTGCTCTAACCATTTCCCTTCTTTAAATTTTACTCTGGCTAACTCCCGACGATTTTGCTCGTCAAAGGGAGACCCCTCAGGAGTTAAAGGGTTAAGGATCAGAAATAGCGCAAAATAAGGAAATCGAATGTTCATGTATCTTATTAGAATAACAGCTATAGGACTTTGGAAATTTAAAAGTGATATATAGGAGTTAGTACGTCAAACGGCAGAGGTATATTTCCAGACTCTTGTCACCGTCTCGCAAACAATAATTATGTACAGACAATTTACTTATGGCGCTTTCACTTTAGCGTAGAAAATTGAACACTTAACATTTTACATACGTTAACACGAAAGCCCCCACACATCCCTTGTGATTTTATCTCAGCTAAAAGAAAAACACAATACAAACGTATCCGTATGCTAGATTCACGTTACGTAACAGTGGACATAAACCTAGTAGTAGGACGATGCCGATCCTGGCGCATCCCTTTAAATCCAATCAATTTTAACGAGGCGTAACCAGAATCGACAGGAACTATGCATAAAATTAACCAAAATCAAAATAAAATTAACGCATCTCCCCAAGTCCCAGATTTTGCATAAACTTAACATAAAATGATCATTAAGTAGCTATTGTAATGAAATTGCCTTCATTCAACAACCTCGAAAATTTAGCAGCACACGCTGTATTTAAACCAAGATTAGTATCTGATAATGATTATAATTTAATATATCGAATATATGATCCAGTTTTCAATAGAATTAATGAATACTCCTATCCAATTATAATAGCAATACGCCATCTTATCCGACGTTATGAGAGTCAGTGGTTGGAATCTACTCGAATCTATTATCAACATATGCACAATGATGATGATATCTATTACGATTCAATCGCAATTACAGGAAATGTGCCAGAATTTATATGGCGCAATACGTTTCTAAGCATAAATACCGAAATATTATTTGTTGATATACCTAAAGATTATTACGTAAGATATTTTGAGTTGTTTTTCTTCTTAGATTTCTTCTTCATCTTTTTCGTCTTCATCTTTCACTTGGTATAGTATTTACGATTTGAAAGGATTGTTATCATTTCCTTTTCACGCAGTTGCAAATAAGTCTGTATCTTTTATATTCCAGGATTTCAAACAATTCTTCTTCAAAAGCTTCAACAAAGCATAAGAACAAATGATTCATTTGAGCGTAAAATGAAAATATATAGGCAAACACAATTCACTTCATGAATGAGGTATTATGCAAGAATTGATTTTGAATTTGTCAGTGCGTACACTGTGTAGACGTTCTGTGGTTAAGAAAAAAGGGAAAATATACCACGTTGCGGAAGTCATAGCATAGTTAACAAATAGAGTCAATAATCGCGAGAAAACAACGAAAAACGTAAGTTCACTTTGCTTACCGTTAATGTAGATTCTCAGTAGACTTGCTTTAACAAGCAGACAAACCTTGATTTCGCAGCAAGGATTGTACTCTGTCATTCAGTTGTTCTGTAGTGTATATGAAACCATGCAGTTTGACAGTTAGAAAGTTACGTACTTCTAATTAAACAATTATTACTATCATAGTGTTTGTTTTACTATACAATGTGGTTCTAACGTTTTCATACATGTATCAAACCATGCGTTGTGACAGTTCTTTGTGAAGCTTCAGAAGACAGTGTTTATTTTACTATGCAATGTGGTTCTATTTTTTTTCCAGCAAACCATGAATTGCCGTGATCATTTTATAGAAAGCTACCTATCCGAACCGTACTGTAGTAGATGTGCTGTTTGTTTTTCTATCGAGTATGCCTCTAACATTCTCATCTGTAGATCATACCAAGCAGGCTTTTGGGTGTGACCATTAAGTAGAAAGCTGATAGCTACTAAACAGAGTTCGGAAGTCTATTGTTCTATGATAACGTTTGTTTCAATTTTCAAGAAAGTGTGGTTTTAACTTTCTCATCAGTAAACCAAATGAACTACTGTGACTATCCTTTGGAATGGAAGGCTACTGAAACGTTCACCATGATACTGAGTGTTGTACTATGCAGCGTGTATGGTTCTTAGCTTTCCATTATTCTATCAAACCACACGACTTGCATCATCATTCTACGGAAAGTTACTGAATGGTACTGTACTTCAGTATGAAGTGTTTGTTTTGATACACAGAGTGGCTCTAACTCAGTTCTCATTTATGGATCAAACTATGTAAACTTATTTCCTATCACAGCTAACTTCTCGTTCTGATCAGTAATTAAGTGGACCTAACTTCAGCTTTGCAAACTCGTAATGAAAGCTGTGTAGTGTTTTGTTTACACTTACAGATATAAAATTTAGCGGTAAATAACCAAACTGTTTTCACAACAGATGGCTACCTTTCCAACTTGTGAAATAAAACTGTTGTTTAATTAGTTAGAGCTGGCGAGTTAAGAATGTAAAACGCATTAGTAAATTTTTGTTTTACTTAAACCAAAGGTCCTTATCTATCTAACAAATGATTTTATCTCTGACTTTTGATCAGTTTTATCAATATTATGATAAACAGGTTTCTAAGTAACGATCGTAAACCAGACATCCATAGACATAGTCCCAGACATTTATAGCGTTGCAAACAATATCATTCACAAATTACCATAATTATTTCTCACCTTTAAGCCAGGTTAATGGTTGTGGCTTTCTCGCATAGACATCGGTTTCCCTGTCCAATTTTAGGCTTCCCATAACAGCTAACTAAAATAAGGTAAGCCTGTTATTTCCCGGTAATAAAAACTTGTTTCCAGTGGCTGAAGAGTTGATTACAACCATTTCCTGTTTTGCCATATAAATGGTACAAGTCAATTATGCTATGCCTTCAATCAGTAAATTTTAGACTGAGCTACGCGTACGGAAACAAAAACTTGAATCAATATGAATGAGGTTTGATTCGGCAAGACTTTAAGGTAAATATCACGAATATATCGGATTTTGTCAATTTTGACAGAAATTAATGCAGGTTACAATGCAGGTTTTTTGTCTTGAGTTGCCAGTATCCCGCTGTGTTTTAAACAAAGGGCTCCATACATGGCCGGCATTTTCATAGCAAAATGAAGTAACAAGTACAAAGGTAACTCCAAAACGAACTAATAGTCAAGGGAGAAAGGCGAGTAACATCTGCGTAACAAAGTAACCTATGCCACGTGGTAACATAAAATAGCTGAAGAAACTAAGTAAAAGCTAGCAGTATTCCCCCGGGGGGGGGGGGGGGGGGTACTCCCATATATGGGCTATATAGGTATGTGCCGCGGGATAGGGTATGGTTTTTGAGGTTCTCAATCCTTACATAGGGTATCAATTTTGCCCATGTTGGCATAGTGTTCCCAGACCTTAGACAATGTACTTAAATTGTATCAGCTAACATAGCGGTGCGTCAGGAGCCCATGACCTGCTCCTGGGTGCGTAAATACCCAGTTAAGTGGAAAACAAATGATCAAATGAAGTATTAGCGATTTTATAAACATTGTTTTTTTTCCGTTCAAGCTATTTTTAGGTTTTGTTTCTCCCTTGCATAGGGTGTCATTTTTTGGGTTTGGGCCTTAAAGAGGGTATCAATTTTCGTTTGCTTCATCCTTAAATAAGGTCAGGGTTTGAGACCCTTCGCGGCACACACCCATCTGAAATTTACGGGAGTACCCCCCCCCCCTACCCGGGAAGGATTCTAAAGAAAAGGTTAGGTATACAAGAGGAACTTAAACACACATAACATTGTAAGAGCTTGACCAAACAACTTCAGGGATAAACTGGACAAACTGCTCTAACAATGAAACCCGATTTATCATTTGCCCACACAAAGCCAACTAACCAAAATGCGTTTTGAGTTGAACTTAAGTAATCACGTCCCTAATGAACATGGAAAAACGTCATCTTGCGGTTAGTGTAATACGATACAACCACTATGTCATCGGGATGTAAGTAAATATGAAAACTTGACGCGCGAGGGATACTGGGATTTCAAGTGTTCAAACTAGTTTATTATTCACCCACTCCAGACCCAATTACCTCAGAGACCAAGTTTGAATCTTAACTACAATGACTTTTCAAGTCACTGTTAGGAACTGAGAAACGTGGTGCATTATGACTTGAAAAATCTTGCTATAAAATAAAGTGCACAGCATATCAGAGACAAAACAATTCTAGGCGGTAACTGGTTTTATACATTAAGTTTTATCCTCTCTTCTATAGGTACAACTGGAAATTCCCACACCACGTGAAGGTTTTTTCAGTTTTAATGCTATAGCTAAGTGCCAAAAAAGAGACAAAAACACTGCATGTCCGGAAAATTTCTCTCTGCCTAGGTTTAGTTTTTCCTTTAATCTTTTATTCTCAAAAGGTTTATTTATCAATGGTTACCAAAACAAATTGGCACTTATTTAAGGATGGTGCTTATTCGAGGTAAATACGAACCTCTCTTGACATAAAGAGTTAAATTAAAGGCAATTTTTAAACTCAAAGAATAATATTTAAGGTTAGCTATAGATATCGGGACAGACCAGGAGCCGATTACTATGCTCTAGGCAGACTCGTTACCTGGTTACGTCGCAACCACCAAAAAAACTGGGACAGTTTTCTGATAATACATCCAGCCATATTTCCTACGCAGGCCATTTCGGTATAGGTTATTAATTTACATATAGATCTAAAATTTTTTGGCATATGGCAAGAAAATATCTCAGCATTGGAGTTTCAGTTTTTATCACTGAGTTACATTTTATTATATTTTTGTCCTTTGGGCAGCAAGATTTCCAAGGTGAGAAATATTGTTTTCGTTAACTTAAAATATTAAAAGTGCATTACTATCAAGATACGCGGCCAAATTGAAAACCGCCCTCTTGAAAACACGCGCTTTGCGGGCCGCAAATGACTCCTAGCGGGCCGTTAATGCATTAACGGCCCTGCAGCTGAGTCCATTGCCTGTGAACGGGAAGACTATTATTTTTTTAAATATAAACTGTCTTTTTGCTAATCATTGTTACCAATCTTTTTAAAACTAGGTTATATTTGACATTTTATTGTAAACAAAAAGGAATTTTATTTGGCTCTTGTTTAGCTGATCGTATTGTAGCAACAACTTTCCATACCATAGTTTCATGCTACATCTCTGTTAAAGATTTTTCTCTTATTAAATGAATTTGTACGATTTGGCCGCGTATCTTGATAATAATGATAATCGCATGACTTTTGTCGGTCATATAGTTTATTTGTGTCCCTCGTAGCATCATTTGCGCAAATGATGCTACTCGGGCCACAAAATAAACTATATGCCCTCCAAAAGTCATGTGATTGTCCTATTCTCGAAAGAGTTTTGTACTATTACAAAGCTCCTAATTTATATTGTTTAGCTTCAGTGTGGTTAAGCTTTTTTTCGAACTCTTGGTTTTCTGACTGTCAAAGCAGGAGGCAGTAAAATCTGAAATGCTATGACGAATCGGTTACGACCACATGCGACTTGTAAACCTTTTACTCACTTCTGAAGGCAATTACACAGATCTCCACGATGCGTCTCCCAAGGAGAATCAAAGGGCAGATCGAAGATCGTGTTAACGTACAAATTCAGGAAACAATTACCAAAAGGAAACTTAAAAATAAAGGAGTTTATGAAAGGCTTATGTAATTAGTGACCATAGATTTAACAGCAATGTATAATTTCACTGACAGAGGCTGGATAACAACAACTAAATTTTCTTTTTGCTGTTCGTCCACACAGAATTTACCATCTTTGCATTTCGATTCACCATCTTTCTGTGTTCCCATTACCTACATTTTCCATATTGCTCTTCATACTTGACCGAACCAAGTTAAGGAAGGCTCGTATAATGACCATTCCCATACATTTTATTTAGGCATGAACAAACCTTATTCAACTTTGATCCATAATCATTTTTTGCTGTCTACTCAGATTTTAAAACATTTTAACTTTTTTTGCGGCTCGCTTGTTGTCGATCCGTTACTATTACCTATACTTTTTTTACTGTAAGCTTGATCAATGTCTAAAATACCCGCATTAACAAAAGTATGTATTCTAACGACTATTTTCCACACATTTTCTGATTTAGGCAATAACAAACTTGGATTAAGTACCAACGTGCAATTCACATTTTAACTGGATAAGAACTTATTTGTTTTCGCTATCCGCTCAGAATTGAAAACATCTCAACTTTTTTGTGACTCGCTAGTTTTGCGTTACTATTCCCCACATTTTCTTTATCGTGTTCTTTACAATCTCACGGACCTCTTGGTACCTCCAGCAATAAACGAAAGGATTCAAGGAGGAGTTAAAAACTAGGAAAAAACCTGAAATATAAAAAGCAGCTGTTACAGATATATGAAAATCGAGAGAGGCCTTAACAATAACAGAGCATAAAGTGGGCAAGTAACATACGACAAACACTAAATAAACAAAAACCGTATTGAACGCTGAATTCCTGACTCGAACGATGTTGATCGCTTCATTATTGCTAACATGGCATTGGTCGTGAATTCGGTTTTGATGGTGCCGAGCAATTCGATTGATTTGAAAATAGGCAACCGTTATCATGAAAATACCCAGCACAAGAGTTGACGATACTAGAATATTTTTTTGATCGATGACAGTGATAAACATGAGAGCTATCACACTGCTTGCTGTCCAAAGTGTTGCCACTAAGATTACGACTCGCTTTGGGGTGACAAGTGCGTTGTACCTCAGATGTAAAGACAAGGCAAGTAATCTGTCGACTGAAATGGCGGTGACCAGAACGAAAGACATTAACGAGACGAGAGTGGAACAGAACAAAAATATTGTCAGACGGTAGGGACAAAAATTCCCGAGAATACCATCCTGTTTCTTCGTCAACATCATTGCGATGATAACACTAAGGCTTGGTTGAACTATAAGTCCCACGGCGCAATCAGATACAGCGAGGTTCACAAACAGTGTTTTCAAATTAGAAGGTAGTGACAGAGTCTTCCGTAGAGCATGAATAACAAGGAGATTTCCAGTTACTGTCACCGGTGATAATATGGAATTTATCACACAGAGAAATACCATGAGCGCCTCTTTATGCTTGACAAGTAAAGACATTTCACGAAGCCTTTCATCGCAGAGTTCGGCGACCATATTTGACCGGACGCGGTACGAATGTGGATGTTCTGTTGTGGCGTTGAAAAAAAAGTTTGGTTGTCCTGACGAACTTTTTACAAGATGAACATTAACTTATTGAGTAAATCATATGTAAATATAAGTCGATATCTATCAATCAAAGTATCAAATTCGTTCTTGTAGAGAAACCTGCGATGTCTAAAAGCCAGTGTCAGAATAACGGTTAACATTATTCCCAGATGGTAGTCACTCGCCGGGAGGAAGGAAGATCGATTAGCTTTATCGTCTTATTTGCAGGTGTTTTTTTGTTACTTTTCTTCATTATTTTTTTTTTTCATCATTCTTTTTTTAGAGTATTGCCCCAATATTCAGAAATAAGGGTTTCTCTTTTATTGGCTGTATCACTGATTTTACTTGTTTAATCGTTGGTTTTAATAAATCGCCGAACTGGAATAGCCGTCCGAATGTCTGATCCGCGGGATGTAATCTTTACATAAGCTTCGTTTTTGACTTTTTTTCTCTGACAGTTAAGCAGTTATAATGAAATACACTCGCTCGTCTTATACAATCGTAGACGTTTGGATTTGCTACAAAAAAGACGATCTGTTCTAATTTACAAATTTCAAAGTACAGCTTTCACGTCCCATTGACTGAGGTAAACTTGAAAAAGAAATGCAAGCATATTAGCTCTAATTATTGTAACAATTTTTCATCTTATTTGACCAAATTTGACAGTGGAGCATAACCAATCATTGACTAACCAGTCATTGAGTAACCAATCATTGACTAACCAATCATTGACTAACCAATCTTTGACTAACCAATCATTGACTAACGCAATTGATGCGCATTGAGTTAATATAAGCCAATTAAAAAACAAATCCGCTTGATTCGTTTTCTCAGCTATATGAAAAGCCGTAAGCCTGAAGATCAAAAAGATGGGATTAAGTTTATGAATCCTCGCATACATTTAAAAGAGATCACTAGCCTTGAGTGCTCTACGGAGTACGGTCATGCGCTGGTAGAACTGTTTGCTGCTAGCGTCCAGACTACTAGCAACGGAAATCAAACAGTCCAACTTTCTTCTAAATTAAAAGAAATCGTATCCACCTGGTGTATGCATTTTGTTAGGCAAAATCGTGTAAGCATTGTGCCTCTGGTCTAAGTTCAACGGGACCTCTTAGTGCTGTGACGAATTCGTAATGTGATTGGCTAGTCTGCACAAGAATTATCTATTTAACAATTAGTAGAAGCCAAACCGCGAATACTGCAATCTGATTGGCTGGCGACTCACATCCCATATTTGCTGTTTTTTTTTTCAACTTTGAAAGAGCATTGTTGTGTTTCAAGCGCGGGCGTTTTGCGCTAATCGCTATCTTTCACAGAATAGATAATGAATACCTTAGCCAATCCGACTGTATAGGGGAAGTGATGGAAAGCGAGTTGGTTTCGCACTTAAGTTGAGAAGAAAACTCTAAATAATAGTCTAAATGTCATGGCTATGTATGTGGCTATGGCTGCCAGTCGAGGACTTAAGTCTGTGGTGTACCTTAAGAGCAGTTTTCGAATGATTGTCGTGATAACCGAGTCTGCCACATGACAACACAGGGTTACTGTCCCATGAAGCAATCATAATCAGAACCCATTAAAACAATTACTCGTCTCCAGCACCAAGGAGGGGTGGGCAAAGACGCGTCAGGGGAGCTAGTCACAATTGGCTTTGGTGTTACCTCTGATTGGTTAAAAATGCTGCCACGATATTTTGTAGCCTATCATGGCAATGCAAAACCAAACCATTTACTTTCCACATTTAATTGAAAAACGCTCCATATTTTTTCAGAAATTGTATAGATTTAATAAGTAATGTCCGTATATAACAAATAGAAATAAGCTTTTTAAATTAAACCAAACTAAATTAAGACGCACTGCACAAATGAAAATAAATAGGAAACGGGTTTCCAAAATTATATCAGTGAAAACTGTATCTGTTCGTGCTGCTTTGTTGCAATTTGCTCGCACGGCAGAGGACACTGACTGAGATCGTAACTGAAATTACACTTCAAGCAGCTGGTAGATCGGAGAATTCATCAAACAGTGGACTCCATCTAGATACATGGTGAATGAGTTAAATGTACAAATTATACCTTTAGAAATCAAACTCAGCAATACTGATATTGTGGGGATAGTTTCTAAAGAAACTGGTGCTGCGTCGGTGGGAAATTCAAACACAAGAAACTAAATAAATCAAACGAGTTGATTAAGTAAGTTATACCACCGTAAGGTAAAAGGGAGGTGCTGACGTTTCGCTCCGACGAATCGAAGGGCTAACGCTCGAACCGTCAGCACCTCCCTTCTACCTTACGGTGGTATTACTTACTTAATCAACTCGTTTGATTTATCCAGTTTCTTGTCAGCAATACTGAGATGATAAATGATCTGTCAGGGAGAAAAGAGGCATAATGCTTAGTAAGGTACAGTGCCAAACAGCAGAAATATAAAGCGAATACATGATAAAGGAAGCTATTAATTCTCTACTACTTACTGTAGAAAAGATATTTCGTTTACGCCCTGGTTTCTACAGCTTTAAAACTTAAAGCCCTATTGCTGCCCACAAATTAAATGTAATTTCCTTGTACAAATTAATTTTCCTAATCAAACACAAAAGATTAACATATTCAAATTGAGCGATCAAAACGCTTAACCAACGCACTGACTAAAACATGCTGCCAGCACCAGGTCCCGAAAACTGGCACGAGTATTTTAATATTACCTTTGATTGGTTGAGAAAGCGGCATGATATTTTTAGCCACCAATAGGTAAATTTAAAAAAGAATACAATTGCATACTTTCTTTCTGAAGTAATCACAAAGCAGCTATTATGGTAAGGTGTTGATGTTGGTTTCTTCAGGAACCGAATTCTGGTTGTATAGAGATCGTGGAAAGTTTGAAAGTGTCTTGTCCAAAATGCACTTTGAAAACGCACTTTGAAATCACCAGGCAGTTGAAGCCTCGCACCTCCTTATTGAAAGTAGAACAAGCTTACCTCTACCCAACAATACAAATCTACACCGTTAAGATAAAAAAACACGGCAGAATGCGTTAGCTCTTTATAAAACTGGACAGTACAAATTGGCTGTGAGCATTCTATCGACCGACATGTCAAAGGCTTTCGACTCGCTACATCCGCCATTGCTTCTGAACAAGCTCAAAGCATATGGTTTCCAGGACAGCGCAGTACAACTTCTAAACAGCTATCTGTCTAACCGGAAGTACCGTGTAAAATTAGGAAATCATGTTAGCTCACGCAGGACCGTCAGCCGTGGCTGCCCCCAGGGCTCTGCCCTAGGCCCGTTGCTATGGAACATCTTCCAGAACGACCTGTCATACTGTGTAACGACAAACTTATCAATGTACGCAGACGACCATCAAATCTACCATACTGGTTGTAACCAATCCAGTGTAACATCCAAACTAAGGGACAGTGCGCGCACTGCTACCAAATGGTATGATCACAACCTTCTTGCTGGAAACCTCAAAAAATATCAAACTATGAACATTGGCTACAGTAAGGATAACAGCGAGGCACATGCAATTTGTGTGAACAATGAGGAAATCAAAACAGTAGAAAGTCTCAATCTCCTGGGTGTCACAATTGACTCCAAACTCAGTTTCACTGATCATATAAGCTCAATTTGTAAGAAGGCAAGTCAAAGGATCGGCGTTATTATGAGACTCAGAAACTTAATTCCAACAAAGGCTAAGCTAGTTCTATTTAAATCAGCAGTCTTACCGTACCTTACATATTGTCATTTAGTTTGGCACTTTTGTAGATCTAGTGACGCGCGAAAGCTAGAAAGGCTGCAAGAAAGAGGATTGAGGGCGGTTTATAGAGACAAGCTTTCAAGCTATTCACAATTACTCAAAAGAGCTGAGTTACCAACACTCATGAACAGGCGCTTGCAGGATATTTGCATCCTAATGTACAGAGTGAAGCACAGGTTATGTCCTACTTATATTTGTAATATTTTTAATAATCATAACTCTTCTTACTTTTTAAGACAGTCAGATTTTTCCACTCCAAGTTTTAATACCGTTACATATGGTAAACATTCTTTACGATATCTTGGGCCTAAATTGTGGGGAAAATTATCCCCAGACGTAAGATCAGCCAAAACGTTAAATATTTTTAGGAAACAGATACGTAAATATGATATTAGTCTGCTCATAGATGATGGCTGCAAGGGTTGTTCCCTGTGCTCCTCATAATTATTTTATACAGTTTTAAGTATTTTTAACTCTCTTTTACATATTTTCAATATCTGATTATCATAAATATATTTTATATAGGTTTAAGTATCTTAAACTCTCTTTTTACATATTATTATATTTGTTAATTGTGTCCCCAAATTAGTATGGGATTTTCCCAGGCTATGTGGCCTTGACACATTAATAAAGTTTATTGATTGATTGATTTTAACAGCAAGGATTAAAAAGAGACATGAAATCACTTACCTAGTCAATAAGCAAAACATTAAGACCGGGTGAGAGCACACTGTGTCCTAGGAGTGTTTGAAGATGAAATGCTTGAGTTCCCAATAAGATCAATTCTAATACGAAGCTGTATTGCACTACCATGCAACTCAACATGAATAAACCAGTATTTTTATAAACCGGCGGAAATTTGTAATACTCAGCTTTCAAGAGAATCGGTGAGTTCAATCAACATTGGAAATTGAAAATTATATGATCCACAGAAAGCTTATAAGAAACGAAGAAAAGGGAACTTAAGGCATAGTTCCGTGTTAGTATAGTCCTGTTAAAACGAATGATTTTTAGTAGTTCGCAACGGCCTAGGAACACAGTTGGGCTATGGTTTTCACTTATTCCGAGCAAACAAGAAAGAGAAAGCAATACAATCTAATATCAAATGGCCTTTCTCACAAATTAATGGCAAAATCCGCATTTTTCCCTTGTCGGCCAATTCTTTACACAAAAGAACAAAATATCGATTTTTCTTTCAGTTTATATTCGTGTTTTTAAAATTTTAGAATCTTTGTCAGATCACCTTTTGATAGCAGGGTTAAAAACAATGTGTATATGCAGTGTTTTCACAGAAATATGATAACATGGCCGGCAACTTAGTGTACATGTTCAGGCTATAGCTATAGCTATGTTGTTACAACATTTTATTAGCAGTCTTTCTTATAAACAAATTACAGCGGGTTTTGGTTTTTATGTGAGTTGTGCAAACTGTTTTCATCTTGGTCAATGGATGCCTCCAAGGGAATGTGTATTTGCGCAAAAAATCATGGCTAGGACAGACATTGTGTTCATTAGTTTACCAAGAAAATTGCTGAAAAGTGATTGGTATGCTTTCTCTGACAGATCGCGCCTGTGCAAACAAATTATTTTGGTAGGAAAAACTCGAAATAAACGTCCCGCGTAAAACGTTTTCGCAAAATTCAATATCCTGCCATATAATTCTTTGATCATTTTTAACGTCATTTAGTATTTTCTTGTAGAACTCTGCTTTGTTGAAAAAGGAATTCATGTCGAACTGTTTTCAGTATTTTTGTTGTAATGAAAACTATCGCTATGGAACTGACCACAATCAGTCGCACCAAGTCTGTTCCTAACTGCTTGATAGAGCAGCTCAGTATTTTGACAATTTTCGTGAAATTTTCTGGAAAAAAAGCGAAATTAAGTCCCACGAGATATGCCCGTCCCAGTTTCATGAAATAAAGTTCCCGCGAAAATAAGTAGCAATAAGGTAGAGGGAGCGCAAAGCATCATGTGATTTGAACAGATTTATTTACATCTGACATTGCTGTGTCACTCATTGGGTTTATGATTGTTTTGAAAGTCAATCATGGATTTTAATTGTGATTGCATGATATAGTAAATACATATATTAGACCATAGAATTTTTTGTGAATTGAAAATCGCGCTACATGGGTGTATTTGAGATCATTTCGTTAATAGAGGTTTTCCACACTAGATCTTTGTGGAATCGTTTCTATTGTAAAACAAGTTGTCGAATTAAAAGCAATTATTGAGCTAGGCTGGGCGTGTTTACGAAGACTGACGAACTTTGTCCAGCAGGTTACCTGTTTAATTTTGAAGGTGTGAATAAACTGATATGTTTATTGAAGAAAAACACGGTATCAACAGAGCGAGCTAGTTTTTATCTCATAATCTTAGATTTAGATATTACTGTAATTTTACAGAAAGTCCTTAGTTAAGTATTAACACAATGAGGAGCTATAAACTTTCGCCGTGTCCGCAGTTGCACATGCCGGATATGTTTTATAATGTAGGCATCTGGCAAATCTTCCCGATAAATGAGTATTCTCCGATGTAAAATGTCTCTCTCAACCCCCCGGAGGGGGGGGGGTACTCTCTTATATGGGCGATATAGGTATGTGTGGCCCCAAATGGTATGGTTTTTCGGCCGTTTTGGTCACACATAAGGTATCAATCTTTTTTTGCACTCGCGTTATAGTGTGGAATTCTGAGCTCGAAACTTTGCACATGCAGTCTTGTAACCTATGAAGCAGATAAACATTGACTTTAACATTGGTCTGAACTAGGGAAATAATTATGAGGCAGGTCTGAAACAGGTTATTTATTTATTAAGGGTGAGGTCATAAATAGGGGGGGGGGGAAAATCGCAGGTTTTTGTGATGGTGGTCACCCTACCCAGGCTCTCAACTCACCATGTCGGATGCCTAAAGGCTGGACAAACAATGAAACAATGCCCTTTTAAAGAATTTATAACACAAAAACAAAAACTAAGACAGGTGCATTAAACACAGGGGATTGAACACACACAAAACGCTACCGATTTCGCCTTCCACATGCTAGACATGTTTATACAGTTGCCTTGTGCAATAAAAATTACGTGACCGGTGCAGCATTTTTTACATTTTTAATTATTCTTTATTTTCTATATTCTTTAGCCTTTCTTTCAATTCTGGGTACACTGAGTCCTTGTCGCACTTTGCAAGCTTCTCAGTTGGAAACCATGGCTTTGAAACAACTTTTGTTGTTAATGGCTCTTACATTTTTCGTTGATGCTTTTAAGTGGAGAAATTGCGGTAAGTAGGGTAATTTTAATACAAAGTTTATGAACCCGCATCACCAAACTGTTGAATTCAAGACAAGGAAGATATTCAAGTCTTGGCTTGGAAAGAATATACCAAAAATACAACCAAAGCAATTAAATATAAAATGAAAGTATTCGACGGTAGGTAAGAAAATTATACATGCAAAATTAACACAACATTAGTCTCAACTATCTCCAAACTAAAATGAAACTGTTACAAAATGCTACCATTTTAAAATATCTGTTCGGTAAACCCGTATGCTGTAAGTTTCTTATAGTTCTGATTACTTAATTCTAAGACTAGTTTGGTAACTCGAAGAATTTTGACAAGTACATAATAAGGAGGTTCAAGAACGAGCTGAATTACGTTGGTTCAACAAGATTGTCCTTTTGAAAAACAGTCATGCGTCAATTCGTGCTGTAATCGAGACTACAAAGTAGTGTCAATTTCTCATAATCCAGGGTTTCTGGAGATAGCAAAATACCAAGCACCTATTCCCTTCGTTGTTCGGCACGAACCAGAGCCAAGCACTGAACAATTATCTCCCGGCATCGCCAGGGAATATTATACACTTAATGTATGGTTCCGAGGGAAACAGTTAGTTTTGTTTACCGAGAGTCTTGATGTTTCCCGAGACGAAGTCGAGGGAAACATCAGGATTCGAGGGAAAACAAAACTAACTAGTTTCCCGAGGGACCATACATTAAGTGCTTTGTTATATATTTAGACTTTCCCTTAGCAAAAACAAGCAAACAAAGGCGGTACAACTGGCGCGCGGGCAACAACTGCGCAATTGTCTCCCGGTCGGGATATCTTTGAATTTGTTCAAGGGCACGTGACCAAGAATCAACCAATCACAGTGCTCGTTTTGATGAATGAAAGTCTAGGTATATAACAAATATATTTAGTATATACTAAGACAGTGGATAGCGTTGAAGGTGTGCTCTGATTGGCTAGTCAAACTTCGAATGTCCTTTTTTAGTATATACCACACAAGTCAATAGTGTATTTCGCGCGTTCTGATTCGTTTACTCGGCGGTGATTAGTAAAGTACTATTCATCTCCGAGCAGCCGAAGAGAAACAAAACGGCCTCTCATTTCGGTCTCTGAAGAGGAAATTATTTTAATAAACGCTAGTTATTTAGCTTGTGTGGTATATACTAAACCAATTATTTACCTCAGTGACGGTGGATTAAAACAATTATTCACCTCAGGTAAATATCCACCATTGTTATATACCTAGACTATCACTCAACGTAACGACCACTGTGATTGGTTGATTCTTCATCACGTGCCCCTGATCAAATTCAAAAGTACCCGACCGGGATACAAAAAGATGCTTCATTATGCATACGATCCTTAGTTTCAAGAAAGCAATAGCGATCCTAGTCGCGTTGGATCGTCACTTGAGAAGTCCTCCATTTTCGAATTAAACAGGTTCTCCCCTGTCTCCCCTACTAGGTTTTGTTGTGTTTTGAGCGATTTCGCAGTGCCGTGTGATTTATGAATGTCGTGTCTTATTGCCTTTTGTTATGATTACAGATAAAACCTCTCCTGTGCAGATAAAACGAATTATGCTGTCTCCGGATCCAATAAAACTCTCCAAAGGAAAGACAGTGACGTTTGGTGGCGCGTTTCAAGTTACTGGAAAACCCGGGACACAATACAAACTCCATCTTAAAATTGAAAAGAGTATTTGGTTCTGGGTCACATTGCCTTGTATCAGCAACATGGGATCATGGTAAGATGACAGGTTTTTTATGGTGGTACGTTATGGAAAAAAATCACCAATCTCTGTGCACTTAGGGACGGACCATTAGAAAAGTGATGGGGGGGTGGGGTGGGGAATTTTCAGCTTGCACGGATTTTTTTTTTTCGCTCACTGCTTGTGCAGGAATCTTTTTTTTTTTTTAGGTGAACCCCTCTGCACGAACTTTTTTACTACGTGTGAAAAAGTCACAATTGGACCTTCCTTCTGCATGAATTTTTTTTTTTACCTTCTTCTTTGCATGAATTTTTTTCCCCACCCCCCCCCCCCATCACTTTTCTAATGGTCCGTCCCTTATTTAATCTCTTCAAGGGGAGAAGGGTCCTGGAAGGATAATGAGGACCTTCAGGTGAGAAGGGTCCTGGAAGGATAATGAGGACCTTCGTTTCAAAAGAAGGGGACCGCGTATTTCCTTTTTGAATTTTCGGCCTCAATATGACATGGTCTTCGTTTTCCGTGAACCCAAACTCCGACTTTATAAGTACAATAATAAAATACTTGCAAACAATTTCAACGCGCTGATTGGCTGAGAGTACATCAATTAATCCCAAACAGCGTCGAGAGTTGAATTGGGACACAAAGAATTTGAAATTAAAGTTTTGCATGCATATTATTAACAAGTAATCAAATGATTTCGAGTGCGATTTTGTACAAATAACCACTCGTTAATTCTTTAAAGACAGGACAATAAATTACACTCGCCCTTAAGACTCGTGCAATTTTTTTGTCTTTGAAAAATTTACTCATGGCCAGGAGCGAATCGTTCGCTTCTGCATTTGCTCATTTATTCAAAATTGCACTTGAAATCATTGATTACCTATACAAATGTAGTAGGAGATTATCTTTATGTGAAATTTGAGACTTAAAAGAGCCTGTTAATAGTAACAATTAGCGTTTTCCATCGCTAAGTGTTTTGTATTTCAATTTCATACATTGGGTTCCGGTAATTCAACTCAGGAATCGACTTCATTTGCTTTACCGCTGTCATCACTGAAGCACTGCTTTCTTGGGGTAGGTTTGGGGGTGGTTATTGGTAAGAGAGGGGGAGGGGAGGGATGTGGGGTTTATGGTGCCAATAAGCGGAGCCGTAAATCCTCTATTAGGCCCCACGGGTGGCTTAATTGAGGAAGGAAGGTCTTCTTGTTTTATTGATTTATTGATTTAACTAAACGCAGCATTAAAGGTTTACCGTATATAAGGATTATTACTTTTGTAGATTCAAGAGTTTTATCACCCTTGTTTGTGCTACAAGAATCCCAAAACTCTGAAAATACGATATAAACCTACAGGAGACCTGGCTAGCAGGCTACGCAAGGTCTTACAACTTCTGTTTTCATGATAATCATTTCCCGCGTCAGTGGCGGGAAACGTCACAAGCTGAACTGATTAGACGTGAACTGTTAGACGTGAATAAATAAAACTAAATTCCACCAGGGAATTGCGCATGATATTTTTTTCTTTATAGTAGGGAGCTGGCTAAATAAATTTCTTCTTCCAGAGGGGGTTGGTTTATTAGAGGGTGATAGCTTAACATGCTTAATTGAGGATCTATAGTAATTGACAAAAGCTTTACTTGTCTCATTTACAGCACATATGATCTGGCTTGTGACAAGATGGTAGATTTGCTGGAAGAAGAGCAGTGTCCGCTCTCACAGAAAACTTACGTAGTGGAGGAGAGAACGGAAGTATTGCCAGACGTCCCGATTCCTTCTTTCCTTTCCAGTGTAAGTCACACGACACAAAACTTGGGTTTTTCTCTTCATGTTTGTGTGTCTTTAAGGCGATATTCAAGTGACCGCGAGATTCAATTTCGCAATTGAAAAACACAAAAAATGGGCCAGTTTACCAAACAAGTCAATGAAGAGGGAAGCTGGTACAACCAACCTTTATATCAACTGCAGCCCGTTTTGAGGACCAATTTTTTGTGTTCCATTCTTCCACAGGGGCAGTAATTTTTTCTTTAGAAACTAAACCCTTTACATTTTTAGTAATGGTAACAGGACTGAGTGGAGTCCAATTCGGTCTGTAATTATACGAGTGATGACAAAATCAGACGACCGCGCAACGGAAGTTCGATTTGTTTCTCACTAGTATGACTACAGGCCGAATTGGACGACGCGAAGTCTTATTTTTACCAATTGATCATAAAAATTATTATTTCCGAAAAAAGAAAAGCCAAATGAAAGTTATGAAAGAAGATATTGTCATTGTTCCAGGGGAAAAAATTCTCCATTTTTAAGAAAGATCCAATTTAGGATTTTTGTACAATTTTTCTATGGTGATTGAAACCAAGGTTGCGATTGGTTAATTTAAACTACAACTTTGAATGTGATTGGCTTATTGAACTGTCCGATAACAAACTGTCCGATAACAACTTGGCAAGTGAATTAGTGGAAAATGGGAGTTTTTTAAACCAATCACAATCGTGAAAATTGTAATTTTTATGATTAACTCCGCAATTGATTGCTTTGGTTTCGCATTGCTGAAAGATACAAAAGAGTCAGGTCCCGAGTGAAAGAGTTAGTTTTGTTTTCCCAAGGCTGCTCCATCTGGACTCACTGTCATACTCCGCGAATTCCACTTTGTGACAGCGCTGAAAGAATAGAGAGTGAATCAAAACAAAGTCAGAACCTATGGGAACACAAATTTAATTTTTAAATCGCTGAACTGAACATTCGAAGACTGGCCCTTCCTGTTTTTTTTTTCTCTTTTTTTTTGTTGTTGTTGTTATTATTATTATTAGTCATGTGTCCGGCTTTGACTCGCTAGTATCCTCAATACACACGCGAGCAATAAATGCGCATGCTCGTGCATCACTACTAGGGTCGTCGTTAAAGATTCATGACAAACCCACTGAAAACCACTATGTTTTTTCCTCTTGATAGGGACATTACAAAATTACAGGGGATCTGAGAGAAACTGAAAGCAATGCACGTATCTCCTGCGTTGAAGTAGAACTTGATGTATCATCCTGAGCAGTCAAGCTTCCAATTGGAGCACATTAGTCACTACTATGCGTGAACAAACTTTACTTCATGCAGTTGAATTTGTTGAATAAGCAATAATCAATAAAATACTGGTTGTTGTGTTCCTTACCCGGCAAAACAGTCTCACTGATAAGTGGCACACTATATTTATATTATTTAATCGACTTTTGCCTGTATACACTTCGATTAGGCATGGAAGCCATAACAGAGAAAGACAGTTACTGTAGTCCCTTTAAACATTCCAGATCGAATTGTCAAAGGTGTTGTTTCTTATGGAGGGAGAAAAACCAGAGGACCCAGAGACAAACCCTCAGAGCAGGCTTAGATTGCTTAAATCACAGTTTAACTGACTGTTTGTAGTGTTTTTACCGTTTCTTTGTACATGCGGTTTTGCGGTACTTGGTCCACCATTACGTTCCCTGTCCTAGAACATGCTCGTCCTCGAACGTTTAACCTAAACTATTATATATATGCTACTTGGTATAACCAAGAGAAAATGAGGAAAGAGAACATAACCCCGTCTGATATGATTGTGGAACAGAATCTATTTTTAGCGCAATACCGCAAGTGTAAAGTCGAGGTCAAACGAAACAAGATCCCCATGGCGCATTGAAATTACAACCACGTGATGAGAGGGATATCAGTCATTGGTCAGTTAAAATAGTTTCCGGATCTAAAAATAGATTCTGTCCCCTTATCATAGTAAGAGAACCCAGTATGGAAGACGCCTTCTCTTACTTCATTTTCTCTTGGCATAACCATGAAGAAACGACTTTGGTTTCCAGTTTTGTTGCGCTGCACATCATGAATGTCTTTTGTTAAATGATTAATCACACCCGGCTACGGTTCTTAATCGCTGTTCATCGTATAAATGGAAATCGGTGTCTTCCTCGGTGCTTTTCGAGTTACTGTGGTAACATCTGGTAATAAAGCAACTTTGGCATGAGAGTAGATCACTAATGTGAGCCGGGACATTGAATGAGTATGGGTCACTGTGACCCACAAACCCTTAGCCCCTTGGAGAGGCCCTGTTAGGGGTAAATTCTGACAGGCAACATGGCCTTGAAACGGCTACACGAAGGAACTGAAATGACGACGAAAGACGAGCCGCTCACGCGAAATTGCGACAGCGACTTGCGAACCTTCTGAAACTGCGACGTTAAAAGGTTTGAAACACAGACGGGCGACATAAAGAACCCTCCAAACAGGGCCTCCTTCGACCTAGTTTAAGTGAATTTCGCTACCCTAATATGTGATAACAAAACTAGGACTGGGTTATTTGAAATATTATGAACAGAGCTTGTAAAAAAATTCATTGGATGATCAAGTACTGGAACGATGCAAAACTTTGTAAACAAATTGCACAGCAAAATGGATGCAAATCGTACGGAAAACCGCGTGATGAACAGCAAATTGATGAAGTGTTTTTCAAAGCAACGTGGCAAGTGTTGATTGTCATGTGACATAAAATCCCCCAATAGAATGATAGGAAACTATTTAAGTGCCATACACTAGTGAATTTAAATGCGCATGCTTAATGTCATTGAAATGGAAGAATTACTCTGTACTTCACAAATTTGATTTTCGTGACTTCTTTATTTGTGTTCACTACAATCGTGTTATCACCAAATTTTTCTTTTGCACCCTTCTTATGCGGTAAGGGAAAGTCTGCTGGGAGGAACTTAAGTGAAACCTTGCTTATTAAATAAGGAAAACAAAAACAATGCAACGTTTGAAATCTATCAAAGTTATTTCTCAGAATCGAAGTGACACAGTTATTTAAATACGAAGGAAATAAAGTCGCATTAAATCGAAATTGTACTATCGTAACGATCGCAGCCGGCACGGAGTGTCACGTGAGGGATCAGTACCCAGACCTGCGACCAGAGAAGTAACTGTGACAAACAAGAAGCAAATTAGACTAAGGAATGAAATACAAGGTTTGACAGAGTGAACTAAAAAATAAACACTGGCCTCACTACGATCCTACGCGGAACAACCAATGTTTCCAGAGCAGATTACTCAGCCAGTTTGAGAGGAAATAATAAAGCGAAATGATAAAGACAACAGCTAAGAAATTGCGTTTCATGTTCCTATTTCAATTTCTTGGTAAAATTAGGCCGTCTTCCATTAACCAAGCAAATCTTCGATCACTGAGTGGAGTTAGCCAAGCAAAATTGAAACGGCTTTGTTTTGATAAAAAACAAACTGAAATCGACAGGGCCGAAGTGTCTCGCTTTATGGTTTTACGAAAACTTTGATTTCATTTAAGGAGAGTTGTAAGAAATCAAGAAATTTTTGAAACGGATCTCCAAGTTTTCCACGAATTTAGAGCGACCTTTCTAAAGCCATTCAAATAACGTATCTGAGAAACATAGAGGTGGCGAGGGATATCTCATGAAAAATGGCTAGTTTTTGCATTAGTAATTCATTCCTTTAAATTATTTTCATTTAAGAAGCTATGTCAAACACTCGATGCTTATGTTTTTTGACGCATCAAACACGTAGCATTTCCCTTAAAATACTGCGCTGCGCGTCGTATTTTTAACTCTCCAATCCGTGTTCGATATGTGATGAAACATTGTATTTCGTATTTAATATATTACGTTGATACGTACCACCTCTGATGTTAAGCCACTTTTTCTGCATATATTTTTCGCCTGGACCGAAGCGCCCATGACAAATTCGACCGAAGGCCCAGAAATTTAATTTGTATATTGGTAAACAAATCAAAATAAAACTGGTCCAGTTGTTTGATCAGCAACTTAGGTCTTCGTACGCGTGACGCTATTTTTTTACTTCTCCGCGAGTATCATAGACGGAAATAAATTACATGCGCGCATTCTACTCGTAAAGTAAATACCACTATTTCAATATTTACCATTAATTCGTAGAAATCTTAAAAACACCGAGGTTTCAGTAACTGTCATTTTGCCTAAATTTTTAATCAGCCAAATCCTCTAAATAATAATAATAATAATAATAATAATAATGAACTTTATTTGCGTGTTAACTGTATCTAGCACTGTAGCACTAATTGGGGACACTGTAAAGCACAAATGAAATCAAATCAAGTCTTATTGAATTAAATCAAATTAAATCAAATCAAATGTTGGTTTTTGTGGTGAGGGGAAAGCGAGAGTACCCGGAGAAACACCTCTCGGAGCAGTGTAGAGAACCAACAAACTCAGCCCACATATGACGCCAAGGCCAGGAATCAAACCTGGGCCGAATTGGTGGAAAACGAAGGCTCCCCGGCCACTGCGCCAACCCAGCTCTAAAGAGTACACAAAGAAGGTTTATTATACAGGTTGATAAAGTAAGTTTTGTTACTGTAAGATATAGGGGATGCTCCTCTAAACAATATAGCTCAGTTCGGCTGGCCATAGATTCTGATAAGTTTTTCTATTACGATTTAACAAAGAAAATGATGGGACACTGCAGACTCTTAGCTTGATATCCCCCAACGAGACATTCTTCAGGAACTCCTTAAGCTACGGTAACTATTGGTAACAGTTTCACAGTTCATTGTTTTCCCTCCCGCATGAAGAAGGTATGCTCTATGTTCACTAAACAGAAAGATCCAGGGCGAAATGTTTCACGATGCAGAAGATAAGTCCACCATAGTCATCGTATATTTCAACTTGAACCTCGAGGGACGGATTTATTACGCTCTTCTGTAAATAACAAAAGACAAACCAACGGTGTAGACATTAAACGTAAATTATACTTATCGCATGGCTGTTACAGGCAAAATCAGAACAGAAAGCCAAGTAGGGAGGATCCGGGGAAGTGTACATCGGGTTGCAGCCGTCCTCCACCCCACCCCCCATAAGAACAGTCAAAACAATATAAAGAATAAACGAAACAATTAGCATGTGAATTCAAAGCAGTAACAGGTTAGTGTATTGGTTACCGTGTCAGACTTCCCAGTAGGAGGTCCGGAGCTTGATTAATAATGATGGCACTGCGTTGTTTCCTTAGGCAAGAAATTTAACTCCACACTGTCTCTCTCCACCCAGGTGTATAAATGGGTTCCGGCGATATAATGCTGGGGGTAACCCTGCGTTGGACTAGCATCCCATTCAGGGGGAGTAACAATACTCCCAGGTGCTTCATGCTACTGAAACCGTTATAAACTGGGCCTCCTGTGGCACCAGTAGGTGTCCTGTGGCACTTGCCATGTAGTGCATGGGCGACTCTGTGATTAGCTAGCATCCCATTCAGGGGGAGTAACAATACTCCCAGGTGCTTCATGCTACTGAATTCGTAACAAGCTCCGGCCGTAAGAGCTTTAAGGCCCAGACTTTGCTTATCATTACAGGAGCCCATTACAGGAGCTCCTTTCTTTATTATTATTTCGTATATTTCGTGGCGTTACAATCCTGTTTGCAGTATTTCAGGTTCCTATCTATCCTTCCGCGAGCGCAATGTTTCGGGGCAGCCGTGGGACAATCTGAGTTTAACGTTTCGTTTGATGGTCTATTGGTTTGCTCCACCCACCCTTGGACTCCAGAAGAAAAGCCTAGTTCCCCGCTGCCGAGGTCTCCCAGACTAATTCAAAATATACTGGAGTCAAACCCCTGATCTTGCAACTTCCGAGTCGGACAGTTCAACAGTGTAAGGGCCTAATTCTTGCATGTCTTAGCAAAGTTATTTAGAACTTCTTTCTAACTGTGCACGAGAATTGTAGAGACCTCATATGACTTGTGTAAACTGCTTGTATATTTATTTAGCAATTATTCCACGAAATTGACTCGTACCACAGGTAGCCCAAGCTTGAAATATCAATATCTGTGTATTATATTACGCAAGAGACGAAATATAAGGATTTGTTTAGGGAAAACGGTTTTTCTCAAAATTCAAAGAAGTATTTTCTATTTCAAATATACAAAAGCTTACCTTAATCGACCCAGAATTCGTAGACAAAGACAGTGAAACACAAGACTGAAGCAAGGTAAGTTATTTTTTATTTCAAATCGAAAACATCTTTTTGAATTTTAAGAAAAACCGTCTTTCCCATACAAATCCTTGTATGTCGTCTCTTGTGTAATATAATACAGTACAGACACTCATATTTTGAGCTTGGGCTACCTGTGGTCGTACATGAGCTAATAGCCAACGTGGCGCGTAGTGTCGAGTTGGGTATAGTTCATTTACGACGAAATTGAGTGGAATAATTGTTTTATTATGTCTCTAAACCCTCGATTATGAGCAATTGGAACAAGGGTACCCCACAGGAATTGATTTTGTTGTTGTTTTGTAAACAAACCATGTTGTTGTCGAGTCGGCATGTTGTTGTCTAGCCAATAAGATTTGCTCACTTACCATCGAACAATTTGTTTGTTTACTTTCGTTGTATTATATTTTTTTAATGAACTTTTCTCGTCTAATTTGACAAATCTTTCAGTCATGATAGCCGTTTCCCGTACTCATGGAATATGAGCTGATAGCCTGTCAGTAGGGAACCAATCAGAGAGCGTGTTTGCTCATATCCAGGGGTCGTAGATATAAGCGTTATCCAACCGGTAAATCATTATTTCATGTGTGAGGTGCTAACAAGTGTAAAGATTCACCACTTCACCATGGAGACCGAGAATTACAACAAAATCACCTTCCTCGACTCACTAGTAACAAGGGAATCAGACGGAAGATTATGCACAAGCGTCTACAGAAAGCCCACGCACACTGACCAGTACCTAGAGTATGATTCACACCATCCACAGTCAGTAAAACGCGGTATCGTCAAGTGTTTCCACGATCGGGCTAAATGAATCATTACCAAACCAGCGGGGACAACCCAAGAGAAGAAACATATATCTACAGCTCTCGTCGCCAACGGTTACCCTCCAGCCTTCCTGCAGAAAGTAACCAAAACCAAGAATCCAGCACCACTGAGAGAAACACCAGAATTCAAGTCCACTGCTGTGCTACCATAACTCTCCGCCGCAACCTACAACAACAAGGAGGTCCTGCCGACACAGAGAAATAAGATGGTGTAGTTTACAGGATACCTTGCGAATGCGGTAAAGTTTATATCGGAGAAAAGGGCCGACCCAAGCAAGAGAGAATTAAAGAACACAACAGAGATATACGCTTATCACGCACTCAGAGCTCCACCGTTTCGGAACACGCCAACGAGACCGGACACAGTCCGCTGTGGGGGGATGTTAAGTTTATTGATCGGAACACAAGAAAGGTAAAGGAGGCAATCCACATAACACCTAACCCTAACAACATCAACAGGGACAATGGAATCGAAATAATCAGAGAATCAAGAAACATCAAAACAAGCGCGCGGTAAGTCAGCGGACGCCGGAGGGAAATATGGTGAACGGAAACAATGACCGGATCGAAACTCACCAATCACAGCAGCTGACGACACCATACCGACTAGAGGTGATCCTTTGTCAATGTCGACAGCAGCTCTTTCCAGAACTATAGTCAACCGGTACAAACAACTACCCAGACTCCACAGGTTTAAGCCAGTTATGGGTACACATATACCACTGTCGCCATATTGAACCTTAACTCGTTTCCGTCATATGCACGATCATGGGGTCTTGAACCACCCATGATTTAGAAAACTTACCAAAATATTACGTTACTTCCTTTTGCTGCCAAATTTGGCACACAGGAAGTAAATGAACGCACCCAATCACCTGGTGAATTTTAGCTCGTATACTTTAGTGACAGATGCATGACGAATTTTTAAATTCTGATTTGAGAGCGTGAGGAGAGGTTAAGGAGGAGGGTTTTTCCTATCATTTGACATCATACTCTGACGGACATTCCCATATGGATATAGCTCCCCGGAAATTTTGAAAAACAAACTCTTATCGACTTTGTGTTTGTAAAAATGGCTTATAGAAATTAAATTGTATCAAATTCTAAATTTGCTATTTTTCAAGCAGATTTGAAAGAAATAATACCAGATAAAAAAAGAAAGCTTTTTTCTTTTAACTCTTTTCAGCAATTGGCTGGCATCTTGGGTTATGGGGATTTATATGCAAATTGTATACATAGGTTATGTAAATTAGGCAACATGCTAAATTTTTGTGGAAAATATTATTGCTTACTAGAATGTGAAATATACATGTTTGGAAAGCCTATTTTGTACCCTTCAAAATGAGGTATATCATTGACCACTGCTGTAAATATCTGCGGAGATATTAAACAAAAATGAAATGTCCGTCAATTTGCTTGATTTTTGGACCGTCGGAAATGAGTTAAAGGGCTGGTTTTCACTAGCGACGGAATGGCAGTCGTAAGTCGAGTCGCGAGAGCGCTTATGATCTTGTCACTGAAAATCAAATATTGGAGACGTAAGGAGAGTCAGTACCTCGACGAGATCAATGTCGGAAGAATCCGCTTACGACTCCGTAGCTAACAATTAAACGAAAACTTAATTGCCGGAGTCGGAAGCACGCCGCTAGTTGTCATGCAAGCCAATTGGCTTATTATTTCGCTTCTGACTTCCGACTGCAAAAATTCAGTTTTCACCAGAAAATACGTGACGGAAAAGTAAACGCAATCGGAGCTCTATTCTCGTTAGACCGTAAGCGCTTAAGACCCAGACTCCGACTCGGATACCGATTCCAATTCCGACTCTGACTCCGACTCCGATTCTGCTGCTAGTGGAAACCAGATTTAAGACTTACAATTATTGCTGGAAGGGAGTTGGGTGCTTGGGCTTTCACCTCAAGGTCTGGAACGTAAAAAGTTAAGGTGGGCGGGATTCCTGGGCAGGATATCACGTCAGCACCAAACAAGACTTCCAGCTGCTCACATGAGACTGTCTCTAAACTGGAATAGACCAAAAATATGTTTTAGTTTTTTAGCTACTGTATATCGCAGGGCCATTTGCTCCTAGACTTGAACATGAAGTCAAAAATTATTGGTTTGTCGAGCTTCGGTTGAGCTTATGTTGATGCTCCTTCTTATTAATTGCCAAGTTCACACATATAATACTTGCAATGCCAATAACTACCGCCCAGATTTATGAACAAACAATAAACAGTTCACAATCCTCCATCGAGGACCTAAACTATGGATCTCCGCTCCCCATAACTTCACTAAATGCTGGGGTCAGCGGGATCTTTTGGTCTGACTAGTCGGGATCTTAGTGTCGTGTCGGACTTGACGACGGCGTGTATGCCTTGTTGTTGTAGGCTGCGGCGGAGAGTCTCTGGGACTCCTTTGATTTAGGGCAGCACTGCGTCGTGGTTGTTTTTCTCGGTGCTGCGTTTTTGGTTTTGGTAACTCTCTGCAGGCAACTCTATACAGTTAATGTTATCTATTAATGTAGCTCTTCATGTACTGTAAATTTGTAAGCTTTTTTCCTCTCTTTTATAAATATTTTTATGGAAAAAAATAGCATGAAGTCGACTGAGCTTTTGACAACCTGAACTGATGTCATCGCCAGAATCAAATGAGTAGCGTGTCGTCAGGCAATGTTGTTTGTATCTCTGTCAACGTGATTGCTCGCAACGATGTTGATGATGATATTACTCTTTGTTGGTCAAGAAGGACATGTCGTGATTGGCTGAGAACATCCATCAATGTTAAAGTCACCGTATGCCCATTTTCGATTACAATCGAGAAACATCACGGATTGAATGCTCACGCCAATTACGACGTTGGTCGGGGATATAAATACTACCACCTGACGACACACTGTTGACTCTGATGATGACTTCGAATCAGAGTGCAAAAACGGAATCAATGAAAGTATCTGGGCGACTAAGCACCCACGGTCATCTACCCCTCCCCTAACCCAACAAGTTATAATTAGTTAAGAAGTTAGCGTTAATGATGGGTCAGGGGAAGGGTAGGTGCGCGGTTGCCCAGATAATTATATTGATCCCAAAAACGTTATTCAACGCCAGAAATAGTTTCTCTAGACTGAAGTACAAACACCCGGACAATCGATCTCGGAAAGGAGTTTCTGAGTTTCTCCTGGGTACAAACCTTTAACTGTCGCACAATATTTTACAGGAGCCCTAAAGGCCCCTTTAATCCTCTGTGTAGAGTGGTTTTCAGTCGGCGCTGGTTGGTCAATTTTCACTGCGTACATCTGTTGTTGGAGCCATAACCTTTCATTTTGAGATTTTAACGTAATAGAAGATTTGACCTTCGTAGTGCTGTTTGGAGAGAAATAGGAACAGGCTGGAGCGGGATTCGAACCCGCGATCTTGCAAACACCGATGCAATACTCTACTGGCTGAGCTAAAACAGCCGTCCAGGCTTCGAGCAGGTCAATAGCGGGCTCATCTATATCCGTTTTCGAAATCCTATTAATCTTTTGAGTGTACGGAAAATAACCTTTAATTTGCACAACGGGTGAAAATTTCCCCCGAAGGTTAAATTCTCTGCTACTGTTGAAATTACAATTACCGTTGTCGTTGTCGTTGTCGCTATCGTTAGCGGTACTTCAGCTAATTCGTATGTGAACCTAAATGAGTCCATTGTTCTCACTATACTTACCACTGCTTTGGATCATACGGGTTCTGCATTTCAGGATCGAGACAGTCCAAGTCGTTCTTGTATTCCATCACAAAACCAAAAATGTTTAGTAATCCATGCACGGAAACGCGAATTGAAGCAGTATATGGGCCAGACACGATCTCCGCGGCAGTTGAAATTTTTCCCTCAATTGTCAAATAAGTGTTGTGGTAAACGTTAATCTTTTGTAGTTCAGCGCCCGTGCTCTGGTCGATAACACGAAAGGTGTCCAGCTGGAGCATGAGGGGACCTAAATTGAAACATTTGTCCAGAGATAAGGTTCCAGGCGCACTTTGAAATCATGATCAATTAGCATCTACAATTTTCGGCTGGCCATCTTCCATCTAACATTAAAGTTGTTGTCATCATCGATAATGAAATAAAAACAATAACAACAGAAAAAAAGAAAGAGGAAAACAACGTGTAAAATCCTACAACGATCGCTGGATCGACAAACGTTTGGCCATCTACCTACGCCGAAATGAATTGCCAAAATCAGTTGAATGGAATGAGGCCCTTCAATTTGAGTCTAAAATTTGTTCTGCGAAAATTGTCTAGAAACAAAACGCCATCTTTACTTCGGTCCGAAAACGGTGAATTGTTACGGATATTTAACAATTACTGGCATATATACAGGGGACCTCCTAAACCCCTGATTAAATGATGAGAGCATTTTTAAGATTTTCCACTAAGATAACTGGATCAGCGAGGAAGGGTATTAATAGCTGGGAGTGTCAAGTAAACATACCAGCTGGACAGGTGTAGACTGGTAGAGCACAAGGACTGTTTCTTAAGCACAAAGTGATTGCAATCAAAACGAAGAATAGTTATATATTGGGAAACTGTATTTTCTAGGACAAATAAAAAAAAAAAATTTAAGAAAATTTTAATTTTATTTTACAAAACCTTACCCAAACCTTGCCCAAACCTTGCCCAAACCTTGCCCAAACCTTACCCAAACCTTACCCAAACCTTACCCAAACCTTTGTTAAGTCTTAGTTAAACCTTTATCAAGTCTTCCTTGCGATCGGCCCTGTAATATTTTTTAAAGTATCTGAAAATCCTAAGACAAAATTTTTAAAAATAAAAAATAAAAATTGAAAAAGATATTTAAAGATTAGATAAAAATATATAAATTATGGACGGACAAAAAAGAGAACTAAGTGCTGATATGAAGAATTTACAAAGAAAACTAAGTGGTGAACAATTAAAAAAACTTGTTTATTGGTATAACCCAACGAGAAAGTCATATTATAACACTAAAAGAAAACGTATCGATTATCTGAATACTATTCCAGAAATAACTAATAATGTTCAAAGAATCATTGACAATATTAGAGAAATTAGTAGATTATTAGGTGATACACCACATAGACCTAATGAGAATACTCCTCTTCCAATACCAAATACTAAACCTACAATTGAAAATACGCCGCCTAATAACCCTTCAGATACTGCATTTAATCCAGACAGCCCTCCTCCAGGTAGACCACCTAGAGATCGCCGCCCCGGTACACCCCCTGGTAGACCACCACCAACCACTACTCCTAGAAAAAGTCTTATACCTAGGCCTATTCCAAATAATAATCAAAAGAAAGATCCTATTCTAAAACCTAGACCTAGGGTTCCTAAATCACAAACAAAACCTATTCCTGAACCAAGAAAAAATAATCCTCAACCCCAGATTGAACAAATACAAATACTAAAACAAAAACTACAAGAACAAATAAAAACACAAATATTACAAAACATAAAACAACAATCACAAATATTACAAAACTTTGATCAACAAACACCACAGGAACAACAAGAACAAATAAAAATGTTACAAACTCTTCAAGAACAAACACAAGAACTACAACAACAACAACAAAATCAATCATTCACTCAAACAAAAATGGAAGAGAACCCTCAACAACAATCACAAAATTTAAAAAATAAACGTAAAAAAAATAGGAGAAGAAAAAATAAAAAAAAAAAAAATGAACCTAATCCGCAACCTCAGGAACCACCAATCCCCCCACCGAGAAAAAAGAGAAATAAAAAAAAACAAAAACTAGAAGATTTTACTCCAATAGAAATTAATACAGCATTCGATGGTTATCTGAAAACATATAGAATATATGGAAAGGAATATAAAACTAATTCAGAAAATAAAGATCTTGCACTTTTGGACGACCCGGAAGAAATCGAAAAATTAGGACTTGACGAATTAACATTTTTAAGAGAAATAAAACCAGTAGTTATTAACTTAATTAATAAGCAAAAGAAACCTATAAAGATAAAATTTATTTTCGTCTGTAAATTTGTAGGTACTGATTATGTTAATAATAAAAAAATTATAAAAATAAGGTCAGAACCACCTTTTCATAGTGAAAAACCAGAGATTATAACAGAGTCAACAGATTTATCCGAACTATTCGATGAGATGATTGGATATTTACTAGAGCTTTTTAAAAAATATACGAATAAATATAGCGGTTGGGAATTTAATGGTGTGAAAT
Organism: Ricordea florida; assembly: GCA_949710005.1. Classification (NCBI taxonomy): domain Eukaryota; kingdom Metazoa; phylum Cnidaria; class Anthozoa; order Corallimorpharia; family Ricordeidae; genus Ricordea; species Ricordea florida. Next base: position 41,700,574 of record OX453273.1, read on the forward strand.
ACTTTGATATAAAAATTGACCCATTTGATCCACTTTCTGCAAAAAGTTATATTGAACTACCAAAATTCTTAGCAAATAAAAAAGCAATAATAAATCCTAAGAATGAAGATGATGATGATTGTTTTAAATATGTAGCAACCATAGCAACAAATAAAATAGATAATCATCCAGAGAGAATAACTAAAGAACTGATTGAAATGTCTAATAGGTTTAATTGGAAGGGAATTGAGTTTCCATTTAAATTAACGGATATTAATAAGTTTGAGAATCAAAATGAAAAATATGCAGTTAATGTGTATGGATTTGATGAAAAAAAGTTAAAAATATATCCTTTACACATAAGCGATAAGAAAAACAGATTTTTAATAGAAACACTATATATAACAAACAATGAAACAAGTCACTACTACTGGATAAAGAATTTTGATAAATTAGTACATTCTCAAGTTACTAAAAATACAAAAAAGATTCGCACATGTCGCAGATGTTTTTATCACACTCATGAAGAGGAAACATTAAAAAAACATGAAGAATATTGTAAAGAACATGATTCTGTCAGGATTGAAATGCCAATAGATAAAGATGGAAATCCAGAAATTCTTAAATTTAATAATCATAGTAATAAAATTAAAGCACCTTTTTCTGTATATTGTGATAAAGAGACTTATAGAATTTTATTAGACTATACCAACCAAGAAGACAAAACTAAAAGTTACACAATTAAATATGATAAACATAAAGCCTCAGCTTATTGTTACTTAATAAAGTTTGCTGATGAAGAATATGAATCTTTTATTAGGCGATACACTGCTAAATCACCGGAAGAAGATATAGGAGAAATATTTATGTTACAATTAGAAAAGGATATTAGAGAAATTTATGAAAAAATTAAACCAAACAAGAAATTGAAATGTATGACACAAAGAGAACAACTCGAATATAAAAATGCGACAATCTGTCATATATGTGAAGAAGAATTATTAAAAGAGGATAAGGTTAGAGATCACTGTCATTATACTGGAAAATATAGAGGAGCAGCACATAAAAAGTGTAACTTTAAATTTTTTAATAGAAAATTTATCCCAATATTTTTTCACAACTTAGCGGGATTTGATGCGCATCTTTCTATTAAGAGTATCGGTAAAACTGAAGGCAAAGTAAAATGTATACCTAATAATGAAGAAAAATATATTTCCTATACAAAACAAATAATACTCGGCGAATATAAAAATAAAAACGGTGTGTTGAAAAAAGATATGTTAGACATTAGATTTGTAGATTCATTTAAATTTATGCAAACAAGCCTTAATAATTTAGTTAAAAATCTTACAAATTGCGGAAAATGTGAATCATGTAAACCAGGAGATTGTATTAAAAGATACATAGAAGATGGAAAGATCATCAACTATACTGGTTTTGGTAGATGTGGAAAATGTAAAAATTGTAAGTTAAGCAAAAGTAGATGTCTTTCCCCAAAGGATGATAAATTAATTGAAACTAAAAAAGTTTTTAAGGATAAAACATATTTAGCGATGAGGAAGGGTGTATTTCCCTATGAATATTTCACAAGTCTTAATATTCTTAATGAAACTAAACTTCCGCCAATAGAAGCTTTTTATTCTAAATTAAACGATGAAAAAATATCAGAAGAAGATTATGAACATGCACAAAAAGTGTGGAAAGCTTTTAATATGAAAACAATGAGGGATTATCACGATCTTTATCTCTTGTTGGATGTATTATTATTAACCGATGTATTCGAAAATTTTAGAGATGTTTGTATGAAAAATTATCAATTAGATCCCGCACATTATCTTACAGCACCCTCACTAGCCTGGGATGCCATGTTAAAATTAACTAAAGTAAATTTAGAATTACTTATCGATAATGATATGTTACTAATGTTTGAGAAGGGTATAAGAGGTGGTATATCACAAATATCAAAAAGAAAAGCTAGAGCTAACAACTCATATATGGAAAATTTTATGGATGATATGGTGAAAAGTTATATTGTTTATCTTGATGCGAATAACTTATATGGTGCAGCAATGAGTGATCTATTACCTACACACGATTTTAAATGGGTACCAGAGGAAGAGTTTGAAAATTGGAGAGATATACCATGCATACTTGAGGTTAATCTAGATTATCCAAAGCATCTTCACGATCCACATAATGATTATCCACTAGCTCCTGAAAGACTTATTGTTAACAAAGTGAAAAAATTAATCCCAAACTTAAACAACAAGGAAAAGTATGTTCTTCACTACAAAAATTTAAAAAAATATGAAAGTTTGGGGTTAAAAATAACAAAGATACACAGAGCAATTAAATTCAAAGAATCAGCATGGTTAAAACCATATATTGATTTAAATACTAAATTAAGAGCTAATGCAAAGAATGATTTTGAAAAGGATTTTTTCAAATTAATGAATAACTCTGTTTTTGGTAAAACAATGGAAAATATTAGGAAAAGGGTTGATATTAGATTAGTTACAAATGAAGAACAAGCTAGAAAGTTAATAAGTATGCCTAATTATCATCACCGCACAATATTTTGTGAAGATTTAGCAGCCATACATATGAAGAAAAAATTTATAAGATTTAATAAACCTATTTACTTAGGTATGTGCATTTTGGATTTGAGTAAAGTAATAATGTATGATTTTCATTATAATTATATAAAACCTAAATATGGAGATAAGGCTGAATTACTTATGACTGATACTGATTCTCTTGTATATGAAATTGAAACTGAAGATTTTTTCAAAGATATTAGTTCTGACGTTAGAGAAAAATTCGACACTAGCAATTATCCTAAAGATCACCCTTCAGGAATTGAGATAGGTGTAAATAAAAAAGTAATTGGTATGTTTAAAGATGAAATGGGTGGAAATATTATAAAAGAATTTATTGGTCTGAGGCCAAAGTTATACTCAATATTGAAGGATAATAATGATGAGATAAAAAAGGATAGAGGAATTAAGCAATGCGTTGTAAAAAATACAATCAAACACAACGATTATAAGGATGTTTTAGAAACTGGAGAACATCAAATGAGAGAGATGAATGTGTTTAGAACAGAAAAACATGATATTTATACCGTCACCATCAATAAAATTGCACTATCCGCTAATGACGATAAAAGAATAATTTGCAAAGATGGAATACATACTTTAGCTATTGGGCATTATCGAACTAAGCCGGATCAATCTAAAACGGAATCTGGCGGTAGCTCAGTATCATAAGGAATAACCTGTAATTCCTCTCTAACAAATCCTCTCCTCGGGCCATTAAGTAAATAATATAAAACCGGTTGATTAGGTGAAAAGACAATTCTAGAAATATCATAAACTTTGATAGTCCAGATGGGGTCTGTTGCTCTCCTTTTTTCACCACCCTCAAGTTCTCCAGGAGATAATAAATATCTAACTTTTACATCTGGTGTTAATCTAACTTCATCGAGACCAACAACTCTCTTATATCTTTTTGTTTCAAGTTCAACCTCTTTCATTTTAATGGCTTTATCAGGTTCTTTTCCAGTTATTCTAGTTGGTGTGTTGTTTAAAGTTTTTATAATAGCTGGTAATCGTTTTACCCACACTCTTGATCGGGCAGAGCCATCCTGCAACATTTCTTGCGCATATTGATGACTAAATAATCGCTCACCTAATATTTTATTTGCACTTTCAACAAATGCTTGAGCTCTATGATTTCCAGCTTCACCTCTTTGTATTTTAACATTATGATAATTCATAAGTTTTGTAACTTCACCCATAAATTCTTTTCCAGGATCAACCATTAATGTTTTAGGGTATTTTAATTTTCTAGAATATATTTTTTCAAAAGAATTTGAAATTTCTCGACTTTCTTTTGAAGTTAATGCTTCAGTATCTTTGTATCTGCTGGCTACATCAACCACAACTAATGCATATTTATATGTTTTTCTTCCAACTCTATCATGCGGTAAAAATAATAAATCTGCTTGATGAATCTGATTAGGTTTATCCACAGTCCAGTGTGGTCTAGGTATATATTTTGGAGATGGAAGATATATTTGCCATATTGCTTGTTTCTCCAACCATTGTTTTGCTTCATCTTCGCTTACTTTTGCCTTTTCAGCTAATTTAGGAATTGCAGAATATCCTTTCCAATATCCTTCTGTTGAATAATATATTCGCTCTAAAAGAGTGGAGGGTCTTGCCTGATTTTTTGATATCTTTTCGTTACTCATTTAAAGATTAATCAAAGTATCTTATAAATTACAATGACGTCTGAAAAAATTAATCCAAACAGAATTCCACGAGAACCATTTGGGTTGAAAGCAGAATCAACTTTGAATAGAATTACATTAAATCCATCCTCTGCCAGCCCTGGAGAAACATTATATATAAATATCCCCAAACTTTCTGATAATTTAGTGATTGTACCTGGGAGTGTATCTCTACTTTTTGATTTGGAAGTTGATGGGCATGCTAATAACACCCTTGTGAATAATGTGGGAAGTAATCTTGTATCCAGATTAAGGGTTCTTTTTGGTGGCGAAACATTACAGGATACCCAAAGATACGATCTATTTCAAACATATCATGATTTATTTTTATCAGATGAGGATCGCGGGGATAAATTAAGACAAGGTATTTCTTCAGAAAACATGAGAAAACTAAGGACAAATGCCGGCGATAAGAAAACTCAAGATGTTAGGGAAGTAGCTCTTGCATCAGTACATAATACCAAGTATCATATTCCACTAAATCACCCTATTTTAAAAGATCACGGAGTTTTCTATCCAAAAGCTCTAGATCATCATCTAATCTTTGAGATTACGCTAGCCCCAGTTTCTGATATTGTTGTTTTTTCTGATACTACAAAGACCCCCGCATATTCAATCAAAAACTTAGAGTTAGAATATTCTTCCATTTCAAGCGAATACTTGGCTCGTGAGGCACAAGCAGCTTATCAGGTTGGAAAAGGATTCTTTTATGAAAATGTTACTCTACACAAAACTTTTACTTTTTCCGTAGGAGGGGACACTGTTATTAACCAGCATATTAATCTACCTAGAAGGTCAATGACAGGAATATTATTTTTGTTTAAATTGCCCAACACTGCAGGAGCTCGAAACTCCGAAAGTTTTTACAATCCAGGGATCACCTCGATCAATATAGATGTTGATGGAGTGCCAAATCGTTTATACTCTAAGGGAATGATACCTTCTGATATCTGGGAGTCAGTGAAGAAAAGATTTGGACAGACAGAAGGGAGGAGCAGGATTGACATGAAAGAAAAGGATTTTTATTTTGACAAGTTTGCATTATGGGTTGATTTGAGAACTCACCCTGATAATGATATTCATGGAGGAGGTTTGGTTTTAAACAATACAAGGGATGGGGTAAAACTAGAAATTAAAAGAAAACAAAGCGGATCAGGCACTGTAACCTGTTATATGTTTGTTGTAGCTGATGCAATGATGGAAATTATGAATTCAAGTTTGAGATCAATTAAGTACTGAGAATCTAAAATTTAAAACCTTATGTTATGATACAAAAATCATGGAAGAACTACGAGAAAAAATACCATTTCACTGTATCATAACCGGTCCAACAAATTGTGGAAAAACAAAATACATCATTGATCAACTCCGTGGCCCATTCCGGAAAATTTTTGATTACATTGTTTTAATATGCCCAACTTATTCTAAAAATAAAACATATCATAATTTTGCACGAGGAGATAAGAGATTCTTTGTATTGTCACCTGATGCTAGTAATATAGACGAGATTAATGAATTATTAACTGATTGCCAAACTTTATTCTCTGGAACAAACACATTAATAATTTTAGACGATTGCGCTGTATCTAATGATCTGAAGAAAAGATCAAACAAGTTTATAGATTTAGCATTCTCCGGAAGGCATCATGGTTTATCAGTTTGGGTTCTCACTCAGCAATTAACATCAATTGCAAAACCTTTCCGAGAAAATGTGGCTTGTGTGGTCTCATTTCATAATCCGTCGCAGAAAGGTATGAAGATGTTTTTTGAAGATTATGGTGGTGATTTGGATTATGAATTATGTAAAAAATTTATGCAATTATTAAAAACTGAAAAATATTCTAGACTATGTTTATGTTTACGTTACCCATTCAATTGTTATTTGGAGATCCCTTCAGTGATTTCCTTCGGACCGGCGTAGCCGATTTAAAAGAATCTTTGTATTATTAGAAAATTATAATATGACAGAAGTTGATCGAGCGAAGCCGGAAGATTATATTAGTGATGAAAAAGATGAGGTAAAAGATGAGGTGAAATCTGATGATATTGAAATTAAACAAGAATCACTAGCTATTCTCGCGACCTTAGGAACAACAAAGGAATATTTAGGGGTTGATATGAGTCTGGGTGATGTAAAAAAATTAACAGCAAAAGATATTGAAAAATATTTTAATCGTTATCAGGCAGTAATGGGTAAGAAAATTAGTGGTGGAGTGGTGGATTCATCACTTCAATTAATTTCTAAAATTATTTCTTACATGGTTCCAGTTGATGATATAGAAGCTCTTTGTGTAGATTTGAAGAATGATGATTTGGTTAATCGTGAACTAACAAACATTGTAGGACTATTAGCATTGAAAGCAGGAAGATTGGCAGCACTTGCTAGTGGTATATTTCAGCTTTCTAAACACATAAAATTCAACAAAATTACAGATGATTCTAACACAACTGAGCCTGTAACTTAGAACAACTGATTTAAAGATTCTTTACTTCGGAAATAAAATAATGTCAGAAGAAGTTGTTGATCGAGGTGAAGCCTCTCCCCGCTTTGCGGAACAAATTACAGCAGAACCTACACCTGAAAAGAAAGATTCAAAAAAGAAAGATAAAGATCCTAAAAAAGTAGCAGCAGGTAAGAAATTAGCTGAATATAATAAAAAAGCAAAAGAAGCATTAGCTAGGGAAAACCAACGGGCTGCGGAGCAAATGAAACGAGAGGATATAAAAAATGAACCAAAAAATAACGAAGAAAATACAAAATCATGGATGCCAGAGTTATCTTTTACTACTGTTTTATCTATTGTTGGATTAGGTTTTACAGCATTTGATCTTTTTATGAGATATCGGGAAAAAGCTAAAGATGGGTACACTGAATATAAAAATAGGATACCAGATTTATCACAAATACCACAGCCACAACCAACACAAACACAACCTATGGATAGACCAAAAATTGGAATGATGTAATTTAATCTACTCCTAAAAGTCATCTAAAGATTTCTTACTGATGTAGTAAAAAATAATGTCAAACGAAAATAAACTTGTGAAAACTGTTACTGATTCTGCAGTCCTTATTGGATTAGCAGCCGGAGTTGGTTATGTAGCTAAAAAGATGATGAAAGAATCATTTATGAACGACCCATCCTCAAGTATTACAAATTATGCAAAATGGGTTGCTGTATTATCGGGTAGTATGTACCTAAAAACATATTTAGAGGAACAAAAGATACTTCCAAATTAACGAATATAAAAAATGACATCAATATTATTTATGATTGGAGGAGCAGCATTAAATGCATCAGCTTTTGTTGGTGGAAACTATCTTGCAAAATATTTATCAGGAAAAAATGTTGATACAGAAAAAATAAGACACGATAAAGCATTAGAAAAATATCAAAGAGATTATGCAGAATATCAGGAAAAAAGACAAAAACTAATGGATTGGAAAATAAAGAAAAAAGATGAAAAATACCAAGCATCAAAAAATATTTCAACTACAAATGAACAATTTGCATTATATGAACAAATGAATGAACCTAAATTCACTGATTATTATAAACCCAGCAACAATCAAAAGATGGGTGAAATGGTATATGTGGGTGGTGGTATGTTAGCATTGGGTTATATGGCTAGTAAATTTTTATAGGTAATTGTATGTGATTAGTTTAAAGATTTCTTACTGATGAGTAAAAAATCTAAATATGGCAGAAGCAGGAGATTTACAATTAGAGGATTTACCAAAAGGAGATGATGATAATGATGATGATGAAGATAATACATTTTACCAAAGTCCAAATACATCTACATCTGTTGATCAGGGTTATCTTGGTTATTCAGAATATATGGCGGAGAGAAAAAGGCTTCAATGGGAAATAAAAGATGAAGAGAAAAAACCGGCAAATATTAGGGAAAGAGATGGGGAATATGATAGAAGGAGAGAAGCGGGGCAAGAACTAAAAAGATATTTTCCAAATTACAATACCGATGACGGAACATTTAATGTAACATTTGGAGAAGATGGTAGTTTAATCGTTAGATTTAGTAATAGGATTAATTCTGCGCCGCATACATTGGTTGATAAAGATGGAAATCTTAAGATTGAAGATTTGCCAAAAACAATGAGAAAAGCTCTTGGTGCTGATTATGAAAGCATGTTGGGTATATATAATGATGGCGTATCACAATTGAATGAAGCTAATGAACAACATAAGGATTTACTTAATGCGGTACAAGGAATAGAATCGCTTTTAGCAACTCGTACAGATGAGATTAACCAATATGTAGAAAGAGAAAAAGAACTTCGTGTATTCATTGAGAAACAGCAGGTAGAAAAATCTGAGAATAAAAGTCTTTTTGATCAAACTGTTAAACAGAATATAGAATTAAAAATACAAGCAGAAAAACTTTTAGACGAAACTAAATTATACAAAGAAGAAATAGACAAATATAAGGAGGGTAAATTAAATTTATCAAATTTAGAGCAAAGTAAAGAGCGATTACAATCAGAGGTTGATAAATTAAATGAACAAATTAGAAATAAAACAATTTCTATAGAAGAACAAATATCAGATATTGAGAGTCGAAAAGAAGAAATACTTAAAAATTTACCATTACGTGAGAGATTAAAATACATCTTTAAAAAGTATGGTTTTACAGTATTTGCGGTTGCGAGTGCTGTTGGTGCTGTTATTGGTGTTATAGTTTCTAATCTTTCAAAAGGATTATCTACTTTAGGAAAAGGTGTTGGTAACGGGTTGAAAACTTTAGGTAAAAAACTGGGTGAAATATTGCCGGGAATGGTTGGTGCGATTGTAAGCTTTCTATTTAAAACAGCTGGTGAAGTTATTGGATTTTTAGGTAAGAATGCATGGCTTTTGATAATGGCAGTGGTTTTATATTTTGTGGAAAGTATAAAAAAGAGAAAGTAACAAATTTAAAGATATCATGTTGAGTAGTAAAATATAATATGGATGAATACAACAGAATTTACCCTGGATTACCCAATAATTCAGATCCTATTAATTTCAGACTACAAAAATCAAGCGAAGTATTACAAAATCTTGAGAGAGAAATTAAACATTATGAAGATGTAAGGAAAAAATATAATAGGGTGAGAGGAATATTTACAAAAATCAGTGTTTGTAGTGGTGTGCTTTCAGTTATTATATCAGCAAGTGGACTTGGAACTTCTCTTACAGGTTTTGGAGCTATTATTGGTGTTCCGTTGGGTGTTGTAGGCGGAATTTGTGGCGGATTATCTGTTGGATTTGGTGCAGCATCAAAAAGACTTTCAAATAAAGTTAGTAAACACGAACAAACCGCTGCAATTGCAAAATCAAAATTAAACACCATTAACGACTTGGTTTCAAAGGCTTTGAAAGATAATGTTATATCCGATCAAGAATTTTCTATAATTTTAGCAGAGTTGGAAAAGTTTCAAAAACTAAAACTAGAAGTTCGTCAAAAATTTAGGAGAGATAGCGAAAAAAACTTAAACATGTCACAGATAAGAAGAGAAGTTCGTGCAGATCTATTAAAAGAGTTAACCACTCCCGCTCATTAAAAATTTCATATGAGAAAACTGATGTGGGATGTAATTGTTTTGCAGGTATTAGAAAAGAAATTAATTAATACTTTACATCTTATTCTCAATCTAAAGACCAGATTATCTGGAACACAAAGAATAAAATGTTATTAAACGACTTCAAAAATAGATATCCAAGCGCTAATCTTGATAAATTTACATTTGTGAATGATTCATATGGAGGATATATCAAGTGGGTAGTTAATGGAACAACAATCATGTCTAATGATGATCCTACTGGGAAAACATGGATTGAAAATCTTTCTAATAATTTGAAAACATTATTATGGCAAGATTTAGGACTGAGTGAAGCGAAGAACTTGAATTCATTTCCAAAGAGTTTAACCATGACTAACCAAAGTTATCCTATACCAGCTATTAAATTTGATTACTTTACAACTGACATAACAAAAATGCTAACCTCACTAGATATATATGTTTCAAATACAAAGAAATTCACAGCAAAGATGCGTGATGTTTTTACCAATCAAGTTGTGACTTTCGAGTTTGGTAAACAAAGTAGAAAATGGTTGAACGGGCCTGATATGAACTATTGGCCTCAGCAACTTAACTTTGCAGTTTGGTGTGCAACATCTGGTTGTGGGATTAGTCCTTTTGAAAGTCTAAATTATCCCAAAGTAGTGAATAGCTTCATTAAGTTTCATATATATTTCACAACAAGACGAATATTATATGAATTAAGCCTTCCCTTGCCTGATGAGCAGCCCTTTGTAATAAATAATAACCCCTATAGTAAAGTAGCATATCAACGTTTGTGTGCAGAATTTAGCATATCAAAAAACTCAGACTTTAGATGGAAAGGTGGTAGAAACGGAGGATTGGGAGATATATTTCTCGATTATGGTTCTGGATATCATGGGAAAGGAGGGGGATATCAAAATGTTCATGTTGTAAGAAATTATGATCATGAAGCAGATCAATGGCCCGGCGAAGGAGGTAAATTCGCCGATGACGGTGGTAAGAAAGAAAAAGGTGATCTAATCTCATTCATTCGTAATGATGACTTTGCTGATTTCAAATATGCTTGGTTTATTCCTACAAATGGCCATGGACTCACTAAAGCTGGACTTGGTAGATTGAATCGATCCGCCGAAGCTTTTGTTTACTGTATATTAGGAGCACAAGTTAACACTAGAAACTCGATTTATGGTAATGGAGGTGGAGCAATCGAGACACAACAAGAATTCTTGGCTTTATTTGAAAGTAGCGTGATTGAGAATGACATTTCTAGCTCTATCCAAAGATATCAATTATCTGTACAAGAAGCGAAATTACGCCTTGATTTAGCTATTGCTCCAGGTTTGTGGTTGATGCCAAGTAATATGATCATAAATACAGAGAGCGTGGTTGGATATAATAACAAACTTATGAAAGCGACTAATGATATGAAATTTGGGATGAATAATTCCCTAAACACTGAATCAAAACCGGTTGGAATAAGTCATAACTTAGGATCTTCAAAGTTAAAGTTACCTCATTCAATAGTTGAGACAAATCCGAAACCAAAAATCCTACCAACGCAAAATGAAAAGTTAACCAAAGGTCAGGATCGGTCGGAGACCTCCCCGGCGAAGCCGGACGTGACTACGCAACATGAAACCAATCCACAAAGCGAGCACGAAGTGCGTATATTAACATTTATAATTATCGGCGGAGGGCTAGCGTGGTATCTATTTCAGTAGTTCATGACCATTTCACGTGATTATCATTGTTTGTGAATTAGCGTTCACGTGTAGAACAATAGATTGCATACTTTTACGACATAGCAACAAGAAAAATGTAAAGTTGATTTGAAATCGAAAAGTAGATTTTATGTTTACTTTTAAAAGGCCGGTTTCTAACGTCGCTCAGGAATGTGATTACGTCAATGCAAATTTAAAGATGAATATGATGTAATCAAACAAAAATGTTGAGCATAACCATGTATGAGTCTGAAACAAGGATTTATTTAGATCCGCCGCTGAAAAATCTTCGGGAAATACAGCTCCTTGATTGTAATATACAAACCAAAAGATTGATTAATTTCAAGGGTCAACAAATATTGTTTAATGATGAGAATCAACCACTATTAATAATACCACCCGGCACATATTCGTTGCGTGATATTCAATCGATCTTTCTTAATGATACTGATAAGGCAAAGATAACAATCATTGAGACGGACACTGTTGACTATCTATATTCAAATAAGAACTTTAACATTAAACTTAAGAGAGGTTTAGCGGTTGGTTTAGGGGTGCCAGAAGTTATAAATCCGGGTGTATTATATCCTATAAATATACAGATTAAGGAACCACTGAGACTTATGTGTAGTATAGTGGATAATAAGTCGTCATATATGAATAAAACTAAATATGGAGAACTTGTTAAACTCTCGCCATCAAACCTACTTGCAAACATTCCCTCAAAGGATTATCCAACAATTCCAGTTCGAAAATATGAGACCTTAATAAATCACTTTGATTTAACCATCTTGGATAATAAATGTGAAAAACTTGATCTGATGGGTTCTCCCATAACTTTTAGCTTAAGATTTAGGTAAATTTTTTTTGTTATGTAACCATTATTAGGTTATATAACATAATTATATTCTATTAATCTTCACCCCATAACTCTTTCAAAAACTTTAACTCCTCGATATCAAGACACCAATCTAAATACCTGCTCGGATGCCATGCTTTAACTATTAAATCATTATGCAAGTCTTTGTAGAATTTATTTTTATGTAATACTTTATCTGTGTTTGTATATATACACAACCAAAAAGAATCAATAAAAATTTTTTTATTATTAATTAAAGCATTTCTAAATTTTTTCGCTTCCTCGCGGTCATTTAAAAAATCATTAGAAAATTCATTAGCAGGGAATATACCACTCATATCACATTTTGTGGTAAAAGAAAAAGGAAAATAATATTTAACCCCATTATCTTGAGTATACTCAATTTGAAAATCCACTAGTTCTTTATTCTCATATTTAATAGAAAGTGCTTTTGATAGTGTGTATAAACAATCTTTTTTTATTAATCTCAAAAAATCCATATTATCAATTCTTTCATTGTTAAAATACTCAATAGTAAAACCAATATTTGATTTTTTTATTTTTCTATTCAACTTAACATTCATTTTATTTATTTATTTTATATTTAAATAATAATTCATTTTTTTTAAAATTTTTTTCGACATTCCTTACAAGAAGCTTTTTGTTTACCATGTTCACATATTTGTGATCCCCCACAATCCTTACATTGTTGTTTTTGTTTATTATGTTCACATATATGATATCCATGACATTCTTTACAATGATACTTAATTCTATCATGCTCGCATATTTGCGATCCCCCACATTCTTTACAGAAATATTTACGCTTACCATGAATACAATTATATTTATAAACTTTTGGTAATATAATTTCCTCAGGTATATCGATTTTCATATCAAATAATTTTTGAGCAAGCTCTTTTTTTATCAATCTGGTTCGCCTATAAACTTTATGCTGTCCAGCGAGATAAAGCAATTGTAAATAACTAAATTTCAACAGTCCGTCCATAATTTATATATTTTTATCTAATCTTTAAATATCTTTTTCAATTTTTATTTTTTATTTTTAAAAATTTTGTCTTAGGATTTTCAGATACTTTAAAAAATATTACAGGGCCGATCGCAAGGAAGACTTGATAAAGGTTTAACTAAGACTTAACAAAGGTTTGGGTAAGGTTTGGGTAAGGTTTGGGTAAGGTTTGGGCAAGGTTTGGGCAAGGTTTGGGCAAGGTTTGGGTAAGGTTTTGTAAAATAAAATTAAAATTTTCTTAAATTTTTTTTTTTTATTTGTCCTAGAAAATACAGTTTCCCAATATATTAGTTTCATGGTGAAAAGCTGTGAAAATAATAATACTCATTAATAATAATAATAGTAATAATTTTCATTACAATAATAATAATAATAATAATAATAATAATAATAATGATATTAGTCATCACTGTAATAATAATGATAACATTCTAACGATAATGAACTCAAGATGGTATAATTTGAGTCTGGAGAATTTGTGAAAGATGCATTTAAATGCTAGCAGTCCGGCTGCAGGATGTTTGTCCCGTGAGCTTTATTTGGTGGCTTTGATTTGCTTCCACGAGTCTCCTATAGCTTAGTGGTAAAGCTTCCAAGCTAGTAATCAGAAGGTGGCAGGAGTCGACTCCTGTTGAGAGAACTCGAATTTGCTTTTGATGTGACATTGTCGAAAAATACATCTTTCACAACAAATAAACCTATCAGACCAGGTTAAGCTTTAAGATCTCATAAGACTTTTTCAGAATAATGAGAATGCATATAAGTCATCAAAAAGTGTGATAACAGCTTCGGTAATCCAAAGTGCAACGCTACAATACGATGAAAATATCAAACCGTTTATTAGCAGTAAGTGAAATTGCCCCTTTCTTGTTTTCCTTTTGGTAATAATCATTTTGATTGGTCTGAGGCAATTAGGTTTGGAATACTTTGCGGCTAAGTTTAAATAAGGCTTCAAAGGTAGTGTGAATGAGGAAGTTGTAAAGGTTGATAAATTAAAATCAGTCAGCTATTTGTTACTAATCCTGTTTTTCATAGAGCTTCACTGCAAATATTGTCTGTGAAAGTAGTTTAATTAAATCTCGTGGAATCAAAGATATTTAACCTAGTGCCGACATCGCTTATTTAAAAACGCTTGGTTCAGTTTTTCAAAGGCAAAATAGAGGAATTAAGTCTTATCTCTTATTCTAATGATTGTAATGTTGGGCATGAAATTGCAACGAACTGATGAAAAAGGGTTTTTAAGAGTAAAAGCTATTTGCCTTGAGACAGATTTGCTTCAAGTTACAGAATTTTTACTTCCAGCGATTTCTGTCGTGGCAAAGAGACTCTAGATAAGAAAACAGAGGAATAATTCCATTTACGGAAATAGAAGAGAAACTGAAAAAGGATTAGAATGGACGTCGTAGAGAAGTTATAAGAACTTTAGATGCAGAGCGCTAGTAAAAAGTTTGATTGTGATTATTTGGAAAGTTGGAATTGTTGTCTGTTGAACAAACTTGAGGATAGACGAAACCATAGTCGTGCAGTCCAGATTACAACGTTTTTGTCTCGTTTTACATTACTTTGACATCAAAGAAGGCATTCGTGTAGACTAATATATCACCATGCTTCAGGGCAACTTGTTATAAAGCAGGGAATTCATCCCAGGTGTAAAAGGAGCTCCACAGCTGAGCCCAATTACGTTACCCTTGAAGAAGACACTGGACGCGAGTGTCGAAACGTCGGGTCGGTGAATCGTAACTTTTTACATTCATTATTTTAAACCAGCGTAGCATCAAACTATGTCTGATCGTCCACCTCGTTGCAATGTGCACTTTTATTTTAACGGGAGATTTCCACACGCTTTTCTTTATGTTATCCATTGAAGTGCCTTTTGGGATCAACATCGGCCACGTACCCGGAAACATGACGCAGTAGTTCAACTTGCTTACGGATGTGGCTGAAGAATTGCATTTTGTTTCCAATTTTATCATTTTACATTTTTTGCAGAAGAATAACTTAAGTATATCAATCTATTGCATAATGTAAAGTAATACGGGCTTTGCAGTTTTTTGTCGTGAAGAGAAAAAGTGTGAAGAGAAAAAGACGCTTTGCGATCTCTTTTATGACTTATTCCAGTAAAGCCGACTGATCTAAAAAGGGTATTGTGACTAACAAAACATGAAAGCGAAATTTTAACGCAAAATTGACGTCTTACAAGTAATTTTTTCTTTGCAGAGAATTTAAGATTGGAACAAAAGTTTTTTGATCATAATAAACAAGGATTTTTTGTGCTTGTGGCAAGCTACTTACTCTAACCAGGTCAACGAAGTTTTGCTTTCCTTGTCTGCTCCTCTCTGCTTGGATGTGGTGAAGATAATGGTTTTATGAAAGTTTTAACTTTCTGCTTAACTTTCTCAGTATTTCCGGAAAATTTGGTTCAGTAAACAGCAACCTGTCAATAAGGTTATAATTAATTGAAGTCGAGCTGCTGAGGGTTGGACCAATTGATAATTGTGTGAGGTTTGGCTCGGTAATTTGGTTTCGGCAAGATTCTTTTCGTAAACTAAGCCATAGTGTTCGATTGTTTTCTAAATTTTTCCTTACATATAAAATCTTTATACCAGTTTTTATCCGCTCCAACTCGGTTTGCTGGAGTTTTCTCTCTAAAATCATTTCCCCTCCTTTTCTAACAAAAATCAATTTGGGCAGGCAGATATCCAATACGATCCAATTTAAGCTAATTGAACCTCTTTGCTCGTTTTAGATATGAATTTGGAACTCTTAACCGTTGGGTAAACATAATTATCGGCGGATTTTATTGAGTTGAAGGGGTAATGAGAAAATTTCTCCATGAAACTTGAACACAGCGGCTTGGAAACAAACATCGTCCCAATTTAATATTAGCAGCTAATTTGATTTGCTCTGTTTGAATTATTGTTTAGAACGGTACTTCTATTTTATTATCAGAAGCTTTCATTTCGGGACATTGCGGTCGATTTTAGCCGTAGCACAGTCTATTATGCATCGCAGTTAAAAAAAATGTTAACATGAGCATCTGAAAATTCATTCAGGAGATGGACGAAAATAGGAAAAGAGATGAAAACTTCTATCTGATTTGGCTCGCGCTATCCAATGGACAAGATTTAAAAGAGTACTTAAGATGTGTTTCTCTAGTACGATCGGATATGGATTTGAGATCTGAGATTACTCAAATCATGGTACATCAAAGGAACCGATGAATCCTATTCCAGAGTGGATTCATTGTTTCCTTTGATGCCCTATGGTCGTGTGATCTCACAAATCCAGATCCGAATTGGTTACCGCAAACTTCAATGGAATCATATCCATGCCAAAGTTGTCAAGGTGATTTTCAGAGCAAAATCCCCCCCCTCCCCCATTAAGTCTTTTATTGCGATTAAATAGACTTTTGTGAATTTTTTTAACATATGAACCGAGAAGTATGCTCCAGATATGACCTACATAACAGATCGAAAAATATAGCCTTGAAAGTTGGAGGGTTGTAAGTCTTTGATTTGATATTTGGTTTTTGCCTTAACTCTTTTAAACATCAAAATAAGAACGCCGTTGATGATTTAATGATAATGATAATGATAATGAATTTATATAGCGCACTTTTTCATATGAATATGTTCAAAGGCGCTTTACACTTCTATTGGATGAGATCGGACGTCAGCAAGTAAAGGCGCCTCTGGCTGCCGCTATCGATCCATATATGATCTCACCCACCCACTCAACCCATGCATGAATTATCAGATGCAACCAGACGTAGAGATAGACCACCACACCGGGAACTACGTCCCCTACTCTTTTCGAACAGTGTGTGGGTTCTTTAACGTCCCATAGATCATTAGGAACAAGTGTTGTGAGACGGGTCCTACGGTTTTCATTTCAAAACGTTGGCGATCGATCCGCTTGGTGACATTCATCATTCAGCTAAGTTTCTACCCTTCCGGGGAAGTATTATATGGAGTAGAGGAGCCTGTTTTAATTTTTGAAAAGTCCCGTTAACTTTACGGACCCGACGCTTCATTTTAAAGATGTATTCTACAGAATATTGTTGTAGTTTTCAGCGTATAAACCAATCTAACGTTCAAGTTATAACCTAAAATAGTAGTGCTTAACCTTGGAAACCGACCAACCGTCAAGCTTTTTGAGAAACGTTCTCCTGGAAAATAAGGGTAAGTAAGGATTATGCCTCAAATAATTCCCAACATTGAAGAAATGCTAAATGTGCAGCATGCTACCATCGAGTTATGGACGCACGCGGGAGATTGTTAAGCACGAAAGAAGCTTCTTCATTGCTTAATAAACCTCCCACGTGTGTCCATAACTCATGCAGTGGTTGCACAGGCGCTCCTTTTGACATAAGACTTTACAAATTCACAATCTGACGTCAGCATGCAACCTACGGGCAAATGGATAGTGCGTAGTAGGCAATCATAGCGCGCGCTTTCCCGAAGCTATGTTATAATAGTCAATAATAGCGCGCACTTTCACAAAGCTATGCTATATATAAATGATTTGTCAAACGAGTTAAAACAGTAGGTTTTACCACCGTAAGTTTTAACGGATGCTAACCCTCCCCTAACCCAATAAGTGATAATAGTGTTCAAACACTAACTTTTTAACTTGTTATAACCTGTAGGGTTAGGGGGGGGTAGGTGCACTGTTGCCCAGGTACATGTACTTAGATTGATACAAAGTTATTTTATCAACTCGTTTGATGAGCTGTTGTTAGTTTGTTGCAATTTCTCACAGACGCGGCACCAGTTTATTATAAAGCTAACTCCTTTTTATTATATGGCTGGCTCCAAGAGCGGACAAGATAAGATGAGGCCTCGGAATCCTGAGTTCTGATTGGCTACCCCAGAGGGCATGATGTTTTTTTTTATCTTGGTCGCCCGGAATTTCCAGCCGCGGAAGGAAACAAAATGAAAAGGCCATATTATAATCCTTTATTGACCAAGCTTGTTCGGTCAGAACGAGGCCAACATGCAGCCATCTTGACCAAACGCTTGGTCAATAAGACAATTATAGAGACCTTCAGATCCGATGACGACTTTGAGGACGAGTTTTAGATGTTCCATGAGCATGCGTAGTAGCCACCAGGCTGTCACGCAACTCCGTAAAGTCGTCCAATTCATATACGCCGAAACTTTCCAGTTGAGGAAACGATCCATTTTCATCTGCAAAAACGTACGTGCCGGAAAGACCACGCAGCCAGCATGTTTGGGCGTTATGGATGTTGAAAAGTGCCACAAGAGCGTTGATAGTAACATTCTTCGTAGCCACGGTGCGAGTCAACTCGCCGAACTTTAACTCGCAGTTGTCCATTTTGGTGGAAGTGTTCGACTGCACACAAAGAAATTATGTAAAAACTGTCCTTTGGTGCGAAATACCCTCACGTGAAGATTTTGGCGCGAAATTGGTATGATTTTGTCCCCTCCTCCCCTAGAGGGGAGATAATTTCACTTGTTGGGGTGGGGTCAGGCTTAAAGTTACCACCGGAGGTAAAGGCGTATTTATACCCACCCCCGGCAGGGAAATTTTGAAGAGTTTTCCGATGCATTTTTGCAATATTGACATCGTAAACCGAGAATAACGGAATTGGATATTACAGGTGGCATTTCGGAAATCCAGTTTTAGATTTCTGATTCAGTTTAAATTCTAAATTTCTCATTTTCAGAACTTTCGACTTCTGATTTCTGATCTACGATTTCTGGTTTCTAACTTGTGAATTCTGAATTTTGGTTTCGGAATTCTGATTTCTGATTTCAAATATAGGGTTAACTATAGTCTGAAAATCAGATATTCTATATTTATTAATCGGAAATCAGAACTGGATTACTTCCATTTTGTAGTTTTCTGGATTTTAGAATCTGGAAAACAGGTTGGCCGCAAAGCATCCTAACTCTTTAGTCAGGATGCTTTGCGGCCAACCTGTTTTCCAGATTCTAAAATCCAGAAAACTACAAAATGGAAGTAATCCAGCTCTGATTTCCGATTAATAAATATAGAATATATGATTTTCAGACTATATTTAACCTGATATTTGAAATCAAAAATCAGAAATCAGAAATCAGAATTCCGAAACCAGATTTCAGAATTCACAATTTAGAAACCAGAAATCGTAAATCAGAAATCAGAAGTCGAAATTTCTGAAAATGAGAAATTTAAAATTGAGAAATCGGAAATCTAAAACTGGATCTCCGAAATTCCACCTGTAGTATCCAATTCCGTTACTCTCGGTTTATCTCAGTTCGCGATATCAATATTGCAAAAATGAATCGGAAAACTCTTTAAAATTTCCCTACCGGGGGTGGGTATAAATACGCGTTTACTTCCGGTACCCCTCTTTTAAGCGGGGGAGGGGTGAATATCTTGCACTTCCGATAAAAATAAACTTAGTGGGGGAAGGAGCGAAAGGAACGGCATAAAGCATATTCTAGCAACTTTTCGAAAACATTATAAAATCGAATGTTCAATTCTTTATAGCTTTATTGTTAGCTGCTCTACAACCACAAGATGAGTACCATTGCTTCTTTAGGGGTTATGGAGGAGGATTCGTAATTTCGCTTCGCGTTTCTGATCTCGCTAACTCGACTAACGTCCACTTCATATACGCCGAAACGTTCCAGTTGAGGTCAGTTGAGGAAACTATTTATTTTCATTTGCAAAAACGTACGTGCCGGAGAGACCACGAAGCCAGCATGTTTGGGCGTTATGGATTCGAAAAGTGCCACAAGAGCACTTATAGTAACATTCTTCGTAGCCACGGGGCGAGACAACTCGCCTTCAACTTTACCTCGCAGTTGTCCATTTTGGTTGAAGTGTTCGACTCTTGGTTCGACTGCACACAAAGAAATTATGTAAAAGCTGTCCTTTGGTGCGAAATGCCCTCACGTGACGATTTTGGCGCGAAATGGGTATGATTATGTCCCCTCCTTCCCTAAAGAAGAGATAGTTTCACTTGTTGGGGTGGGGTCAGGCTAAAAGTTACCAGCGGAAGTAAACGCGTATCTTTACCCACCCCTGGTAGGGAAATTTTAAAGAGTTTTCCAATTCATTTTTGCAATATTGACATCGCAAACTGAGATAAACCGAGAATAACGGAATTGGATATTACAGGTGGCATTTCGGAAATCCAGTTTTAGATTTCTGATTTCTCAATTTTAAATTTCTCATTTTTAGAAATTTGGACTTCTGATTCATGTTCTGATTTACGATTTCTGGTTTCTAATTTGTGAATTCTGAATTCTGGTTTCGGAATTCTGATTTCTGTTTTCTGATTTCAAATATCGGGTTAACTATAGTCTGAAAATCAGATATTCTATATTTATAAATCGGAAATCAGAGCTGGATTACTTCCATTTGGTAGTTTTCTGGATTTAAGAATCTGGAAAACAGGTTGGCCGCAAAGCATCCTGACTTCTTTCCTTTGGTATGCAGACCAAATTTGGATTGGTGATCCGAGATCACACGGATCATAGCGCATCAAAGGGACCGATGAATCGTTCTCCTGCAGAGTGGATTCATCGGTTGCCTTGATGTGCCATGATCTGTGTGATCTCGGATCACAAACCCAAATCCGAACCATACCAAAGGAACGCAACCTAAATGTTACCAATTACGACAGCCGACAAGGAGTGCAAGATTTCAGTAACAGGCTCCGTACGGCCTAATCACGTCCTCGAAGTCGCCCTCGCACTCAATCTAAAGGTCTCTAATAACGCATGTAAGGAAGGCATTCAATGGGCTCTGACTTGCGAATCTACTATTTATACCCCACTACCGCATAATCTATGCGTGATAGCTCAAAAGAATTAGAGGCATTTGGTAACTTCTCATAGTTCTTTATTTCAACAGTTACTCTTCAGTTGTGCTATACAACAACTCGGGAAGGTGGTTCTGACATGCAGAGCAGAGCCGGAGACAGCTTAGTCTTCCAAGGTGACGGGAACAATAAATTTGAGACAGGCGAAACGCCCAGATTTGTCATCAGTCTTGACATCCATTTTCACTTTCACGTCATTTATAAAACTCTATAAAAAAAAAAACAGGGAATTTATAAACGATTAGTCGAAAAGAACACAAAAAATGATAACAACGACAACATAAATATATAAATAACAATAACAATACTTTAAAAACTGTAACAATAGTTTACAAAAACACGCTGTATCTAAGAGCAGGAATGCTCATTAAACATGTTTGCGAGAGCAAAATCTATGAAGTTATATATATATATATACCGTTTATTTGCCACTTTGCAGAATGAACTAAATTAAAGGGCTAAAAATTACAATAACTAGATAATTAAAACTAGTGCTATTATAATAATAAAAATTTATTCTTATCTACTATTTACATATCCACATAAAATATTATTTACTATTGAATGAAATAAAAGAGCTAGAACGCTGGGTCCGGCAGCAACTCTTATCAGCGTAAACCACAGTTTTATTGTTGCCGCCGGACCTCAGGTTATAACTATGGCCACCAGTTACTGTTTTCTGTATAAGGAAATTAATCAGGTGATCACTTTGAGACATCTTCCGAATATATTAACTACAGAGCTGGTTTCGTCTTTCTTTAAGGCTGCTAAGGTTGGTGATAATAAGAGTATCTAAATAGTTATGACATGGATAGATAATATGTAAAGCCCTTTTCTGAATTGATTTCAGCTTATTTGAAAGAAATTCAGGAATATCTTGCCAGACTTGCACCCCGTATTCTAATATAGGTCTTATTGTTGTCAGGTAAACTTTGAGAATTCCATCTATATTGACACCAACATTTTTAAGAATCCGTGAATACAGTCGCTTTGAAACTTTCTTCTATATATAATCAATATGCTTGCTCCACTTTAGATCATTACTAGTAATAATACCAAGTAATTTATAAGTTGTTACACGTTCAACTGTGTTGTTACCGAGGACAATTCGTCTTATAGTAAAATGATCATTATGCAGAAGTTAATTAACATCTCTTAGCACTTTTTCGGATTTAATTTCATATTGTAATCTATAGAAAAACTATGAATTTCATTAACATCTATATTTAAGAAGCTAATACCATTCCCTAATCCAGTTAATTAACGATCGTATTGTATCGGATATACGAAGTCGAACCGTATATCCGATACAACACGGGCGTGAATATTGTATCGTGCTTATGAAATGAAAAGCACGCTTACATTTGCCTTCCGAAGGGAATTTTACAATAACTGAGCGAATTCTCGCGCGCTGATTGGCTAATTTTTATCATCAATAAGAGTACAGACACATAAAATTTTAATTTAAGTCTTCATTTGACCTTTTTCGCGTTTTGTTATTTGGGATTTCCTGACGAGTGGGCAACCACGAAACAGGCTTGTAGGGATAAACGTGTAGTTTGTTTGTGTGTTTTTTTCTCCCGTAACAACTATATATATATATATGATTATTACTATCTGACACAAGAAGTTTAAGTTTTATATCTTTTTATCTATATATATATATATATATGTATCTTTCATGCATTTCCATTGGCTGTATAAATGTCCGATTACAAGCTTCTAATAATCGGGCAGGTGAAATCGGACAGTTTTATTACTGCGCCAGCCAAATTAATCAGCAAATAGAGGCGTAACTGAACCAATCAGAACGGAGCATTTTGTTATTGAGACATTTACAGACATAACTGGAGGACCCAGAGGCTAGGAACGGAAGAAGGGGGAAACTCAGACTGAGGGTTCTGAGGTCTTACCAGTGGCCAAGTCATGTGAATCGTACGGGGATCAAAGCCAGCGGTCACGTGGGAAGCGATCTCGCCTTTAAGGACACAATGATCAGACGGAGGGTTTCCTAAAATTCAATTTAAAGAATTTTCTTTTTAGCCATGACAAAGAAGTGTTGATAATCTTGGTGAGCCCCTCCCAGGAAGGGTGAGGTGGGGCGAATTCATGTTCCCATTTTCCCTTTATTTTTTTTCATTAATGAAACACTTGTTCCCTAATTCTTGTTCCCTTGTTCCCAACAATTTCATCAAAGGTTCCTGATTCCCAGTACTTTGGGATTCGTATTGTTCTTTCGGTTATTTATCGACAAGTCAACAATCACGTACGTCGGGTAGGCAAACGATCGTGATTGAGGGATTCGATGTCCGAATAATATCCGTGAAACTTGAATTCTGAAAAATTTATGAACTGAAAACTTAAGTGACGTACCTGCGCGAGAATGTGCCCGGTCGCTTTTATAACTTTCCGATACATTTCACGCCTGTATTTCTTTCCCGCGGACTAAAATTTAAGCACAGCTAAATCCCTCACATTTGGTAGGTGAAATTATTAGCCTAAGTTTGCAATTATTATTATTTTTGTCAGAGTTCACGTTTTACAGAAATTATTTGACCTTAGATTTTCACACAGACACTGTCCCGAAGCGTTTGGCGTGATGGGGCCAAAAACGTAATGAGGCCTATTAACAAACCAACTCCCCACTCCCCGTTGGTCTATCTCTGTAACAGATATTTTGTCACCAGTGGACTACCACTGGGTAGAAAATTGTCATCACCTACAATTTACCGACTCGGATCCGATCTAAGCCGAGCGTGATTTCGTTCTAAAGGACATTAAAGTCCCAAAGGAAAGGAAAAAAAAAGCTTCATTGTCTTCAAAAATCCAAACCATAACAATAGGCGAAGTTTTATATGAAGTAATCGTCACTCTGCACTTAGACAGTTTACTCCGATGATAGTGCAACTGTTGGCAGTCCAATCATTGTACAATTAACCTTATCAACATTACCTGTTAGCAGTAAGATCACCTCATTACAGTCGGCATTAACATTGCTACAATATAAAAGGAAATTGAGGTAATTAGATACTGGAAACTTACGCAGCGATCCGCAGTAGATTAAAGTAAAGAAAACATGCATTGTTAATTGTTTCTAATTTATACGTTTATTCAGATTCGATTCTTCGCTCTGGCACAGATGCAAAAATTTACATGATTAGTTTAATTAACCATTGATAGACATTGCTGCTTACAGTAACATTCATTCAAAATGTATTCTTCCAAATTCCAAATTTAAACTTGAAATTTTCTTTATTTTTTCTTTTGGTCCGAATCAGTTGTGCAATATTTTCCCATTTTCGTTCATTTAAAATATTTTATTTTTTTCGTTGTTGATTACCGATATGCAATACTAAATTCTTTATAGCCAGCATGGTGACGTCAATTAATTGTCCAATATTAATAGTTTTTTTCAATGTAGGATTGATGTCAGAGATCAACCAATAATAACAACGATTGACCTTATTTAGTACATAAAACGTTGAATGAAGAGGAAATTGCCGAATTGACGTGATTGGAAATTTTGTAAAATTCAGCAATGTAAGACATTTTATTGCTATTCATTAAGAATGTCTCCGTTTTTTATTAGTCATATTCCATATCTAATTCTTAATAGACAGCAAAGTGACGTCGATTGTGCAATGTTTTCTATTAACGAAGGACTGAACACGTCAATGAATGTTTTGTTATCTAAAATCCATGGAACGAAATATTACATTCCAATAGATCCTCCAGTTATAAATGATGGTGGAGTATGCTTTAAGAGGTAATTTGAAATTCGAGTTAACTCTAACACCTGTGAACGATATCGTTTACCAAACTAATTCTGTTAAAACGCCGGATTATAAATTAACAAATATTGAATTAGAATACCGCACCATTAATAGTGATTATTTACCTAGCGGTGTCCAACAGGTTTACAAAGATGGGAAAGGATATTTTTATGAAAATATTTATCTAACGGAACCATCTATTATTAACCTGGATAAAGATGAAATAATCTCCAAACATATTAATATTCCAAGAAGGTCAGCTATTGGAATATTGTGTCTGTTTGTAGATGAGAGTTATAATGGATTGAGAAACTCCGAAAAATTTTTGAATCCAGATATAACGTCTGTTTCTATTGGGATTGAGTCCCAAACCGATTGTATTCCAAAGGTATGGTAACAAATGACTTCTGGCGTGATATTCAAATGCGGTATAACTCCGATAATTTGATTGAAAATGATTTTTATTTAAATTTGCTTTGTGGATTGATCTAAGGTCTCATTTTGAAAATAATATTCATGGTTCTGGCTGGTCATTGGTGAAGGGAAATGACTTCATTAAAATTCCCATCCATAGAAATAAGACAGGTTCAGATAACATTTGGTAGCTGATGCTTTAATGCAAATTCAGGATGAATTATTATTATCAATAAAATATTGACTATTCTGGGTTTCTTTATTGATGATCTGCTGGTATTTTGCTTGTAAGTTGTTGAAAAGTTGCTAGGAGATGCTACGAAAATTAGCAGAAACTGTAGCCCGGGCGGTTTTCAAAAGCCGTTCTGATTAATTTTGATCGGATTTTGATTTTGATTTTTAGGATTTTGATTTTGATTTTGGGGATTTTTGATTTTGATTTTTGGGATTTTGATTTTGATTTTGCTCTGTGTGATTTGCTGAAATCTGTTGAGTTTTCTTGTTATCGGATTTTGATCCAATTTTGGGATTTTAATTTTGATTTTTGGGATTTTTGATCCGATTTTGGGCTTGAGTTTGATTTTGGTTGATTTTACTGGTTTTTGGTGGTTTTGGGGTGTGGATTTAAAGCGGTGAGCTGGGACCCGCCTTTACCCCTACTCTCCATGATGGCCGTTTCCGCACTAATGGCCTATGAGCTGATCAGAGCGCGCGTTTGCTCATATCCAGACCTTGTATATGTATATTTGTACAATGAATTACCTTTTTCTACACGTATTTACTTGTTACCTACCAAGTCGTTCCGGAATCACAAAGAGGGATGTTTTTGTTGAACCTCATGCCGATGGCTGTGTTGAAATCCACATTAGCGCCATAGGAAACTTGATACGGTGCGTTTCCTTTTTGGTTGATAAAAAACTTTCCATCCACGCAGGTTTCAAATTTTTCTGCTGACAATTTAAGGAAAATTACACCTTCGTTGCACTTCGCACCAACATTAATGGTCTGTGTTTCCATCTTCAGCGGGATTGCTTGAAATGAAAAGAATTGATTTAGTTTTATTTTTCTCAAAAGTAAGAGACTATAGAGAAAGTTGGGTGGTGACAAATGATGAGTGTTCGGCGAACTCTCAAGTGTTTAAACCAACTGAAATCCACGTTGAAAGATTTAGGAATGTTGGCTACTACTTCACATTTGTGTTTACCTATAATTCCTGCAGCGCGCAACACTTCAAGAAAAAGACATACGTATAAAAAGCATGAATCAGGTATTTTAAACCAGTTTGTTGCGTGCATTTGTGGTGATAGCCAGAAATTCCGAACCAAAGTGGGTGGTGCTTATTTCTGTGACAACCTGTCAATAACGCTAGGGTGTGATTGGTCCATCTGTTACAGGTCAACCAAAATGGCGTCGCGCAATAAACTTTCAGAGAGGTATTTATCCGAGTTAAATGCTATTTCATCAGCTGATGCTGACTTTGTTTTGCCAAAGAAAAGAATTAAGTACACAAGATCTAGTTATTGGGAAAATCTAAAGGCTCGTCGAAAGACGTG
The DNA here is from genome assembly GCA_949710005.1 of Ricordea florida. NCBI lineage: Eukaryota > Metazoa > Cnidaria > Anthozoa > Corallimorpharia > Ricordeidae > Ricordea > Ricordea florida. The sequence continues at coordinate 41,727,600 of OX453273.1, forward strand.
AAAGAAAGGAAGCAGTAAGAGTTTGGTTGCAGTGCTTGATTTCTTTTTGCCCGAAAACCAAAAAAAAATTCTAAAATTCCTTCCAAAAAAAGCATTATCCACCGAGCCTCAAGCCTCGTAATCACACCATATAGCTACCAGTCTTTTTTAGTGTCTTTGAGCTGATGGTATCAAAATGGCGATCGTTTTGATGTCCAAGGGAAACATCAGGACTCGAGGGAAAACAAAACAAACTAGTTTCCAGAAGGACCGTACATTAAGTGCTTTGTTATCTATTTAGAGAATCACGCCATTTTTAATTTAGTCATGCACCAATCACGTGCTGTTTTATTCGGCGCGAAGGCAACAACTAGTCGGGATACATTTGAATCTGATCAGAGTCATGTGACCAAGAATCAACCAGATACCGTGCTCGTTTTGTTGAGTGAAAGTCCAAGTATATAACAAAATACAGTTGTAGTTGTTCATGTGGATATTGGATATGCAAATTGAAAGCAGCAGCCGTGAATAACACACTTGTAAACATCAAATTTGCCGGAGAACATAGCTACATCGGAAGAATTGTATTTCCTGATATAAACATAGCAGCTTGTCAAGCTCATCAAGTTTGTGTAAGTGCAGTAGATGGGTTCTATTTCTAAACCTAAACTACTCTGCCGGTGGCTATAAAATCTTGTCTGTACAGGCACAAACCCATAAGACTTGAAACCTGTAACTCGGTGTCTTTGAAGTCTTTTACCACAGCTTGACCAACATACCAAGTACCATATTTAGAAAATCAACGGAACCAAATGAGCCAATCACGTGCCTTCAGTAGCATGACGTAATTACCGGGAAATAGCCGCCTCTGCTCATGACATGGCAGACAAGTCGCTGTTACGTTGAAAATGAAAGTTGTTTACGATGCGCTATGCAAGCGGAAGTGTCCCAACAGGCTCAGAAACTGAGGTTAGCAGTTTCCAAATACGAGACTTGGAGAATATTGAATCTGGACAAGCTGTGAACACGTGTTAAGTCTTATGGGTTCTGTTACAAGCTAATATCAATACAAGTTACGCAGTGGACCGCGCCATTCCTGCTAAGTATTGCCTTTGTCGCTATAGTTTTTTGTGATTATTTTAAGCCTGTTATAGGAGTTAGTAGAAAGGTGTTGGTGTTTCCTGAAAGACACCGTAGAATATTTACAGTGCGAAAACTCGAACCAACGCCACCGAAATAAATTTTCGTACAAATTTTGAATGTCAGATTTGTGGCAAGTTTCTGCGGACTAAAATGATTCTTTTTCACTCTTGATATGCTTTGTACAGTAAAAGAGTGAATTATATGTGTTAGTAGTAGGAAAAGGAGAGAGCAAGCACATTTTAAATTCTAATTCAGCTTAAAATCAATTTTTAATCCAGCAACAACCTGCTAGCAGAGCAAATCCTAGAAACTAGGAATCAAAGTCTAATCCAGCATAAGAACCTAATCAGACGAATCAAGCATAAGAAACTAATCAGACGGGAGCCCATCAATGATGGGCTCCTGAATCAGACTAATCCAGCATAAGAATCTAATCAAAAGTCTAATCAACCTTATCAAACTTTGTATTGTGGGGATAGTTTCTAAAGAAACTGGTGCTGCGTCGGTGGGAAATTGAAACACAAGAAATTGGATAAATCAAACGAGTTGATTAAGTAAGTTATACCACCGTAAGGTGAATGGGAGGTGCTGACGTTTCGAGCGTTAGCCCTTCGCTCCGACGAAGGGCTAACGCTCGAAACGTCAGCACCTCCCATTCACCTTACGGTGGTATAACTTACTTAATCAACTCGTTTGATTTATCCAATTTCTTGTGTAATCAAACTTTGAATGGCTAAACCAAGATGCCGCACGTGAAAATTCATTCAAACTAATTTAAAATGAAAGATAAGCCACTTAGAGAGATTGCAATATTATACAATTAGAATGAGCAAGCAAAGCACACCTGAGATTAATTACTCAAGAAAGCGATATCATTGCATACACGGAAAATATAAGTATATTTGCAAGGAATGTGGTGGTAGCCAAATATGTTTGCACGGAAGGCAAAAACATCTATGCAGGGAATGTGGAGGTAGTCGGATATGTAGGCACAAAAAGCAGAGGTTTCACTGCAGGGAATGTTCTAATCCTATTAAACTAAGCATAAGATAATGGATTAGAGACTACAGAGCTAGTGATAGAAAGTACGATGCAGATCCGGGTTCATTGACAAATGTTTTCTGAAGGGACTAATTGAGGATTTTCCAAAATATTTTAACCCAGATTGCAAAGTCATGCTGCAATATGTTGATTACACAGATAACTTAGCAACTATCTAACGACTTGATAACAACATCGGACACGTTAAGTCAAATTGCGTAATCTGTTGTTTAAAATGCAATAATCAAAGGAAATAAGACTATTTCAGAGAGTAAGTCTCAGAGAAATTGGTTAATGTTAAAATAACAATTATGAGCAACGTCAATATAATGGACGAAGCAGTACTCGAGATTAACGTACCAATTCTAAAACCGACCCCATATATTGAGCCTGAAGCCCCAAAAATTAATACTAAATCAGAGATAAACAAGTTTGCAGATTCACTGGGATTTTATCTTACGAACCAGAACCAAAAGCTGCAAACAAACTTGTGGACAACTTGAAGGAGCAAATTAACAAGATTTTCAACAAATTAACTTCAAAACAGACAACCTATCCAAAGATATTTGGATTAGGCTTTGACCCCAAGAAATTCCTTATACCATTTAGAACATTAAACCAAATGTTCTAAACCTCATTAAGCACCAAAAGAAACCTATCAAGGTTGACTTTATCTTAACCTGTAAATTCAAACTAGATAATCACACAACCAGACAGATTTATGAAACTACAGATTACTTCAATACTGTCTCAATTGTCTCAATTCAACAATACAATGGACAGTTTCGTAAATTTTGCAGCGGTAAATCTATTAAGACTAGCTAGTTTAATAAGTAAAGTATAGCTTATGAAGACAGACATTATATGATCTTATATGTGCAGATTCACAAAGATGGCTAGCTATGCAAAATAGCCTTCCAAATGTCGTCACTGGAATACTTGGTCCTGCTGAACTGCCTGTTTAAGATATGAATGGGTATTTAAAGTTTTTTAACGATATATTCGACCTTATATTCACAAAGTTACAAAATGGTTGTTATGCTATCTTTATTGAGACCGATCGTAGACATAGATGGTCATAGATTGACAAATCCTATATTATTAATAATGTCCTTGAAAGACATAATATTAGATTGATCTGGCATAAAATTGTACTACATCGTGATGCTGACGCCACCAACTTACATCGTCCTACATATGCACATATGCACATATGCTTTGTTATAGCAGAGATGGAACTGGGATTGCTACACCAGATGTCATTCCTGTTAGCAAAAAAGAATACAAAAATGCCACACCAATACTAGCAGCCTGTAGAGCACTTAACTTTGTATCCAATCATAGCAATTATATAAAAACTGTATTCGATCCATTTGTAGGTCGTGTTACGGTGCCTATAGTAGCCAAGCTGCAACTAGGTTTAGATTATATCGGAATCGACATTGATCCAGAATATGTGATATTCCACGTAGCAATCTACAGTCTACCGAAACAGAAGCAGTGCTTACCCACCCATAGCAGCTGTCATTGCGATAAGATTAATCTCATGCTGCGTAGTTGTTGAACTAGGTTTTACTATAGGTTTGACATATAACTTTGGTTTCTGGCTTGTGTGGTAAATTTACTTTTGAACCACCTATGCTTAATTCCACTCACAGGTTTTGTCTCAGTGTTTAACGAACTATTAACCCCAAACTTCATATCACTAGTAGCCTTTTAATCCGATTACTAGGCATTAACCATAAGCCTGGTGCAATAGCTAAATCCAGTCTTAATTTAGCTTCCTGAACAGCTAGCTGATATCTTTGGACTGATTTTGATATATCGTTTTCAATAACACTGTATGCAAATAAAGTTATGAATTCTTGTTGGGTCTCTACAGCTCCACCACCATTACTAACTATTGATGATCTTGTACTAAATTGAGCTCCCGATATACTTTAAACGAAGGCTTGAAAAGATCTATCCAATCTACCAAACGAGCTCGAGTCAAACCTTCACCCTTAACTTTGATTTTAAACTATCAGGGCCCGTTAAACCAAGATCTTTGTTCAATTTAACCTTCAATTCCGGGCTAACACCATCAATTCATGTCTTTCAGGATAAATACCTCTTACTAGCTCGTTTTCTCGGTCTGTACTGTAAGTTACGGACCAAGTTTTTCCGCTCGGATTAATGGCCCAAGCGCGAAGACTGAAATTCCACCAGTTGTCCATACAACTAGTTTTCTTAACCGGGTATATTTTTTCCTTGCAGACTCATAATGTTTGATTTCATTTTCAAGATTTTGCAATACCTCACATGATTTTTGGAGTCTGAAATTGTTACCATTTACGTTTGCACCTTCTGCAGGTAACTGTGGGTATATTCTACTGTATTCTTCCATATTAATAACCTAGTTAAGAAGTCTTTATATTACTTCTGGACACTTCCGTTTAAACTGTTCTATAGCATATATAACCAAGGCAACTATGAGAAGCCACGCGTTTTTAGCTAAAAATTCAACCCCCCGCCAAGCAGTTCTGAATATGAAACTAGCTATTGCCCCTATCAACCCAGGTAATATCGCATCAATCTTTTTTCGAAAAGCTTTTAATCCATTTCCAACACCCTTTGCAACCTAAGTCAAACCATCCTTTAGATTAGATACAACAACTCCGATAACAACACCCACAGCGCTGAGTATAGCAAAGGCAGTAAGACCATATTTCTTAAAGATGTACTTGGCGCGGTCCATCAACGACATTCGATCTCGGATCTCCTCATTCTCTCGCTCGGGATCGCTGATTTGGATACTTTGATCGATTATATCTTCGTTAATAGTCTCTGGCTCACTTCTATCTTCTGGAGTTAAA
>OX453273.1:41737617-41837617 GCA_949710005.1 Ricordea florida
GAGGAGTATGGTTTATGTGCAATTTATATAGAGAGGTTTGGAGCTATGCTATTGGTGGAGCCATAGCAACGTGTGAAGGAGAGTAAATTAATGAAATGAATGAAAAACTTTTTTTGATACCGTGGGGAGTAAGAGAACCGAGTTGGAAGATAAATCTTTGTTCTAGGTTTTTACGGCTTTCCGCGTTACCCTGATGCTGGGAAAGGCATCAGATCGCCATGTTTTCATTTTAAACCGTGACATAAGCTTTTTTACGCTGACGTCACGAGTGACACGCTACACAAAACAGGACTTTTCGAAGCGACATCTGGAACTCTAGAACTCTAGAACTGAATATACTGAAGTATTTTGGTGCGAGTATTTTGCGCCCAGTTAGGTTTGATTTGTGTCTGACAAATCCAAGTGTGACCGTATCTTTCGGTCAAAGTCATAGATGAGCAATGCGAGTTTCCACAATTTTGACTATAGATCGAACGGACTTCGAGGTGATTTTTCAACAAATAAACTTACCTATGTCTAGACAGCTATACACACTGTAATACCTTTGGAAGCTCGTGGCAAAGACTTCGGTCCCAGAATCCTTCGAGTGTTTATTCGACCCCCAGCGAACGTCCGACAATCCTTTGCAAGCCGTGTTTTAAAAAATCGAGATTTTTTTCCTGCTACGGAGATATTTTCCTCTCTATTCGCGGAGAATTCTACGGTGCCTCTTCAGGTTTTGGCCGTCTGGGCCGAAACCCGAGGAGGCAATGATAGCAGAGGAGACTGAGGGATTCACTTGATCGAAAGGGAGAATTTTCATGTAGAATTTGCATGTAAGCATAGTTTATTTATGTAGATGGTTATGAAACTTTACAAGTTTCTTTGTTTCATGTTTTTGTTCGCTTTTTGGAATAAGTTTCGACTAATTTATTCGGAAGTAATGATGCGAACTAAAATCAGAAGATTGTGCAAGATCACGGTCGATTCAACATCTATTGCTACTACACTGTTTTTTCTTTTGAAATTTCCAGGGTTTCATAACAAGTCCCTAGATTAACTATGATTAAAGGTATGGTTTTTATTTTGGAGTTAGAAGTCTAATTTTTTCTTAAATTCCATTTGGAGATCGAGAATTCCGACTTTCTCTTTTACTAGAAAAACGATTATTAAATTTGAAAGTTTTTCCTATGAAAACCAATTAAAATACCATCCGGCGATTTCGAGAATGCAGCGCGCAAAACTCTCAGTGATTAGAATGATTAAGAAGAACATAATAATTAATTTTAGGATGGTTATAGCTAAGAAATAGGGAGGGTATTAAGAAAAATTAAAATTAAAAAGTGGTTGTACCGAGAAATTAAAGTTCTGCAGCTACAATAGCATTAATTTCGCAGAATATAAAATAAACCTACCTTTTATGGCGATTTTTTTCACGAGGTTTAATTTAATTTGTTTGACGATTAAAAACGTTGTTGACTCACCTCTGGTGAAAAAAGCAAAACGTGAGGATTTAGTAGAGCTTCGATTCGACTCGCCGAATTTCAAGGTGTGTATGATCCAGAAACGGAACACCATGGCTTATACAGACTACTAGCTATGCATTGGTCTACGATTTCTCTCTTTGAATCATTAGAAAAACTGTCATATTAAAATCGAAGAGGAGTAGGAAAATCTTTTCGCTATTCTAATTTTAAAGATTTACTCAACGGGTTAGCCCCAGTGTGCTTACATGAATTATTCAGTGAGCGACACACAGACTATGACTTGCGTGACTCTTTCCGTAAGTTAAACTTACCCAAGCCGCGTACTATTTGAAACGTAGCTTTAGCTATAGCGGTGCCTTACTGTGAAATTCTCTTCCTGAAAGTGCTAGGGCGATTAGATCAATTGGGCAGTTTAAGAAGGAAATTAACCGCGCACTTGAAACATTCGATTCCCACTCGGCAATCTTGTAAATCAGTTTTTTATAGTAATTTTAATTTTTGCATATGATTGTAATTAAAATGCTATTGTAATTACTGAAGATTTTTAACCTAGTTTAAATAAAGAACTATTACTACAAACAGCGTGATTGCATTTTGACTCTGCCATACGTAAGCTTACTCTACTTTTTTTGTTTAACAGTTCAACATTAATTGCGTTCACTAAGTGGGTAAAGTGGTTTTTTATTGCCTTAGAAATTTTCGACTGACTTTTTGTGTTCGCACGACCTCCCCCAACTAATCATGCAATTCAATCTCGTTTACAATTTATTAATCCCGTTGTCAAACACACATTCATTGAGGCACTATGCAAGTGCATCTACGCGTATAAAGCCGCCAAGGGTATTTTTTTCGGTCTATATAATGTATCAAATGATACTACAATCTCTGAAATGGAGGAGAATAGTGGCATTTATTTCTGAAGCCGCTATTCAACGTTATTGAAGAGAATAATTGCTTTAGTCACGATTTGCCCCGGTTTTAGTATACACCAAAGAAGCATCCTTGGTTACATCTCTTGAAAACAGCTGTTAAGCGATAATTGACACCGGCCTTTCTGTTTCTTCGACCAAAATCTCGCTTGCATGGGGATTTCCCAGAATCCCCGACACTATTCAACTCATAGACGGTGAAGAGTGTTGAATATTCCGAGATGGCGAGCCAATCAGATTGCTCAAAATGCCAAGGTTACTGGGATTAACATCATTTCTACTACAGATCTCATACGTTTTCAGAAGTACTGATCAAATGAATCCATTGACTAACAGTGACAGATATTCTAAAATTCCGTAATGTCGATAAAATACGTCAGAAACAAAGAAAAAAAATTTAGTTTTTGAATTTTCTTTAATTATGTGGTAAATTCATAACAGAAATATAACTATGATGAATGAAAACCTTGTGGGGTAAGTACAGTTCAATAAAGGCGATTGTATCAATGTAGGAAGCTAATACCTTGTATTGAAAATAGCTATGCATTACCTCCAAGCTGGTATAGAAACTGTATTGTCATAACGTATTTTTATTGTACATAGTTATCAAGTTCTCCTGCATTTTTTGTAGCAACTGAAAGTTAGGACAATTTGTATCCAGCGAAATCAGGCAATCCTCAGTTTTGTTTTCGTTAAGCAGGTTAACAGATCTTTTAGGTTAGTTTTAATCAATTTCTATTGTTTAAATATTTAACAACTTTTCTTTCTAGATCTTTTAGGATCTTAAAGGACGGAGAGAAAAATGAACAGCGTGTTCAGAATTAAACCTTTTCTCCTAGAAAAAATATGCTATTAAAGAATTGTGCTGGGATCCATTCATGCATCTCACCATTTGGCTGGCTTCAGTGTAGTGCTCTCTGTTTTTAGCATTCCTCAAAACAAATTTAATTGGGCTTAAACAGAACCCCTTAGAAGTGAAGAAAAATAGTGAATTATGAAATGAAACGATGAAAGGAAACCCTGATATGAATGGCGCCTTTTTTTGAAATAGCACATGTAGGCTCAAAATACAAGTCTAGTTTTCAGACTTCTTTAATGGATACCATTTCACACTCACGTTCTTAATAGTTTGTCCTTTCTTAAGGTCACTTGAGCGACCACGCGAATATAAACTGACCGAAAGTCATCAAAGCTGTTACCCTAGTTTACCTTGTTTTCCCTTTGACCAACTCACATCAAAATTTATTTCATTGAAAAGTAAATATGATCAAACTATACGCTCGTTAAACCTCTAATTACGAGCAGTGCGATCTGCCCACTGACTGCGTGCCACATAGAGCGTTTTTACTGCAGCAAATTACCTAAATTACTTGATATGGGTTATAACTATCACGCGCTGCAGCATGCTGATGAATTAAAACTGTTGATAACTGAAACACGCAAACAAAAATCTTCATGACACATTTAATGGACGAGGAAAATTGTCGTCAAATTTTGTAGCCATGATCAGTTGTAGACCTACATCTGCATCATCAGAAACCAAGTTCTGTTACCATCCTGACATTAATTAAAATTAAAAGAAAAATGCAAAATTAAATTTTTTAATGTAATAATAAGGAATACAATAAGTAACAGCACTTGCTATAAATAAATCATACAACAATATTTAAATTCATACAAAAGAAAAACAGCTACAAATAATTTGGCAATAAAAATCTTTAAGGGGATCCTTTCTTGATACTAATTTCCTAATCAGCAACCACTTAACATAATCACTTCTAAAAATACTTAAAGTTACAATAGCACAGAAGCTAGTATGCTATTTTCTCGTAGTTCTAGGAACGTGAGACGGCCTTAATCATAAGTCTGGGCGTATTATGTTTATAGTGCTACAAAAAGGACTTTCACGAGGTCATCGCCTTGGTTTTTTCTTTACATGTTTCTTATATTGTTTGTTTCTTCGAGCTCGTTGCCTAGCAAATCTGGGGTACGGAGATTCTTCGGTGTATCGTTATTAATGCTAGTGAACGTAGTGTGTGCAAGACGAATGCTTCACCAAGTTTTGGGGCCCAGAAACGAAGCTAATGGCAGAAAAGAAAACTTCAATTTGAATTGATTCAAACTTGTTCTCCGGCAGATGGAAAGAAATGTCGTTTAATCTAAATTTGAGAGTCAATTATTTCGCCTGAAACTGGCCAGCCCGAAAATTATATTTTACCGGCAGAGTATTTCAATTCCAAAATTAGCACGGTATTCGATACGAAGTTATTTCAGAACAAGAAATATGACTACCGAAAAACATTGCTAACCCAGGGCCCTAAGAGGTGTCTCAAAATTCGGGCTATATACCGTGTAGCATTAAATTTTGCGGGACTTTCATTTTGCGGATTGGCGATTTTTTGCCGTTTCTCGGGAACAAAATTTTGGGCCTACGAATTGACGGAATTTTCTGCTGGGAACAATTTTTTTCGGTTTTCTTTTCACGTAGCAAGACGTCAACAAGGACGGAAATGTCATACTTTCAACTTTTATGACTTTTTTAGGTAAAACAACAGTGTTATAACTTCTCAGACATTTCAGTCAACGACGAGCCGGTCGTACAACAAAATCTTTCCTGTTACAAAAAACATTCCAGTCAAGCTGAAAAAGCCGATTTTGAATCTGCTGATAAAATGCAAAAATACAGTAAGTCTAAACTCAGTCACTCGCAATTAACAACTGTTGTGAAGCCGAACGGCAAAAGAGCGTCTAGAGCTACCGATAGAGCCTTGGTTGGTCTGCTGTAGAAGTTGACTGCTGTTGACGGCCGTTTATTTTGTGAGTCATATATCATTTCGTATTCTTCGTCTTCGGACTCACTTTCTATCTCACAACTAACAAAGATGAATATGTTGGCTATTTTGGGATTACCAACTGAATAATCCTGAGAGATCATTCTCGGTAACGAGTTCTTTACATTTACGGAGAGCAATCTTTTATCGTGGGGCGTTTTGTTTGTAGCGAGCTAGCGCTCGATTGCTTTTTCTCTTTTTTTTATTTTCGGGTTTAACACTGCTAGAGCAAAAGTCCAAAAACCTACAAAAAGGCACTAACAATAAAAGACTTGCGAGCTGACAAACTGCACCAGATTCTCCATTGTCGCTTTGTATTTATTGACATGATACCATACACCAGAAAAAAAGGCATGACAGAACGAATGAAATTGGAATAGAATTTTCCGTACGAAATCTCTGAGGGGTATCATATTCATGGCGCGTGCCACTCGGGAGAGGGGATGGGGGGTGGAGACGATGTTTTAGTGAACTGGGATGAATATCGCAGGCGTCATTCTTCTCCGTTAAGCGTGAATGATAACAGAAAATTTGACTAAATAAACAGTTTTTTTCGCGGATAGACCGTTAATCTTGCAAGTAACAGACCCAAGATTTATAGGCGACTGGTTTAATTGGTGTGAAAGCGTCAAATTGCCGGAGGTGAAATTTACTTGTTGTAGGTCGTTTTAGAAAAATTCGCTTGAAATTGGAAACAAAGAATTAAGAAAACAATAACCCAAAATTATGATCACAGCAATCATTTATTACATCACAACATGGAACTTTCTACCCATGCACAATCCAGTACTTCCAGAGGACTGGAATCGACTTTTGAATCACAGTTCATCGTAATGCCGCCATCTCTTTCAGGCCTAGAAATCAAAACAGCAGTGATGAAAAAATGGTTACGTAATTAATGCTTATTTCATTAAAAAACTATCGCTATTATTCCGGATCAGATAACTGGTTTAATAGAGCAGCAGAATTTGCTGCACTAGCCTTGCTGCCTTCTGGTATTTCTCTGCGTCAATTGATATAAGTGGCCGGAAGGTATCAACGTACAATAACGCGGCTTGACTTGGCTGAAGCAAAACGTCTCTCGTTTGATTGTGTTGGCCGCGGTAGGCCTTATGTTGTGTTTACATTCTTGGTTTATCATGAAAACATAGGTAACTGTAAACCAGAGATAAAGAAGCCCTAGTAGATGGGGCCAAATCCATAGAATCCAAGAAAATACTCAAGTTTTGTAATTGACTACAACGCTGTGTTAACAGGGAGCTTAGGAAACGCTTCGGCGACGACGACTCCGAGGGCGAAACCGATGAAAAAATTAAATTATTTTGCTATGGCACTGAAAGCGGTAGGCTTGTTTCATTTTCTTTCCTTTCTCCCTTCAAATTGTGAATACTTTTAAAAGTTAATGTTGTTAGCGTTCGTGTTTTATTCGGAATTTTACAGGGAAATTTTAGTGTTATTCACTGATCCACGTCATCGAGAAAACTTGAAAAATGGTCATTTATTTACGTTGTTGTTTTGCAGAGGACGGCAAAGAAACCCACCAGACTGTATTTTACAAGTGCAGTTTCATTATGTCCGTTCATTAGCGCCATTGTTTGGCGGTGCCGGTTGTCTAAGTCGACGTCGTCGTGTTGTTTTACTTAAGCTCCCCAGTATAAATTTGAGGTTAAAAAAGAAGTCAAAGTTACCACGGTCGGAGATTATTCCGGTCAGTCTGTAAATGATGTACCTAGCTAGAGATGCTGTTACTTACTTTGCCGAACTCCTTGAAACGATGGACATAATTTGTGTTGTTTTATAGGGTTTCTGAATCACTTGAAATCTTACCACCCCCCTCCCCCCGCCTCCTTGTCACTCCCTCAAACAATGTAACTTATTTACAAACGCAATACCTTGGAGATAAAAAGTCATAACATCAGGTGCCGTATCGTTGGGGCCCAACGTTGCAGGGAGAGGGGGACGTACGGGGGAGACGTAGATAGGGTAATGGCAGGAGCCGATCACTCGGAGCGTTATATTCTTGATCGGGCGTTTGACATACCTATTTATTTCTAGAAACGCCTTTCGCACGAATTGATCGTGTTTTCACCACGGTTAGCACAGTTCGGCAAAAGCAATATTGTTGCCAAGAAAGCTGTGCACAAAAAGAGCTCTCCTTTAGTTTACATTTTTCCGCAGTTATCTTTGTACAAGCCATTGCTCAGTACTGTACAATCAGCTTGCAATCCCATAATGCCTTTCTGCAATCGCGCACGTCAACGTTCACGGCAAGAAAGGTAGCGGTGGGTTGGTTTTTAAAAAATCCGTTTGTAACAAAGCCACCCCAGCTTGACCAACCATTTGAAATAATTTGAAGCAATATCACAAAACCATGGATGCTGTTATGAGGCGAAGTGCCGAGTTTCTAAAAATAATTATGCCTGTCAACAACGCCCGCTCCAAACGGTAACAGGGGTGAGGAACGCTCCAAGTGATCGGCTCCTGGTGATGGCCATTGCTTTCGAAGAGGAAAAGGTGTCTGCATGTCCAACAATTGTGGCAATTCAAAGATTGTAGACAAAGATGTTATCGTTTACAGAATTATACACCTGGCTAGAAAGAATGGGCGGAATTCTCTGCTTTTGTTTAAAGGAACAGCACAGCACAGTGCCATCATATGGGATACAATCTGGTAGGAATTCCAACACGTACCCTAATCACTAGATTATGTCATTCCCAGAACCTACAGAGTAGATGTATAAAACTAGATAGCCTAGGACTTAGCCTACGTGTAGCCGTACCCTCCCCCCGAAGGAAAAAACGGAAGGAGGGTACCGTTTTTTTCCTTCGGGGGGAGGGTACGGCTACACGTACGCTACCTAGGACTTCACGCTAAGTAATCATCTTAAACTGTGCTATGCAGAGATGGGGACCGGACAAAAAAGGAAAGAGGAAAAAATTGGAATGCTTGCCATATAGGCCACGGGATAGACAAAGAAATCGAAAGATATCGGAGCTCGGTAAAATTGAATCGGAGAAAACGAAGAGAATCCGAGGTATTGCGATTATTCGCCGAAAGGTTAAATTGTTACATTTGGACGGTCCTGCAATTAGGATGGCATTGTATCTAGATCTGGACAAAAGTAACTTATTAACCCACCTTTTTAAAACGATAAATAAAGTTGACCGACTCTCCCCCGACTGCAAATCCAGTTTTCGAGTCGAAAATCCAACAAGCATCCTTGCCTGCCTGTTTATATTTGCTGTAATCTTTAGCAGCATTCTTTCCGGAAAAGCACTCCCCATAAAACTGAATACCAAAGTAATCTGTGTAATTTTTATCATACGCCACCTGCGCGCACATCTTCACAGTGGTGTTCATATTCAGCCAGTCGATTTGACCACGAACATTGGTGTAAAGATCCGGCAAGGCGCGGTTTGATAGGTCGTCATTGTAACAGCCAATCGGTTCCAAGCTGGGAAGCGTTTCTATGAAAACAGCATTAGAAATGAGAAAGCTGCATTTTTCGTCACTATCGCAGGGGAACTATGAAAAAGGAAATCTGGTTCGACCAATCGGAGTCGAACCTTAAGCCTTCGAATTGCGATTTAAAGTGCGGACGCTCTACCAGTGAGTTACAGAAAACTCGTTGGAGCAAGGCCATAAAACTAGATCCATGAAACAAACATCCTGCATACTGCTAGGATTTAAATGCATGTTTGGCAAGGTAAATGGTTTGTCAAATGATGGAGCCGGCTGGTATATGTTGGGACTGGAGAGTTTGTGAAAAGCGTGTTTTTCAGCAATGTCTGGTTACTAGTTTGCCTGTGACAGTGCTAGATACATTCTCCAAGATCAACATATGCCGTCTTCGTTATTTCACAGCATTAAGGTCCAGAGCAACATTTTCTTTTAACTTGTTGCCCGTATTACCACCTACGTGAGCAACTTGTCACGCAACAAAATCCAGGGTTGTAGGTTGCAGGAGGTTGCAGCAACATGTTTCGCCACTTAGACTTGAGTTCTACTTTCTGCAACAAATTTTAGTTTTGTTGCTCGTATTACCAGTCACGCCACAACTTGACACGCAGGTGGTAATACGGGAACAACGCCGTTCAACTTGCAACGCAACAAGTTGAAAGAAAATGTTGCTCGTATTACCGGACCTTAAGGAAAGTTGTGGGGGATAGGTTCTGGTGTCTGAGTGTAGTAAATGCATAAACTGATCGTTTGCAACACGCGCACGGTATCTATGTCTGATTTCATCGATTTTAGTATGTGAAACACCATCGCCAACAATTCCGGTCACGAAGAATCCGCGCATCTCAGCCTGAAGAAGACCAGCAGTCAGCAGTCGAAACGTCGTGACCACCATCCCCAGTGACTCCGTCGTGAGACCATAGAACTAATTAATATTATCATTGAAGTTACCACGATGAATAACAATCTTTTCCACAACAAGTGATTACTTGTTAGTAGTGTACATGCAAAAATTTGATTTCAAATTTCTGTTCTCAATTTCAACTTTTTACACTTGATTTCAGCGGACTGCAGTGTTGATTGACATGTTGCAGCAAGTTCTCTTGGTTGCCGCCAATCAACCCGTTGAAATTTTTGCATTTATATCATAAAGCTTGAAAACAGAACAGGCTTCACGGGATTCGAAGGCGACATTCCTGGGGTAACGGGTTCTTATCCCATATCGCTCCTATTCATTTATTTTTATTTTTCAGGCCATTGCACATCGCAAAAATAAAAGAAGCAGAGAAAGGCACTGTGTTTACCTAAAGAATATACAAAGATGCTGTTGTCCTTTCCAATACCATTGCTACACTTTACTCCTGTGGTTCCTCCTATGAAGTATTTACGGTTTGCGTCAGGGCTGGATAAGCATTGCCCTTCTCTTCCCAAGGCAAATCGCTTTCGATTTTTTCGATGGGCCAACTTTGCACACTTTTTAACGATAGCGTTTGTGTTACTCCAATCCAAGACATCCCTGAAATCACCAAGAACCTCGGGAAGGTTTTGAGTGCCAATGAAACAACCTACTTGCATCTCAGGTGGCGCTGACAAATGAACAGAACATTGAGAGTAAGTCCCTTTAGCGAACTGGTTGTACAGGAAGAAAATCCGCGACAAGGAACATTCACATAATTAATTTTGTAGCGAGTGTTAGTATGAGTTAAGCATAATGTATTTGACGCAATATGGGTTAAAAATGGGATGTCAAAAACGTCACCGACAAGGCACCGGAGGCGTTGTCCGATTCTTGCGCGCGTGTCTAGGTTTTCAAAAAAAAAAAACTCTCATTCTTTTCCTCAGAATCCGCGATCCCTTTGGTCAGAATGACCAAACCGATATACGTGGTTTGGCCATGTGACAAAAAAACGGCTCATCATATCATGAAGCTAAGGCACCGAAATAAGTAACTTTCGTGTTCACCTGAAGTTTCATAACTTAATAACCGACAAGGGAGAGGTGCACTGGTCTAAGGCAAAAGAGGTAGAAAAATAATTCGTCTCGGGAAACAATGAGATTCTGGGCAAACGAAATTCACTGTTCCCCTCGGGACCAGTCTTAAAGTGATGTGTTATATTGCAAAACAAAAACTCTCTGATCACGTGCAACAGAGGTCAATATTTCGCGGGTAACAGTGCACTGTTTTCAGTTTGACGTCATAGTTTTTGCAATGTTGTCCGCTACCCTGAGCAAAACTGTGGAAAATGAAAATTTTGATCATATTCGCAGCACTGAGCAAAAATATGGGAAAAGTGACGTTTGACCAACTTTGCTACAACGAGCAAAACAGTAGAAAATGACAATTTTGATCATATTTGCCATATTGGCAAAATTGAGGATAAAGTGGTATTTGGCCAAATTTGCTACTTACCACAGTGGGAAAGCACATATAAAATGATTTGTTGCTCAGATTTACTCTCCTGGGCAAAACTTTTGAAAAATGAGTTTTAGTCACATTTACTACAGTGAGCAAAAATGTGGGAAATTATTCCTTTGATCGAATTCGCTACAGCTAGCAAACGCATTCAAAAATTCGACTCCGATCCGTTTTGCCTATTTGAGCAAAAGCCTGACAAATGTCAGTTTCAACATCAAGTTTGTTAGCCCTGCAAATGCCTTGAAAAAGTAAAAGTTATCCTTGCGTTTACACATGGGGCAAATTTGAAGCAAATGCGGCATTTACCACCTTTGCCATCAATGCAAAACTATGGCAAATTTGATCCTACATCATTTGGCAAAACTAAGCAAAATTGAGCAAATGTGGCATTTGCCGATGTTTTGCTCCAAATTTCCTATACGGGTAAATTCGTTTTTTCGTCCAGTGGCATTTCGCGGTAAACAGTTTCATTGTTCGATGTCGTGTGACAATGAACTAGCCAATGAATGGAGGCGTGTAGCGGGAAAAACGCCAGCTACATAAGAATTTTAGGCAACACTAAACAACACCCTGCATTCTTGAGCGAAAACAGCAAGATTCCATTAGTTTTTAGCAGAGTTAAGTTGCCACCTAAAGTAAAAAAAAAAACAGAAGAGAGAGAAACGACTAGTAAACAGAGACTTACGATCGCAAGAAGTGTCTTCGTTACAAACTGCCTCTGTGGGGAGTTTCACAGCGTGTCGACACAGCCGTTCACTAACAGATACAAATTGACCATGTTCGTTCATCCGAGTACACTCCAGGCTCCGTCTAGTCACTCCACTGCCACAAGTTGTAGAGCACTGAAGTGGAGTAAGAAATTAAAAAGAGTTTAATTTCAGCACGGTTTGTACATGAAATAGGACGACAAGCTCTTAAGTAATTGGATGAAAAAAATTTCCGAGCACAGCTTAATTGTACGAGGCCGTAGGCCGAATTTAGTTTGGCAGTTAGTTAGGTTATTTGGTGGTGTCTAAGACCAAAAGAAGGAAGCGTAATAGATATAATTCATTGCACCTCATCATAATTGATAACCTACATCAAGAGAAAATGAGGTACGAGAACGTATCTTCCACACTGGGTTCTCTTACTATGATAAGGGGACAGAATCTATTTTTAGATCTGGAAACTATTTTAACTGACCAATGTTTGATGTCCTTCTCATCACGTGCTTGTAAATAATTTCAATGCGCCATGTGGAAATCGCACAGCGATGGATCGATATATATAGATTCCGCACCAAAAATAGATTCTGTCCCCTTATCATATCAGACGGGGTTGTGTTCTCTTTCTTCATTTTCTCTTGCTTGCATGCATCACTCAATAAATCAAGTATCTGGAACTGATGATTTTTGCATTGAGCGCTGTGTAGTAATAAACAATATGAACCCAAAAAAGGTGTGTTGAGAGTTTCACTTATAGCGTCACTTTGTTTTAAACATCCCTCAACTATTTGGACTGAGACCGCTGGTTACGTCCTGAGAATCAACCTACAGAAAGACGGTACGTACGTAATTGGAAAAACAATTAAAATATGAATTAAGTTGAAGATAGCCGAGTAAATTGTCACTTCGCAGAACTAGGCTTGTCCCTTAGCCCAGAAATTGGACATTAATTGAAATTCAGAAAACAGCACAACGTTTCATCCACTACCAAGGTTAACGTTTCCAGCAAGTCCGAGTTCACTAAGAAGCTTGCGGTAAACTGAAACAGTGATTAACTAGAAGAGGCGGGAAACGACGTAAACCACTGATCGCTATCTACTAGCAAGTAATTTCTTCTTCCCTAACAGTACCTGTGACCATGGGAGCGGCCGCCATTCTGGTGGGCATGGTATTTCATTACAGTATTGGAACAAATGAGTTATGTTTGGCTTAGAATTCTGGTCGCACAAAGATTCGTTGACAGTTTCATGGAAAGAATTGTTGATCTGCTGTCGGCATAGAATACTGCGGAAATGACTGCCATTTCCACAAGTCTTTGAGCAGACGTTCCAATTAGTAACTTGCCACCTATAAAACAAAGAAAAGGCTATTATGAAGGAACTGTATTTAGATTCCTGCTAAGTCGTTTTAAGCTTAAAACTGAACATCGTAGGTAAGTGTGGTTTTATCACATGCCCCATTCAAATTTTGCCTTGATGAATTTCAAGCGAAAACTTGTTAAACGCATGCTTTGTAACACAATAACATCCGGACAGCGGGCTCATATACTTATGAAACTAGGGACCATTAACACAAGCGTTCCTCTTCATTTTTACAAAGTAACAGATTGTGCCATTTTTAACTCCTGGTTCGCGGGAATAAAACAAAAGAATGAATACAGGAGCAATAGCATATGAGAACATTTTGAGGTTAGTCGCTACTGAGATTTTTGGAGTTTCCAATAAGGTTTCTCTGTTTTCTTATCGGGAAGAATTTCGCGGGAAAAATGAGTCCTAAAAATAGCCTCTTTTGCTACTGTACTGGGACGCCACCCAACATATAGCGACGTAATAATGGGCTTCTAATTATAATAAAACTTAGGCGCAATTTCACCTGTGAAGCTTTATACAAAACGAGGTGAGATTTCGCGCCGAAACTCGAAAGGAACTTATCACATTTATAACTTTTTAAATCTTAGTTAGGTTTTTTACAGTGCAGAGCAATTTTATTAGTATTGCATTTTAATAATATCATTACCCTTATCATTTCAATTATTATTTTCATTATCATAATCATTATAATTATCGTTATGGCCGTCGTTACCATGCAGTTCCATAACTGATAGTGTTATGATCATTGTTACGTTTTGGTTATTGTTGCTTACTCGGCAGGGCAGCCGTTAGTATTACAATCCTTCTGCGTTTCAGGTTTGAGGGCTGACGGGCACGATACCGCTGGAGTTCCATCATCCGACCTTACACATCGTACTTCTCTCTTTGACATTCCTGTAAAAAAATATCAATCAATCAGTCATTTAATTAATTGATTGTGCGATTGCTCAAACAAACTATACCTTACGTTGTAAAGTACCTTGTCATGGATAGATTTCTATTCTGAAAACTGCATGTATTTTATTACAAATATTGATTAACGGGCCAAGATTGGCAATGGCTTCCTGCGGGCCCGTCTATCTGTAAATAATTTAGTAATTCAAGGATCTAAGATATTGTTGATGATGTTGTTGTTGTTATTAACAAACATAGAACGGGAAACAACAAAAAGAACCTAGAATTATTTTACCGGTTTTATTTATTTATTTATTCAATTAAAAAAAAACACAATTACATACCTTATTTTCTATCTACACCACTAAATTAGAATGCATAGAAGCAAAAGGCAAAATATAACAATATGTTCCCAACACAGCACTATCACAAACATTTCATTTTACATCTACAATATTGCTAATTTACTTTACATTGAGACTGAAATTAACTAAATTGGAATTTCATTCGCCCATTTCGCCCTTCAAACATTCCATCTTTTTATTAACACGTCCAATATAATTTTCTGCTTCATATTTGATTAAAACTTTTGCTTTAAAACCGTTGATATTTGGATGAGTCTGGTTTCATCTAGAATCCCGCATAAACACATTTTAGCACTGAATAAGAAGAAGATAGTTAAGTAAGGGGCACGATTTTGATAGTACACCAATTGTAACGTCTTGCTGAGTAAGATTGTCTTTTGAGTACCAGAGAACCAAAACAATTCAAAATCATACCAGAAAGCTTTAAAACAAGGACAACTATAAAGGAAATGATTCAACTTTTCTGCATGCGATTTTCAAAACGTACATAGGTCATGTTGACTATAACCAAGAGAAATGAGGACAGAGAACAAAACCCCGTCTGATATGATAAGGGGACAGAATTAATTTTTAGCGAGGAATCTTCTTTTTATATTTCGTTCCATGGCTTCGCAGTTTCCCCATGGCGCATTGAAATTACAACCACGTGATGAGTAGGACATCAACCATTGGTCAGTTAAAATAGTTTCCGGATCTAAAAATAGATTCTGTTCCCTTATCATAGTAAGAGAATCCTGTAAAGAAGATGCGTTCTTTTACCTCATTTTCTCTTGCTATAACCTATTTTATAGAGTTTGGAATTAGAATATAAGATAGAGTTATGTATTTTGTATTGTCTTTTGTAACTACAGCATGCATAATGAAGTAGGGACCTGTGAGGAAATCTTACCTTAACCCACAACAATATTATGGTGAAGTGATAAAAATGTGGATCGGATGAAAAAGTTGAAATGACTTCAAGTCATTAACTTCAAGTTGGTTGGTTCTCGCATTTGAAGTCCTGCTCCTGCGACGAACTACCTGATTTCATGACTTCTCACGGACTTTTATTTTTTCGTTGCTTCTCCGAAACTGTCGAGTAGCTGTCGATGGATTTCATGATATTCTTTTCTTCCGAACACTGGGGAACATTTAGAGTGCTTACTTGTTCTTCTAACGACATTATTTCCTTACGACCTTCAGGTCAGTCGCGGTTTTGTTTGCAATGATACTGTTTTTGTTTTTCTCGATGAATTCGCGTATCTCAGCGTTAAGTTGGGTTCTGTTGTAAGTGCCAGAAACACGGCTTCGTCTCTTCTGAATGCAGTATAGTCGGCCAAATTAATTCATTATCGTTGGTAAAATTAATTAAAGAAGCTGTTTACTATCAGAACAATAGAAGCCATAACATTACCACTTGCACACGATTTAGAACAGGGAGACCAGATGCCCGTGATCCAAGTTGAAGCAACTGTTTGATTTGACTCGCCAGCCTGCGTTGGTCTGTAGTACTGGTAGTCAACACCACTGTTTTTTTCATGTAAAAAGACAAACTGACAAAAACAATGAAACTATTAGGGACGGACCATTAGAAAAGTGATGGGGGGGGGGGTGGGGAAAAAACCAAAAAAAAAATCATGCAAGGGAAAATGCCAAGAAAAAAAATTCATGCAAAGACGAAGGTAAAAAAAAATTCATGCAGAAGGAAGGTCCAATTGTGACTTTTTCACACGTAGTAAAGATATTCGTTCAGAGGGGTTCACCTGAAAAAAAAATTCCTACACAAGCAGTGAGCGAAAAAAAAAATTCGTGCAAGCTGAAAATTCCCCACCCCCCCCCCCATCACTTTTCTAATGGTCCGTCCCTTAAAGGGACACTGTCACGGTTTGCGCATGCTCGCGCGGGCGATCCAAACTTGAAAAAGTCAGCCTGACTTTTTCAAGTTCTGCATTCACAAATTCAAGATGGCGTCGAGAAGTGGATACTAGTGGAGGATCCGGTCATGGCGGTAAACGTAACAATTCGGGGCGAAAACGAAAACTTCAAGACAGGGATGAATATAGGAAAGCGTGGTTTAGAAACCACAAGCGTATTTATTTGGAAGAAAAGATATTTAAGTCGTGGCTACAAGCAAAATATGATGCTGGCTACGAGTCATTCAGTGATAGCGACTTCACGTCACATTTGTTGTCTCTCGAATATCGTCGAAGGTAAGACTTGCATTAATAACCGTTTGTTTTATGTTCCTTGTAAAGTTTCATTTACGTTATCAAGTTATTGTTTTTTTTTTTCTTTCAGGGAAATGGAAGATATTTTGAGTGTCTCAACAGCTGCGTTTGGCGAACGAAAACAACACGTACGTAACACGTGCGATTGCTGAAAGTGTTACTATCCTTCCAAAGAAAAATATAACAAATGTAGAGTGTATATATGATATGTTTTGCCAAAACCTTCAACTCGTAAAAAGGGCATATTTTCTTACTAAATGTATCCTAGTATGTATTTTGCATGTTGAAAGTTTGTACAAAATTATTTTCGCTTCATGTGGAAATACAGATCACAGTTGTCCTGGTGTTCCATTTTACATTATTAAAGCATGGGAATAATTTAAAATGACAATTATTCTGCAATATTAGTTGCATGTTTGTGATGGTTTTGTATGTGTTGCTCATGTATTAAAAATGTTATCTTTGCCAATACGTTTTAGGGAGCTCTTTGACCTTGCCATTAGAGAACTGAACCAGGATAACATTCACAATCAAAATGAAAGAGAAAGTGACTCTGATGTTTCAAATATCTATTTTCCTTCATACTTCTTTGAAGACCTGTTGTGTTAGATGTTTCATGTTAGGCTAGAATAAGTGAATGAGAATAACATAACTTGTAAAAATGGTTGAAATTCAGTTTTAGTGAAATATTCACATGATAATTATTGTTATTTTTGGTCAGCCTTTATTATGTATGGTTATTATGACAGTGCTTCCACCTTTACTCTGTATTTGTGTTTCCATTTTTTCTTAGTGTGGATTACAATCAAAATGCTGATTTTTATGTTAGAAGGATGATAAAGTGACTCTGATGTTTCAATGTAGGTATTTTTCTTCATACCTCTTTGAAGAATAATTATTGTTGTGTTAAACATGCAATGTTAGGCTCGAATAAGTAAAATGAGAATAGCATAACTTGTAAAAATGGGTGGAATTCAGTTTCAGTGAAATCTTCACATGATTTAATATTTGCTATTTTTACTCACCCTTTATTATGTATGGTTATTATGACAGTGGTCCCCTCTTTACACTGTATTTGTGTTTCTATTTTTCTCAGTGTGCATTACAGCACAAATGCTGATTTGCCTATGGCAAGGATGATGAACTCCTGCTACTTGATACATAAGTGGGTACTGGTGATGGTCAGGAAAATCAGGGTGATGTTGTTGTCAGTGTTGCAACCAAAACAACTGCAGCAAGTATGGAGGAGCATGGAAACATGTCACTCAATGCAAGCGACCCATGTCTCTTGGCACCCACAATTGCTCCTTCATCAAAGGACAAAAGTAGGTTTTATCTGCATTTCAAGCCTGCAGCAAGTGCCACCGAGGAACGTAGTGAGAACCCTCCATCCAAAGAACAGCAAAATGGTACAGCACCATGACAATAAAAAACTCTGCATGAATGTGCAGATATTATCCTTTGTAGTTGCAGTGTATAGACCCCTTTCAGAAATTCCCCTGCGTCATGGGGGTTATGTTATATTTTGAAGCCTTTAATATGCAATAATTACTTTTTCCAAAAGGGACTGTGCTTTGATATTCACTATTGTTATGACAATTTGAGCAAAAGTCATTGTCAGAGTTCCATGTTCACATTTATAAATATAAGATTTTCTAAATTACTGATGAATACATGGCTATGCTTATTATTAATGTTTCATTTATTCAAATAAATCAATACATAAGACATTGCCCAAATCTGATTTTGGGATAGCAAGTTATGTAATAATTATTCAATAATAAATATGAATATCTAGAATGCACTCATTTACATGTGATATGACCAAGTGCACACTATACCAAATTGGTAAGAGAAATAAATAAAAGCATGTTGAAATATCATCACTGCAAGAAACATGTTTTGGAAGACTTTGTAACAAGCGAGTAGTGCTCTCTCAACAGTTAATGTTCCCAATACCCCATATAAATCCCAGTGACTGATTGGTATCCCAAGCTCTAATTTTTAATACAACGCATGAAGGACACACATGCCTATTTTCTTTGACCAAATAACTATGTCAGGCCAATATAAATTGACAATAGGCAGTTTTCCTGAATGTGCAAGTACTATTGCCTTGGCTGTCATTCTTAATGTCACCTACACTTCTAATAGCAAGTTCAAGGACATCAGTATCAGGGTATAACTTTGCAAAGTGGGATGTGGTTGTTATGCACTTGCTCTGCTGACTGCATTTGTTTTCTATGGCCTGTGACATGGTTCTGTACATAATTATCACAGACACACAAAGCTATTGCCATTGTGCTCAGTGGTGGGGCAGGGTTGGCCGTAGCTGTAGCTGTAGCTGTCTGGATTACCTCAGCTTATCATTGCATCATCCAGGGTGAAAATGAACTCCTGTTGGTATTTCAAAAGACTTCATTAAAATCAAGTTCACAAAATAATCCAAATAATTATAATAGAATCAGTGGTAGCAATGCATGAGTAGCAATGTGTAGCTCTACAGGTAACTCAAATACATGGCAACACAGCAATCGGAAAGACAATAAACTTACTATTCCAGTGAACTGTCATAAAGTTGACAGGAGAAAATACTGTCATAATTTATACCATAAATATTTACTTGCAAATGTACTGCCTGCAACATGCAGATGTGCTTCTGTCCTTTTAGGGATTATACAGTGCTTTCATGCCCATGGCAAATGCAAAAACAATGGACATATCTAGTTTACCGACTGATAAAGCAGAATAAACTGCATGACATCAGTGCAAAACAACAAACCAATAAATGGAGTAAGAAATTATTGTGAATCTATTAATAAAAATAAGTATTCAGATAAAATCTATAAAAATCAGTGCGTCAAAAAAGGCCAAGCAAAAGGAAAGTACCTTCACATCGTTATTCTCTTTGATTTTTTGTTGTTCCTCTGTATCAACGTCCAAAGAACCTGATTGTAGACGAAATCCTTCAATTCTTGGTCTCACTCTTCGTGCACGTGTATCGGTTACAGAGGCGAATCTTGCGAGTCCTGAAAATGTAGCTAGTACAATTATAAAGAAATTCTCTTTTTCCCAGCTTTAAAAAACAGACAAGCATACCTTGTTTCTCCAAGGTTTATTTGTGGTTCCACATTTGCAATCGATGCCGCAAAGCACATTTCTTCCTTCCCAAGGGCATCCGCTAGAACTATTTTCCTTTCACTTCGTAGTGGAAGCACTTTTACACTTGCAGAAAGTAGACATAGCTTCCAAAACAAAGGAAGCAGACTCTTCAATCACTGGAATTTCAAAAGAACCGGTAAAATGCAAAATAGATGCAAATTATTTTCACTTGCCGGCAACTCAATCTGGGCGGACGAAAAAAAAACGAAGTCTCCCGTGGTGATATAAGTGCGCTCTACTGCGCAAGTCAACCCGTGACAGTGTCCCTTTAATCAGCGGTTTTACAAAGCAAGATGGTCATCAAACTGTCTCGCATAACTTGCAAAGCAAGTTACAAATTGTAATTTCCCTAGAGAAGGGAACTCAGGTTTCTTTGATAAAAGAGATTTCACTCATACAAACCATAAAATTTAATTAAATTTAATTTGCAAACCTTGTGGAAGGAGGGAATTTTACCAGACAACATTTTATAATGGCAAATCCGCCAACATGGCTGCCTGTCGGTCAATTCACGGTGTTATAGAGGACAAAAAAGCTACAGTAATGTCTGCAGCATCCGCAGTTTCATTGTGTCCTTTATTAACGCTATTGTTAGTCCTTGTCGCCTTCATAGTCAAGCCATTCCCATACAATTCTTCGTTTCTTATCAGCAGAAACAATTATTACCCGGCAGTTCATTTTTCCGCGATTTCTTCGAATTTCCATTTTGTTCAGACATGGACATTAAATCAAAAATGCTTGAATACATCATTCCACCTTGTTTTTATATTATTCATTTATATATAATTACTTAATATTATTAATTTTTTTAGGGGGGATGCTTTTTTTTACCCACCCACTTATATTAGCAGGTCGATAGGAAATAAAACATTTTATAGGAGTGACCTTCTGTAAGCTTCCAAACAAGCCAACTTGTACTCACCACCACTCTGAGAGGGGATTTTATTGGTCCTAGCACGATGATAGTATCAGCGTGTTTGTTGTCCTCGTGAATGTAGCGTATCCAGGAATCCTCATAATAAATACTCTTACTAAACGTGGGTATGTGTATTACGTAAGAACCGTTATCATCTTGAACGCCTGCAAGCATGATTGAAACCAAATTCCCTTTACTACTCATTTAAACTAGACATTTTCCTTGCTTTCCTATTCAACAATTACATGCACTCATAATGAAGCGAATCACTCTCACCAATGCAGGCACTAAATAATAGAGATTTCCTTTGTGTAGAAGTTTGAATATTTGAAAAAAAAAATCATTTAATTTCAATGCGGATGCGAACATTGAAAATTTCGGACCCCAGAAAAGTAAGTGCAATAAACAAGCTTGAACGGGATTCGATGCTTAGGAGCAACTATTAACGTCACTTGGTAGGACGTTTCTTTCTTGTTCAACCAATCGGTAAGTCTCTTTGCTTCTCCTGTTTCATCGGTATCGTTTTATTTCAAAAGGAACTAGCTAGCTCACCAAATATGTGTAATCCCATTACTCCTGCATCACTAGATAACAAAAAGGGTACACGCCATCTTTAGTAGTCTTTTAAGGGTGATTTTTATTTTAATCAGGTGTGGCACAATTTTAGCTGCACTTGAAAACAAATACAAGGCAATTTGTAAGTCCTATCGAATGTGGTTAAGAGAACCTTAGTCGGAGAGCTAACTCACTCATTTAAATTAAAATACGTTACCTTTGAACTTTAGTCGTTAGTGAAGTCGCAATGATTGATTTCTATTGGCTGGTTGAATGAAAAACCTTAACCATCTTTTTTGTTGTTTACTTTTCTTGATTTTTTTTTTCTTTTTCTTTTTATCCCCTGTTTCTCTTTTCCTTAATGTTGTTTTAAAATTTTCTCCTGCCGATTTTCTCGTACAGTTCCACACTTTAATACTCGTGCCTCGTCGGTTATCTAAAAAAAATCAAGCACTACCATACCGAGCATGTTATATGACGCATGTCTTTGAGTAAAATTAGCGTTAGTTGTTCCCACCGGAAGCAGTACCATGGTATCCGCCTTGCCGTAACCTAAAACAGGCAGCTTTGGTCAGTGAGTCATCTGCTAAGTTAGGTACGGTACCTGAGCCGAACTTAGTTCGAATTTGAACCATCCAAATCAACGAAAGAGAGGCTTTTAATTCAGAAATCTTTCAAAAAACACTTTCAAGGTAATACATTCATGTCCTCCATTTTGGACCCGTTTTCCCAGACCTGTTTATTTATTTATTTATTAAGGTTTCCCAAACATCAAACATTTACAACTAAAAAGATTAGATATATAAGAAAAATAAATAATAATAATAAAAAATAATAGTAATAAAAAAACTAATCAATCGGTAATTACATGAAAACGTTTGCAGCAAAAAATCTTATACTTCTACACGTTGCTTCTTACTTGATGCTTTGTTTACATGAATTTTTTCAGCAAGATATCTTGACAAGCAGAAGAGTTACAATGCCTTAAATGTTTGGTATATATATGACATGAATTTATTACCGCTTTCAATGCATGCACGATCATGAAGATCAATATTGCCAGTAAAAATGGTTCTGGCATCATGATCAGTTATAGGTCAAAAATGCCAAATTATTACTTTTCCACTACACGGCCATCTCATCACCAAGTACGTACAAAAGGCACGTAGTTCCCTAAGTTCGGAGCGAACCTACCTTAGGGGTGACGAATGGTAAATGCGAGACTTTGCGAGACGGCGAGACTAGCGATTTTCTTTGAGAGCCCGAGACGTTTTGACTTTTTAGATTGCGAGACCGAGACTTCAAACTGTTTTTAGTGTGAGACTCTTTCGTACAAAAATCGAGACTGCGAGACGCACATAACCGAAAAAAAAAACGAGACGGCGAGACCCGTGAAGTTCGACTAAGATTTTGCGAGACCCATAGTTTTTGAAGGACCATTCGCCACCCCTCACCTATGACCCAGGGCCCTTAATCTAGAATGGTATCCCTACATTCAGTCTATAACAAAAACCTCTGTCAAACTTCATTTAAATAATCCATGCATTAGAGGGACAGCATATGAAAACCTTGAGGTCTAAATTAATTTCAAAATGGCGTTAAAAAAATAAGCCATTTTAAATCAGTTGAAATAGAACTAAAAGACGTTGTTAATTGAAACTTAGTAATTTACTCAGACCCCGAAGTTTCATGTACTTAATTCAATTCTATCTATAGACATGAATGCTTCACTGCAAAACACACTGATTGGGATATTCATACAATCTGAGGACTGAGTGACGTATTTTCCATATATCATCCCACGCGAGGGCGAGAGAAAAAATATTTTTGTGTCAACAATATGAGGTTTTTTATCTCGAAGTGAAATAAAAAATTAATCAATAACTCACTCGCTAAACTTATTCATATTCTTTACAACGATCGAAAATTAAATAAAATTCATATCTTAATGAACGGGTTGTTGTTCATCGTGGAAAATGTGATGATAATATAAATTCTTCATTTGTCACACGATGTAGTCAATGGATGTTGCCTCTTTCAACAATTCACATACGACTGCACCCTAATAACATCAACAGGGATAACGGAATTGAAATTCCGGAAGCGTGGATGCCGATGATCAAGAAACACAACAACAAACACGTGACAAGCCAGCGGACCCCTGAAGAAAACATAGCAAGCAGAAACAATAGCAGGATCGAAATGCACCAATCAGAGCAGACCACACAGCTACATAATGGTGAGCCGGAATCAGTGGACCCCTGAAGAAGACTTGCAGTAAGCAGTCGAAACGTCGCGATCAACGTCCAGTGACTACATCGTGTGAAAAATGAAGAATTTATATTATCAAAATTCATATCTTCCGCCGTCGTGAAATAACCTCTACAGACTCTACAATATTAGTTTGTTTCTTGCATGAAAAATGGTCGGCGCCAATGAGTTAATCAGAATACTTATCTAAGACATGTTAGCACCGTGTGAGGGAAAACATGATATGACTAGATTTGAATTTGCTTCTGACTGTGAGAGATGTGGAAGGAGAAAATTACCATCCTGTCTATAAGAATATTCTGGTAGTTAAGTTCTCACCATAGCCTCTATGAAACTTTGTGTAAATCCCTTTTACCAGCACACACGTTTCTCCATTTCCACCACAAATTCCACAACGATCTTTCTGTAAGCCAGATTCCAGCATCCGGTCGCACCCAACGGCCTTAAAACATAGAAAAGATTAGGGTCTAACGGCAAAAAGTTGCATTGAAACTATATTACGTACCTTCAACATCGAATACAACGAAATTGGCCTGTAATTGATATCCAGCTACCAAAGCAAAATGTGAATTCAGCTGAAAATTGTATGACTGATATTCGAATCAAAACTCGCTGCCATGCGATTTTTAATGTGTAGAGTTATTGAATCGCACTCGTTTCACGATAAAGATGCATGTGCTGCAGCTGTCAGCTATTAGGATCTATCTCTGATGAGGTCAGGCAGTGGCCCCGAAAATTCAGGCAATAAAAATAGATCGGCTTACACCAAGGAGAAGCTAGAAATATGTGATTAGCTCAGTAGAGTTTTTTTTGTCGACATGGGCTGAACCCAATATCGTGATTTGTTAACAGTGAGGGGGGCCTGAGCTACCAAAGTTCGACAAGTGCGACGAAACTACGCATGAGAAAAATATCATATGCATTTGCAGCTAAATTAGGCGTTAAACAGAATTGCGCATGTGCAGACCATTTGTGATGGGCAGTTCTTTGCAGGTCACGTGGTGAGCCAGCTCCGTGCTAATTATGAGTTGAAATCTAATTCCTTTCTTGCTAATGCAATTCTTTCTTCGCACCTTTCCACAAAATACCATTACAATACGACATTTACCTGAACAATGGAAAAAAGAAACGGTGACTGCACTCCACGGATTACTACCTAACCATGGTGGGGCGGTTTGTATGTCCTAGGGACCACTAGAGCTGTGGCGGCTGGAGTATTGTACTCCTGATAGGGTAGGGGGCAGACGAAGAGTGATTCCTTGGACCACCAGGTTTTTGGGTTGGGCTAAGGGCTGGTAGCACCTCTCCAACAAAAACTATGTATTATACGGACACCAGAAGTAGAGAGGATTTACCTAATCTAGGGGACGCTATGGCCAACACTCACAATGATGCATTTGGGTCAAAAACGACAGGGCACACGTGGGATGACATAGCAACAACAGTAGGCAGTATGTGCCAGAGGGCACGAGAAGAACACTAACTAATAACTAAGTAGCCACTTAACCCTTACCCGACATTTTCCCTCAATGCAGACATCAAACGCATCTCGACGGAAACTGCAGCGTGTACCATCAGTAACTACGCCATGCCATGTTACAACATGTCCTTTAATGCAGGAAAGTCGACAGGGATCTAAAAGATGAACAAGGTACATAAGTGACAAGTCAAGTTTAGTCAAGTCAAGTCATGACATGCATGATACGTCACGTCACGTCACGTCATGTCATGTCACGTCACGTCACCTAATGTCATGTTAAATCAAGTCAAGTTTAATTACAAAATAAGTAAGATGCAAAATCTATTTACATACTACAGGAGGATTACAATAAAGAGAAATTCACGAATGAAATGAAACCATGCTACAGCACATGCGTAAGTTAGGAGTTTACATAACAAGAACGCCGGGCGGAAAATCGGTCTTTTTCGAGAGTTGTTTCACATGTCGTCTATGTTATAGGCCCCTGAGGCTCCGAGAGGATCCATTATTGAACAACGGGAAGTAATTCCTTGCCACCGGATCATTACACCTCGCGAATTGATTAGCATTTCGATAATTGAGGAACACAAACCCTTTTAAAGACTTACCATGAAAGTTATAATTGAAAACAAATTCCAGCTCCTTTGGAAAGTCGAATAATTGGGAAAAAAAATTGAGAAATGAGGAAAATCTAACGATTGTACTTTTTTCACTTACCGGAGAGGTAAAAGCCTCTTGAGCCCGCTCTGAGTTTTTGGCACTGTACATCACGATATGAAGGTAAGGGGCATTTCACCTTTAATAACATAGTAATGGCAGAAAAGTGATTATTATGAGAAACAGTTAGCATGTCTCAGGATTAAAATAGTATAAATACTCAGATGATTACGCAAAGTCGCGCGCTCTGATTGGTTCGCTATCTCGGATTATTGTAAAATGCTTTTCTTTTCTTTTTTGAAATAATCACATTCGGCGAATAATAGTTAATTAACACGGTTTTGGCTTAAGCCTGGTTTTAACCGAAACTAAATTTGAGGCATTAGGATCCTAACAAATAAACAACGAAACCCAATTACGTATTCTCCGACTTCATTCAGTCATGCAAACTAGGGTCGAAAACACAAACTTTCGAATTTCAGTTCAATTTACAATTCTCTTTAACCCTTTCACTCCCAAGATTGACTTTATAGATTTTACTGTCTAACGCCAGACGATTTTACATGTCAAATGGAGACCCCTTGGGAGTGAAAGGGTTAAATACTGCTACGAAGACTCTGACGATCTCAGCCGGTTTTGTATAAAAGGTAATTATTACGCATGCTAAGCTATAGGTGGCGAGGTGGTTAAAGACGAAGCTCGCTTTTAAGAAGAGAAATCTACCCTCTGACTCCACTTAGGCCCGCTTCAGACGCCGCACATACGAATGACTTCTGAAACAATTAATTCCAACTTGCACAGCCGGGAAGAACGGCTGAAGACCGGCTTCGATCGATGCAGACGTTGTACTTCGAAAGCGGAGGAGAACTATATAAAGCTGCACAATAAAGCGTCTTGTTTGCAGGTTGCTGCCAGGCATCTTCCTTATTCAATACAGTTGCATATCAACCGTTTTCTCAATTTCCGTCACTGAATTAGTTTCGGCAGGAGCAGGGCTGGCGCAGTGTTGGTGAGCAAGGTTGGCGCAGTGTTGGTGAGCAGGGTTGGCGCAGTGGTGAGAGCGCTCGACTTCCACTAATGTGGCCCAGGTTCGATTCCCGGCCCCGCGTCATATGTGGGCTGCGGTTGTTGGTTCTCTACTCTGCTCCAAGAGGTTTTTCTCCGGGTACTTCGGTTTTCCCTCTCCACAAAAACCAACATCCGATTTGATTTGATTTAATATGATTTAATTTGATTTCATTTGTGCTTTACAGTGTCCCCAATTAGTAAACCAGTACGAGATACAGTTGACACTCAAATATAGTTCATTCGGCCACATTGAGCTCGGCGTCTGAATCAATTCAGAAGGGGTCAATTTACTTCATGTAGTGATTTTACAGTGGTATCACGAGGTACGGTATCACTGCAACAGGTACTACGACCTCTGCACCTGGCATGCTTATGTTGCCATAGTAATCAATATACTACATTCACCGTAATACATGTTTGAATCAACATTGATCTTGGGGATAAAATGAAAGGGTTACGGAAACGCATTGCCTGTTTGAGTGCGATTTTATGTGTACAAACTCAGTAGTATCAGGAAAGAAGCGAGCAATATATGTAATTACGTTTACCGAAACAACTCAACGAGTAAAGAAAACATGTTTCGATTTTCGGCTATACAGCAGTACTGAAAAAAATGATGTTGTTTAGGGTAATACGCCTGACCAGAAACTATATACTTGTAAGCTACCACTGTGGTTCCATTTCCTTTGGCTATTGCTAAATCATGGTGAAACTCATTTTCCCAGTTCGGGTAGATAACCCCCAGCTGAAGGCTACAGTACATGTAGCCGAGAGTCAAGTTTCAGTAATGGTGGATGTTACTTTCATGATTTGTAGCCGATCTACTTTTGTACAACGGTTTTTATTATTACTATTATTATTTTTATGATACCAACATATCGCGAGAAGAATGTTGAGGTGCTATCGCATTGACAGTTCACTTAAGGGTAAAATAACATGCTCTGACTCGAGGCTTGTAAGAAACGCTTCCTGGACACTAACCTTTGCATTACAAATCCTCCATTGTCCTTTTGATGACTCTGGGCACTGGTTCCCGCCATTTTGAGGCCTGCACAATAAAAATACTGCTTAAAATTCTTTGTCGGGTATGTAATTAAAGAGGCCCTGTTAGGGGGGTTCTTTATGTCGCCCGTCTGAGTTTCAAACCTATTCACGTCGCTGTCGTAATTTCGCGTCAGCGGCTCTTCGTTCGTCATTTCAGCTCCTTCGTGTCGCCGTTTCAAGGTCATGTCGCTTGTCGGAATTTCCCTCTAACTGGGCCTGATAAAAGTAGAAGACTCTTTTAGATATCTGTAGTTGCTTGACGAGTTCGATCATTCGGGGTGGAGCTAGGTCTGAGAAAAACTGTTGACTACGTTGAATGACGTTTTGACAACCTGAGCGGAAGTCGTCTGCAGCGTGATACTTGTATCTTCCTTGACTTATTTCAAAGTTTGATTGGCAGCACGTTCTTGATTGTCAAATTTTGGTGCGAAGTATTGCGCCTGGAATCGCCCAAGAATTTTCTGGCCTTTTGAAAAATCGACACTAAACCCCATTTGTTCAAAGGGTGAAGGACGCTCATAAAACAGTTGTAAAGACACGTCTGAAGGACACGCACGTCGGATAGTCGTATCGTGGAAAGGAACGGATTTCATTGAATTCAATGTTGAAAGAGCAGAATCAAGATGAATCAGCTGACCCTTGCCAATCATCGATACAGAATTCCCAATTCAAAAAAAAAGCCTGCGGGATGATAGATCTAGTATTAATTGAAGTTATAGCTGGTTGAAACAGTGATGAGCGATTTCTCAACCCGGCAGTCACTTATTACAACAACCTAAATGCAAAGCAAACGCCAAACAAGTTTTGACAATCAATTGATAAATGCTATATGATATTTTGGTAATATTTCAAAGTAACTCTTGCGTTAGTGTTTTATACATCCCAAAACTTCAGAGACATACTTACGGGGGATTGGTACACGTCCTGCGTCTGTACTGTACTCCTCCTCCGCATGTCTGGCTGCAGGGTGAGTAATCCGCTAACCAGTCACTCCAACCTCCGTCAATGATCGGAGAGCCATTGTCAACACATTTCCCATGGATGCACCACTTGATATGTTAGTGTACACAAACAAAGATACAGGGCTATTAGGCTCCTTCACGGTCGCGTTCTGATTCGTTACGCAACGCTTGTTGCGTGACGAACCAGAAAATGGCTGTGAAGGAAATACTTGGTTATATGCTGGGGGGTCATACACGGTAGCTTTATTCAAATGCTAAATTATTTTGGCCAAACATAAACTTAAAAACTTATAGGCGAATGTAATCAGTGTAATGCCCATTTTGAGATAAGCTTAAAGTTGTCACAGGAGGCCCACCAAGTGGACCGTGCCACGGTTTCTGTACTACGAAACTCTCTTTGTTATCCTTCCCTACCTATCCCCCCTCCTTTTCCACTGGACGCTAGTCCACCACAGCATTGGTGTTACCTACAGCATAATGTCGCTAGCAGCCAATTGCACAACGTGGTGAAGAGAGACAGGGTGTGAAGTTAAGTTCTCGGTCTGGGGGGAACAAAAGAGTCATATCTCCTGCGGGTTCAAACCCTGAACCTCTCGATCTGAGGTCCAACACGTGAACCACTTTACAACCTTTTCTATCGTGTCAGCATGAAAAAGGCACTGCTCCTGCAAAGCTATATATTTTTTCTCTCTTTTTCGCCTCTTTATATTACTCAATTTGAAGATCAAGGTTGACGTAGTCAAGCGTAAGAGCAGCTCGCCTGGTCCACTTATGTTGCCCGGGTTCAATTTGATGTCCCGTGGTTTCATGTGGGTGAGTTTTTCGTTAATTCTCTCCTTGCTTTGAAGGTTTTTCTTTGGGTTCTCTGGTTTTCCTCCCTCCACAAAAAGCAACATCTTCAAATTCCATTTTGAGCTGGAAACAGTGGCCAGCATTGATGTGCCTCTACCCATACTCATTTTATTTTTTATAATTGTTTATAAAGAGATTATTTGATTGGATAGCATCTATTTTCTATTGATAATAACATAATAACCAGGATAATTACCATGATGATGATGACGATAATAAAGGCCTATTGGTAACGTTTTTAAGGAGTAGCTCTATATTTATCATTTACAACAATACAATATAATACAACAGGAATAACACAAAATAATAAAATCAATAAATACTAAATACTATAATATATAATCGTACACACGTACTCGAGATTAAAGTAATCGACTAGCCTTAGCTTTAATAAGTAAAAAGGGCTTAACTTCCTGCATGAAAACTTTATGGTCCACGGTGTTTCTAATGTTTCTCGAAAGCTTGTTGAAAAGGGTAGCAGAATGTTCTTGGAAAGTAATTTAGTTGATTGCCACTAGTAGATCGTTAGTTTCCGGGATGGATTGTGAAGATTTAAGCGCAAGTACTCAGCCCAAAAGGGGCTAATACTTAACAACTATTGGCCAAAGGCGAAGTGATTATCGGTGAATATTAACCGTGACTTCGTCTCGGTGAATATTCACTGATAATCACTTCGCCTTTGGCGAATTAACAAATTGATGTCAGTTTTTTATGCGTCTGTCCTCTTATTGATGATAAATTGCGTCATAACATTGTCAAAGTGTTGTAGATCCACGAGCCGATAGGCGAGTGGATCTACAACAAACAATGTTATGACGCAATTTATCATCAATAAGAGGACAGACGCATAAAAAACTGACGTCAATTTGTTTTTTACAATAACAAAACGCGAAAAAGGTCAAATGAAGACTTAAATTAAAATTTTATGTGTCTGTACTCTTATTGATGATAAAAATTAGCCAATCAGCGCGCGAGAATTCGCTCAGTTATTGTAAAATAATTGTTTTGGTATAAATACACAGGTCATTATTTCATAAAAAAGAAAAGAAAAAACATTGCACAACACGAAAAAATTTTATATCATCAAAAACGCGCGAACGACTGGCAGCCATTTTGTTCGTCGAGGTTATTATCGACTGATAATTCAAGATAGCGAACCAATCAGAGCCCGCGATTTTGTATAATCACCTGAGTATTTATACTAAAAAGCTGTATCCACTTAGTGCAGTCAACACTATAAGGTTAGATCCTTTTTACTGATAATGAAATTACGACGGCCACAAGAATATACAAAATTTTACTTACATGACGAGGTCCACAAGTCGTACCATCAACAGGTGGAGCAAAAGACGAGTGGCATACACCCCAGGTTTTTGAACAATACAATGACGAGCAATAATTCTGTTGAAAAATGTAAAGAAGGTGACATCATGTCACAACATTTAACTAGGATGTAATTCCGGCGAGAATCTGCGATCGCATTCTTAACATTCACGCAGTGTTGTCAACTCTATTAGTTAATTTACACTCATTTTTCAGCTCACACTCTTGTTTTTCTTTCCAAGCGAGCATATTAGTTTTGCTGTACAGTTCTGTTCTCGGCATAACAATACACCTGCGAAAACTTCAACGCGTTGATTGGCTGAGAACACGTCAAAAGTGCAAGAAGTTGAAATTAAATTTTTGCATGTATATTATTAAAACGTAATCGAATGACTTCAAAGGAATTTTTGTATAAATAAGAACTCGTAAATTTTTCAAAACAACAAATTGTACTCGTCTTACGGGCTCGTAGAATTTTTTTAGAACAATTTATTTGTGCTCATTTATTACAAACGCCTCTCGAAACCATTTGTTTACCTATACAAATCATAGTTTTGGCTCGGAGAGAGTTTTGTAAGAGCCGTTTATCTGCGTTTTTCTTATAAGAAGTAAAACATTTTCAAGTAGTGTTAAGCACATGAAAGTTTGTTAGTGTCTATTGCACTGTTTATTGTTGATATCCTTTGGTTACATGGACTGGTAATTCTTAGTACTTTCATACATAGGCATTTTCTATTCTTTTTGTTTTTCTTCTTTCAGTACTTGTAGTCAAATCTTAATCAAAGAATAATAGATCATTTGCAATAAGGCACATGTAAATCTTGTAGTGGCTGCAAAAAGGCATATCTTTTGAGACTTTGGTAGGTAATACCTAGAAATTTGTGTGTAGTTTCTAAAGAAACTATTGAAACTTAAAGAAACTGTGTCGGTTGGCAACTGGAACACAAGAAATTGCGATAATAAAACAAGTTGATAAAGTAAGTTATACCACCGTAAGGCAAGAAAGGGAGTACTGACGTTTCGAGCGTTAGCCCTTTGTCTTAGCTTGTAAGAGCTCTTCGCTTTGACGAAGGGCTAACGCTCGAATTGTCAGCACCCCACTTTTTTTGCCTTACGTTGGTATAACTAACTTTATCAACTTGTTAATTTGATTATCGTAATTTTCTTGCGTAGAAATGACTGAGCACAACAAACAACAAAACATCGAATAAAGTTTTTCATCCTATCACAATAGGCTAAGTACGCTCGATCTACACTCAAATAATCACAATCAATTAAATTAAGTCGAGGGTCAAGGGAATAGTTTCCAAGCAGCTGCACAGAATTAAATCCAACAGCTTATCCGAACTTAAAAAATTACAACCAAGAATAATAAAAGCGACTAGGATCGATTTCGTAAGCCAATCACCTATTGTAAAAAAGCAAAAGCCAATAAGATCTATCACTTCGACAATTAATAAAAAACCGATCTAGGAGGCAGGATTTGGTTAATAAACAGGACAATGTCATAGATGCGTTGTTCATTGTGGTTTCCGCAGATAGAAGAACCCAGCTTTATTCGTTTATCTCACGATGTATAGTCGGCTATCATTCACAGATAAAAGGTTCCACTGCAATACAAAAAAAGCTAGGAATAAATTCGTTTATTTTGCACATGCGGTGAAGATGTAACTTGAGAGAACTGTTTTACCTTGAGTCTATGGCACTGTTCCCATCCCTTGCCATACTGATGTTGACACTGCATGTCGCCATCAAATATCTCACCAGGCAACTTCCCCTTGAACATTTCCAAATTTGAAAATTCAGGAAGAGGAATCGTGGGAGGGTCATACAGGCACCTAGCACCAGGCCAACTGAGGAACAGAATGTGCACGGACAGTCTTATCAGTTTTGACCATCTTAGCTTATAAACAAATTTTAATGACATCTTTCATAAACGAAGAACATCATTATATCGTTATATGACGAACATCAGAAATCTCAACAATCTTGATGCATTATTAGATGATGGCTGCAGAGGCTGTCCGCTCTGCTCCTCCTAAAGAATCCACTGTACATAGACACGACATATTTTAACTTGGATTTAAATTTTACTATTGTAAACAGCTATAGCTATAGTATTTTTCTTCTAATTTAACTCGTTTTTGTTATGTCCCCGTATTAGTAGGGGAGTTTTTCCCCAGCTAGGTGGTTGATGACATTCTTAATAAAGTTTCTATCTATCTGTCTATCTATCTATCTATCTATCTATCTATCTGTCTGTCTGTCTGTCTGTCTGTCTGTCTATCTATCTATCTATCTATCTAATAAAGCATACAGAGCTAACAAACAATAAACGAGTGCAAATGTATCTATGAGTTATTGACAAATTCAAGGTGAAGTCAAGGTGGCTGAGTGTAGCCATGGCCTTTTTTTTGTTTGCGTTTTTATTCACCAAGACGAAGTCGAGGTCGATAAAAAAACGAGGCCAATATCTAGCCATCTTGACCGGAAACACTTGGTCAATAAAAGATATATTATATGGTCAAAAGAAAAGATTTAACTAAAAATGACTTGTAAACTTACTTTCGAGTACTGTGACCAAAAGCCTGTTTGCGACGCAATTAATATAAAAACTGCCCCCAGAATGGCCCTTTTCTTATAAAGAAAAGTGTTGCCAGATGTTGCGAATTATGGAGCCCGCTTTAAGCATATCGATTTGTTTGGCCTTTGTATTGCGGCTTTTGCATTACAAAGCGGACATTCCCGAACGCTTGGGTGGCCAATCAGAACTCAGTGTTAGCCTCATCTTGCACGCTGGCGGAACCGGCCATATAATAAAATACATTTTACGATGACTAAAATCTGTGCGATTTTAAATAAACTGATTATTTAATGTGGCAAATTTGCTGCCATTTTTATGTGGATTACACGAAGTGTGTAGCCACTTTGTGGCACGAATGGATTTATTTATTTATTTATTTATTTATTACATCATTTATTTTCACTTTCAGTCACAAATCGCCGCACATGTGCGAATTGCGGACCTATTTTTCTTTGAAGTCTTCAAGTCCTAGTTTTAGTAGCAGAGACGTTAAACAACGCTAACTTGCCTGAGGAAGTTTCGTCAATATTCGGCTGATTACGTTATTTACATCTCGGAAAGTGTTTAACCTGTCTCACCAGTTCCTTTACAACCAGGGAAACAGGTTTCCACTATACAATTATCAACTGTGTAACACAAGAAATTGGGTAAAAATCAAACGAATTGATTAAGTAGGTAGGCCCTTCGTTTGATTTACCCAATTTCTTGTGTTTCAATTCCCCACCGACGCAGTACCAGTTTCTTTAGAAACTATCCCCACAATATTTGTTATCAACTATGTAAGTTTGGCAAATTTGCTGCCATTTCGCTTTGATCTCGTGAAGCCACAGTTTTGTCAGCATAAACTGCTCAGGAATACCAGCTTACCTGAGGAAGTGTTGAAAATCCTCTTTACTGCAGGAGGACCACTTTAATGCCCCTTCACCTCCCCCCACAGTAGTGCGCATGATGTTGACGCCTCCTTTACAGGCATTATCACCGTCATGACCAAGACCAAAACTAAAACAGAAATTTGCTGGTTTTTTAAAAATGTTTGTGTTCATCAGGTTCAGGTAACTATTCTGGCACTTTTAGAATCCCAAATCAACAGCGAAAGGGAAGGTGAAAGTGGAACTTTAAAACGCTTACGCCGTATTTAATTTCAGTGGCTTAAATTTCGCGCCAACGATTCCGTGTGTGACGCAAGATCCAGTTCAAAATAGCATTCAAGGTCACAAAACAAACCTGTCTAACGCAAAATAGTCTCACTGTCCCACTTAACACTTAGTTTGGTCTAATTGAGGGAAATTTATCACACAATGAGGATGTAACAAAGTCCCGTGGGGAGTACCATCATGCCTGAAGGACGCCGTTTGAGGACTCATAGAGAACTCACTGACCAGTGTGAAAATGCCGCCATCGCAACGGTCAGGTTAGAGGGGAGGAGAGGGGACCGCCATTTATGGGTAACACAGGTATGTACCCTAGAGGTGGAGGGTATGGTTTTCAAGCAGTTTAATCTGGGATAGGGTCAAAAGCCCATTGCGCTGATAGGAATATAAATCAGAGAGTTTAGGTCTAGAATAGCGTATCATTTTCCAGAAAACTGATCGATTGGTTTTGATGATTTGAGGGTAGACTACATATGGAAACCGGGAATTGCAACGCCAACAAGAAGTAATAATAATAATAATAATAATAATAATAATAATAATAATAATAATAATAGTTAAATAGCCCAATTCATATTCACCCGCAACTCAATTTAATAGGGACTGTGCTGGTGATCTCAGTAGTCTCTGGAAAATAGCAAAACATACAGGCAATCGTTCTCTGAAAAGTGAATTTTTTTTTTCGCTCACTGCTTGTGCAGGAATTTTTTTTTTTCAGGTGAACCCCTCTGCACGAATTGTTTTTTACTACGTGTGAAAAAGTCACAATTGGACCTTCCTTCTGCATGAATTTTTTTTTACCTTCTTCTTTGCATGAATTTTTTTCTTGGCATTTTCCCTTGCATGAATTATTTTGGTTTTTTCCCACCCCACCCCCCCCCCATTACTTTTCTAATGGTCGGTCCCTAATACATTCTAATATACTCTAAACATTATACTAAAGGATACATGAAGTACCTACGAATGACCCCAACCGCTGGTCAAAGGGACGAGGGCTCTGGGAATGAGATTGCCTTTTCACACAATACTGAGCAACCAAACAATTAAAGAACCATGAAATCCAACTGCGGCAAATGGACTTACTTGTGTCCTATTTCATGGGATATGATGAATGCTGTTTGAAGTCCTAAATAACCATTTACATTTGAAGTTGCTCGATTGCTGCATATTCCTCCTAAGACAGCGAGGCCTGATGACAAAAGGACAAACACTTTTTTAAAGACAGGATATTGCAAGATTCAGCCCGCCAAACAACAAAAAAATGTACAGCAACAACAGCAACAACAACAACAACAGCAACAACAACAACAACGACAGCAACAGCAACAGCAACAACAACAGCAATAACAAGAATACTGAACAACAACAACAAAAAGGTTTAGACGACTGCTGCACGCCAGTGGGTTGATCTTACTTTCATGCTGACTACACCGGTGAAACTACGACGGCAAAAATTTAATCGCCAAATGTTTTTTGTTTTTATTTCTTTTTTCAGACACACAAATCGCCGACAGATAATAGTGAATACGCAGAGGCTGATAGACCTTTTAATGAAAACCTTATAGTAAACAAGACGCTAACTCACTTAGGATTGCACTGGAACACAGACTTGAGCTTCTTCTGTAGACTGATTGAAGTCAGCCATCTTCGATGTTACACGTGACGTAGTTACACCACATGAGCAAAATCCGACCTTTCTTAAAATGGCCGCCAAATGGCCGAAAAGCAAATCCAAAGGAAATTCAGTTTCGCAGAGGCAAAGTGATTCACTTCGAAATTTAAATTCGCACCTAAAATTAATTGTATAAAGGAAAAAAAACTTAACTGTTTGGTCGTGAGTTGCTCTTTAAAAAGCATTTTTCTCCGAGCTATAAGGGTGTGGCCGGGCAGTGGGCTCGTCTTATTTCCCTTCACAGGGGAATAGCTGAGTGCGTGCCGTTTTGTATCTCCAAAAATTTCCCTATAGCACTGTCATGGGCTCGTGGTATGTAGAAAACTTAAAAAAATTGTCATTCCATATTGTTGGTTTGCATTGGACTGCATTTTGCCCGTGAGGTTACATTGAATCCGATTGTTCCGAGCAAGCGCCATTGTTTCACGTCATGTTTGTCGCAAGCTCCTTAATTCTGAGGCAAAAGCACTTCGTTGACTGTCAATAATGAGTGTTATGAAAATGGTGTTATGAAAAAGTCGACCAGATTTGTTTGACAAAATGATTTTTTTTTCAGTCGCCGTTCGCCAGTAAAGTTATGTCGGAAAATTTGCCAAGGTTCAGATGCTTTTCTCCAACAGGGGCAGAACTTAAAAATAATTCATATTTGAACCGACCCAAATTTACAAAAGCAAATCGTTCGGTTCAGAAGTCGAATTGATGCCTAAAGCGAAAAGTATTGCCATTAAAACATCTTATAAAATACAATTACATAGATGATTCATGCCTTATGTTCGACACATGAAAAGCCGATTCAGAGTCGTTCAGGCCCAAAGTCAAGGTGGCGTGCGAAAAGAATGCTGAGCTGTTCCATCTTGAAATACAGGTAACTGTCCGTAACCTGATTCAGTTTCCAAACTTCTCGGTGATGCAATGTCATTTTTACCGGATGAATTTAAATCAGAAAACTTTACCATTTCCGGGGTAAAAACGTATTCTTAATTCATAAATACTTATTACACTTTGTACAGTACTGTCTTTTAAAAGCGCCTCACCTCCTCTTCCGCCCCTAAAATAAAAAGTGGAGAAAGTAAATCAACATCTTAACAATGCAAGTTGTTTAGGTCATATTGACTGAGACCAAGAGAAAATGAGGACAGAGAACATAACCCCGTCTGATATGATAAGGGGGACAGAATCTATTTTTAGCCCGGAATCTATTTATATCTCGTTCCATGGCTGCGGTTTCTCCATGGCACATCGAAATTACAACCACGTGATGAGAAGGACATCAACCATTGTCAGTTAAAATACTTTCCGAATCTAAAAATAGATTCTGTCCCCTTATCATAGTAAGAGAACCGAGCATGGAAGATACATTCTCGAGACTAATACCCAACAATCTTGACTGAACAAGCTTGGTCAAAAAGGCTGATCTTTCCTGCAGAACCGCAGCGGGAACCTCATTCATTGCAAAGCAATGGATGAGTTATATGGTGAAGAGTGGGAAAACGGCGTTATATACGGTAAAATCTGCGTTGACGGAAGGGGAAGTCACGTGTGAAATTTCGACAATTGGAGCAGCCGCTGACCAAGCAGAACAAGAAAGTCTTATAGATTGAAGCACTTTCTGGATGATTGCTATGTGCCTCAGGAGGATTTATATTCTTTAGTGTAGTTATTGAATTCTTCGGTTAATAAAATTAGACAAAAATTGTTTCTTGCCTCTCAAAAAATGAGCCCGCGTACCCACCTACCATCCAGGGGCCATTTTCGGTCTTAAATCGTGACTCGCGGTCGCCATATTTTTGATCGGATTTTCCAAACTTTGTCTGGCTTTCCCACGCCATATAAGCCATTTTGGTACGTGAAATTTCTCTATTTCCCATAATTTCTTGTGCTCTAAGACATACCACGCATTGGCAAAAAGTGAAGCGAAGCAGAATCTCGAGGCAAATTTCGATCGGTCGATCGTGCGGGCGTACCGCATCTTACAAACAATCGCTGTAGACGCCGCCGCCGTAAAAGGCCCAGACATCGCGGTCACGAGAATATCTGCAGTGCAATTGCAACGCAGTTTTCAAAAGAGTCGAAAAGTCAAACACTCAACTCGAACCCATGCCTTCAACTTTTTTCCACAGTCAGCGATGCACCAGGATGCTCTATCATGACCTTTCCTTGGGGAAAGGTCATGATGTTTTTACTATAAATTTTCTAAATTTGAAATGTCACAGACAAGGACAAGTGGCAAATGATTATAAAGACCAACAGTTTATACAATTCGAGAATTCATAATGAGCAACAAAAAGAAAAAAAAAACGTCATGAAAATGGTAGTGCCAGTTCATCCATAGCAAGAGATCAAATGCAGCTTATTCAGAAATGGAAGCCATTAAGAGACAAAAAGAAAACGCAACACAACCTACATCTCAATCAGAACAAGTGGATAAAATATTAATGGTTTTAATGAGATTTTAGTTTGCTCTACTCTAAGTGTAAAAATACACTGTTGTATGGCTGCCCGCTTGAAGGTACCAGTTGAATGTAACTACTAGAGGCGATGGAAGACAAAGAGTCCCTGGAGGTGAAAATCATGATGCTTAATGCGGTCACTCTATTGTGACGTCAATTTATTAAAAGAGCGTCCTAAGCAAGAGGTAGCTTTGGTGATTTGGTGAGTTCTTTAAAATATCTTGCTCGTCAAGTAGCGATGAATATTGCAGCTTTAGTTCGGAAAGCGATTC
The DNA here is from genome assembly GCA_949710005.1 of Ricordea florida. Lineage (NCBI taxonomy): Eukaryota > Metazoa > Cnidaria > Anthozoa > Corallimorpharia > Ricordeidae > Ricordea > Ricordea florida. Next base: position 41,776,679 of record OX453273.1, read on the forward strand.
AGAACTGAGTAGTTGTGTGATGCGTGTTTTTCCTGCAACGTGCTTAGACAGGGTGGAGGGGAAGTTCGCAGCCGAAGATGGCGGAGTGACGAGTGAGATAGAGTCGTTTTAGGCGTTCAAGAGGGGATGGTCAGTTGCGTTTTAAAAATAAAAAGTGACAAAAAATTACGTTCGTACCAACACTGAACCTACAAAGAATGCAAAAACAATCGTAGCAAATTCCTAAATTAGAGCCTTTGAGCCAAACCGTTCAACAGTCATTCAGAGCGTTTCTCAGTGTAACAAGATCCATTCCACAAGCCTTTGAATACTAATATAACAAATTCCTGGCTGGTTCAGAAAGATGGTTGACTATGCAAGAGCAAAGACGATTAGAGCAAGAAACATAAACCCCATCCAACCATTACTGTAGCGTCTGATCACCGTATCGACCATGACGAAGAAAACTACGCGGCGTACGACGACATCGTTAATCCAATTCCAAACGAGGAAGAAGCACTACAGTACGCCGAACAATTAGAGCTAGAAGAGGAACAAACGTTGTTGGCTCGATTCTTGAGCGAGGCCGATATGAGAGATTGGTAAGTCGAAAAAATTATTCGCTCTGTATTCGAAGCTAAGAGTAGTCTTTTGGCTAAAAATCCACCGAAATAATGTCATGATGTCAACGAGCTAGGGAATCAAACGTATATCGGTTTATTCAGTGTCACCCTATCCTTAACTTTTAGGCTAAATTTCAGAATACCCCGCCACCCCATTAACATACTGATGACTAACGATAGCGTCCATTGTAATATGCCTCGTTCTTCAAAAGCCTCCTACACATGAAAATGAAGTGGCGGGATATTCTAAAGTTGCTCCAACTTTTAGTTTGGGCAAGATTGTAATCAGTCCATTTCCCCGAACCAGGTGCAAGTGTGCACACTGAAAAGAAACATTACCTACCTTACAAGATTACACTGTATATACTTGAATATGACACACAACCTTTGTGGAACTCACCCACCCTTTAATATGAGGTGGGTATTTTGGATGTTGATGTACCTCCCCTCAACCTTGAAGACAAATTTATTATGAAAGGATGGCTATAATGGCCAATTTTACTTCCCCATGACCAGGGCTTGGCAATTTTACTGAATAATTTGGTTAATCAGAGCAGAAATACACCCACCATTTCTAGAAACATGATCCACCCCGTAGTTTGCTAACCTTTTCAACAATAGGTCCTGACGATTGAGAGGGAGTGGGGCAAGTTATTTATTATATTTTGTTTTATTAAGACTTGTGTGGCTGTCACTCCTTTTAAATGGTTTTCGGTGGGGTACATCCGTAATGTGTAAAAAAACTACTAGAGGTCTACATCAGTAGGCAGTTAGGATTTTAACCACCAGAGTTATATAATACTCTCGAGACTTTAGTTCGAATTGAATAGAATATTGAGAACATTTGCCTGAATTTTGATTTCACAGGAGATTTCGAACCAAGCGACGGTGCACATGAGGTAAGCCATCTTGAATTAGTGTCCCGGTAAGGTGAGGGATAAAATTTCACATATGCCCTCGAAGCTTCGCTTCTCGGCCAACTGTTCACTTTTCGGACAATCTCTCAGCCGCGGGCATTATCCTCCGATATACCAGCCGCCGGAAGGGGTTTATTTACTAAATATACGACACGGACATGACGGACACGAGCTTTCGATGATTTCCAAGCTGTAGCAGTGTTTTGTACTCACTGTGGGCGTAGAAAAGAGGAAAGTCACAAGTTCTGCTGTAATTGTGGAAAAGGTATGTTTTATAAACATGTGAAGGCTAGTGAAAACGAGACACATCAAGGGAATTCTGTTGGTTTTGAGGACAATCTCTCAGCCAAGGGCATTATCCTCCCTTATAACCCACTGAATCATTTTCGCGCTATTTTATTGGTTATTTTGGGTCACATGGTGTCAAATAGCTGGACGGGTATCAGGCGATATACCTCGGCCTCGTGGATATTTGCCCTGCGATTTTTCAGTCGCAAGAAAACACAACAAAGTCAGTCTCTTTTTAAACAAACTCGTTTTGTAGAATTCAGTGATCGCAGTCAAGTAGTTAGTCGCAGCTGTAGCTCCGGATAAAACAGAAAATCAACAAAATAAGCTGCTGGTGTTTGTGGCCTCGAGGTGAGCAAAAGTTACGAACCCTTGGGCAATCAAATTCTTGAAAATCTCCCCACTGAAATGTGCAAAAAGACTGGTTTTGCACAAAGCTACACTTCCCACTGTCTTTAAAGCTGCCAGTTGAGAAAACTTTCCAAGCCAAAAACGATAAACTACGCAAGAGATAATTATAAATCCCTCTAGTCGAACAATGCAAAGCCAAGTACAGAAAAACTGTTCGAGTCATCGGCAAATATCGGTCAATTAATAGCTCAACAAAATTCAGTTCAGTCAGTTCAATCTATTCTTGGAACTATAGTTCTTCTACCTGTTTTTTTTCTTCGACCTACGCAGCGCCCGCCATTCAACAACAAAGCCAAGTTTGCGAACAATCCACTTTTAACTTAAATCCTTCAACAACACGAGATTTTCCAATTTCTCTTTTTCATGGGTGTAATTTCTTGGGAATTTCTTTCGCAGTGTTAGTGGTATTGTTGAATTTTCTTTTCTAATACACTGGAAACGTTTCGCTTTGACTTGTCCTCGAACAACGCAGTTGACAAAATAAACCAAAGTGCCGTGTTTTCGAGATTTTCATGTAAGGGGTGTTGCGAGAGTATGTTTGACATGACAGCTTGTCAAGCTCTGGTCCAATCACAGTTTACGTAAAACAATTTTAACCAATCAATGTACGTGCAGTGTTTGCGTCAGTCGCAATCATAGTCAAACGACTTGTTTTTCTTTTTCTTCAACACGTTCAAAGTAAGAATCAGCTCGCGATCGCGGAGGGTTATAAAATAAATAAACCCCTTTCTGGCTTACTGGTATATGGGAGGATAATGCCCTTGGCTGAGAGATTGTCCTCAAAATTTCACAGATGCCCTCGAAGCTTCGCTTCTCGGCCAACTGTTCATTTTTCGGACAATCTCTCAGCCGCGGGCATTATCCTCCGATATACCAGCCGCCAGAAGGGGTTTATTTACTAAATATACCAGTAAGCCAGGAAGGGGTTTATTTACTAAATATACCAGTAAGCCAGGAAGGGGTTTATTTATTTTATAACCCTCCGCGATCGTGAATTAATTTCTACTTTGTACGTGTTGAAGAAAAAGAAAAACAAGTCGTCTGACTGGGGATTCAGGCGACTGATGCAGACACTGCATGTACATTGATTGGTTAAAATTGTTTTATATAAACTGTGATTGGACCAGAGCTTGACAAGCTGTCATGTCAAAAATACTCTCGCAACGCCCCTTACATGAAAATCTGGAAAACACGGCACTTTTGGTTTATTTTACCAACTGTTTTTTTCGAAAACAAGCCAAAGCAAAACATTTCCAATGGATTAGAACAGAAAATCCAACCATACCACTAACACTGCGAAAGAAATTACACCCATGAAACAGGGAATTTGGAAAATATGGTGTAGTTGAAGGAATTGTTCGCAAACTTGGCTTTATTGTTGAATGGCGGGCGCCGAGGAGATCGAAGAAAAACAAGGGTAGGCGAACTTTAGTTCCAGTTGCAAGAACAGGTTGAACTGACTGAACCGAATTCTTTCGAGCTACAAATCGAGCGATAGTATGGGATGACTCGAATATTAGTTCTACTGTTAGTCGTGTACTGTACCACTGGAGCGATTTATCGTTTGCGTAGTTTATCGTTTTTGGCTTGGAAAAGTTTCTCAACCGGCAGCTTTAAATACAACGGGAAGTGTACCTTGTGCAAAACCAGCCTTTTTGCACATTTCAGTGGGGAGATTTTCAAGAATTTGATTGCCCAAGGGTTCGTAACTTTTGCTCACCTCCATGCCAAAAATACCAGCAGCTTATTTTGTTGATTTTCTGTTTATCCGGAGCTACAATTGCGACTAGCTACTTTAAAATTACGATGTCACTGGATTATAAAAACGAGTTTGTTGTAAAAAAAAAGCTTGAAAGAGACTGACTTTGTTGTGTTTTCTTGCGACTGAAAAATTGCAGGGCAAATGTCCACGCGGCCGGGGTATATCGCCTGATACCCGTCCAGCTATTTGACACCACGTGACCCAAAATAGCCAATAAGTTGGCACGAAAATTAATCGGTGGGTTATAACGTCGTATATATGGTCGATGACCGCTAACCACCAACCGCTGACCGGTTGGAATTTGTCTTTTCGCCGTGAGCTTTTCTTTTCGCCGTGAGCTTTTTCTTTTCGCCGTGAGCTTTTTCTTTTCGCCGTGGGCTTTTTCTTTTCGCCGTGGGCTTTTTCTTTCCGCTGTGTCCAGAGCTTTTTCTTTTCGCCGTGGGCTTTTTCTTTCCGCCGTGGGCTTTTTCTTTTCGCCATGGGCTTTTTCTTTTCGCCGTGGGCTTCAGTTTCTTTTCGCTGTGAGCTTTTTCATTCCGCCATGAGCTTTTTCTTTTTGCCGTGAGCTTTTTCTTTTTGCCGTGAGCTTTTTCTTTTCACCGTGAGATTTTTCTTTTCGCCGTGAGATTTTTCTTTTCACCGTGAGCTTTTTCTCAGTTGCCGTGACAGTTGTGGGCCACCGTAGAAGTCCGAATTTTCCTAAAATTGTAACCGAAAAATTTTGGTGAATGGAAAGCACCAAGATTGTCCAAAATTTTCGAAAATCGTTTTCGGAAAAGATCCTGGTTCCATTCGATTCCCACCCGAAATTTTCGAAAATTTCGTTGAATGGAAAGCGCCCGGTAAAGGCTCCTGACTTTAAACAAGACAACCAGAAGCGTTAGCGCCGTGAAAACGGGTGAAACACGTATGTTTTTACTGATAACAGCGACCTAGCGCTGCAAACCGGTTAGCCTTGCAATACGACACTTTAAAATAAAAATTACCGCAATGGCAAAATAACGCAAGACCGCAATAGCGCAAACCATCGAGTCCCATTACTTTGGAACTGAGAAAGCGATGTCTGTAAATGACAACCCAGCTATTAACGATTAGCTTTGTTGTTGTTGTAGGAAAATGTTTAAAGAAAAAGTCGTCTTGCAACCTACCAAAGTAAATTTAAAAAAGCTGAGTTTGTAATTTCTGTTTGTGTCAGATCGCCAGTTCGCTCAGTACAGTATTATTAGTCGTCTTGATAAGCTTATAGCCATTTGCCATCGTTTGGCGGCTTTAATGCGGTTTTGTGGCTTCTTCGGCAGGGGCACTCACACGTGCACTCAGCAGACGTTCACTCATCCATGCTACAACCTTCTAATAACTCACTCAAAGTTAAATTTAAAGTTTAAGGTAAATGGCCATGTTAGTTTCCTACAAAGACCTGTGGCCCCTAAAAAATAATTGTAGCCGGTGCCAAAATTTTAACTAAGCGTGCAGAGAGAACGTTCACGCTCCCAGTCCCAATTAACGTAATAAATTCAGTGTCGAAAATGAATTAAAAAGTATTATAATACGAACATTAAAAGGACCAAACTGCGATCGATGTGAATTCAAACTATATATTTTGGCCATTCTTTTGAGGGGATTTAACATGTCTTCGAACCTTGTTTATTGTTAACACTATTAAATTCCAAATTTTCGATAATCTTTATATCTGTTTCAAGTGGATTATAGTGTCCAGCAGGTGCTTTGTAGTTGTTGCTTTCACTTAAAAAACACGTTTAACTCCTCTTACTAGGTGGCTTAATTATATAACGTATCGAAGGGAATAAACTGTACTGTTCATTCAGTCTAGCTTTTCACCGAGCTGTTTTACCGCTACACGTTTTCAAGCCAAACTGCGACGTGTTGAGAAAGGTCGCCACATCATTACATAACAAAGCACGTTTTTATCAACGTGACTCAACATGCGATGGAAGACATCACCACATCGCATTTTAGTTTGATGTGCGATCGGATGCGAAGAGACCGCACGTTAGTATCGTGAGGATAAAGAAACTCCGGATTTGGAGGGAATTTCTTAAACTAGCTATGACTTCTGTGGCTGAGCCAGGAGATCAAAGTATGCCAACATCTGGTGGAAATCAACGTTTGGACTCGGATAAATACATGGACATAAATGAATTCATGGAGGCGTTAAGCGAAATAGAGCGTATTTCTCCATTTGGAAGGCTCTCCCGCATTGACGACGTACCGAACGTTTTCCACAACAGTCCTATAGCAAACTTCTCGAGCGTCAAGAAAAACTTTATGCACAAAGAAATGGCCAAGAAAGAAACTTCAATATGCCATGAAACGGAGCAACGAAATCAAAGCATTGTAAACGAAGCTGTTGTAACGAGCTATTTCTGTCTCCTCCGGAAAAGCCCAAGTGGTGGACCAAGTTAATATTTCAAAAACGGCTAGCAACTTTAACTCCAAATACTTTATGAATTTTAATTTCTGGAAGATTTTGTTCGCCAAGTACTGCAAAGGAAGAGCATTGCTTTCGTAACAGAACCAAAGGTGTTGAAGTGAACACGTGACTAAAGTTATGTAAGTTTTATTGTCCCTACTTCGACGCTCAGCACACAAATGTCGCTGTTATACTGGATGGACTCTGAAAAAGTGAATTTTCCTTATTTATTTTGTTAAGCGTGACCTTATGGCATTCAATACCAGTTTTTGGCAGTACTCAAGTGCAGTGATGACTGTGTCTAATGGCGGCAAACTATGGACTTAGTTTGAATTGCTTTCGATGTAACTCACGAATTCTCTCTTTCCTATACCAGTATATCATAGGGTTCTATTGCTTACAGTACAAAAGGAAGCAGTGTCTTGTAGGTTAGTTGAATTCCCTTTTCCATTTTATTCATATAGGACTGAATGAAATGAAATGTTGCATGTCCCCTTGAACTACAGTACAGGCACGTGCAGGGACACGTGCACATTCACGTGTAAAGCATTTCGTGAAAATTGGCTGTTGTGCCTGCTGTAGCAATATTCTTTCTTATATTTTAACTAATCGCAACACTTCTTGTTTTTCTAAAACCGCGGCACGAAGTTGAAGGACTATTTATTTTGACGATGTTGTGGGTTATGGTGATTACGCCATTACTGAATTGGCTTTTGAAGAACCTTTCTGCACAAAACTGTTTTTATCTCTCCGTCAATGAACTTTCTTGAAACAAGTGTATGTTGAGTACATAGTAAACAATGAGGATACCGTTTATCAGAAACGTGCTCTTTTCTTTTGTTTTGTAAATAAATATATATATGTATATATATATCATAACCATATTAAATTATTTTTTTATTTCACTAGGCTACGCATTCCTTGTTTTAATTAGTGACTGGCGCATAGAGTCGGTTTTGCCGGTTGAAAGTGTAATTTGCTTGCGTAGCTATTATTTCAAAATTTGAAAACAACAGTTACTCATGTAAATTTTTTATAGAATTTACTCCTGGTTGAAGAATTGTAACTTTTCTTGTTTCTCTTTGTATTTGAACCCTTGCAAAATAACCCTCAGTTTTCTCAAACAAATGCAACTGTCAACTCAAAATACTGAGTTTGGTAATTTGTTTACTTTACATTACAAAATACGCACCAGGATGAGAGAGGTTTTTTCGGGTTTGGGGCTGAAATGGAATATCCAATTCTATCTTGCTTTATGCTTACATAGAATTAAGGCTAAAGACTTTTTGTGGCAAACATGTAGACGAAATCATCATCATTTTATTAAACAACTCAAATTTTAGATTTACAACTACAGACAACATGCAAGTAGCAGAGCTGATCAAGTGCAAGGTTCTCCCCTCTCCACTCGTTAGAGTAGCCATATATATGTCATTTACCAGGTGGAAGGGCTGTATGGTTAAAACCTGTGCGTGAAGTTCGAGTACGGCCTATGGCCGAAGGCTGGTGGCCATACTCAAGACTAAGGGCACAGTTTTTCCCTATATGGACCCGCCTATTTATTTTTTTGGATGACTTCTTTTTAAAGTAAGAAAAGCAGAGAAAAAATTCGGCACGTGGGCCGTATCGTAAAAAGCTGGACCGGTCACGCGCGCGTGATTAGCCAATCAAATTCGAGGATTTAGGATTCCAGCCAAAATATCGAGAAATCGAAATTTTCGCGACTGACTTCGGATTTTCGACGTTGACAGACATTCTCAGCAGCTCTGTTCACATACTGTATCGTGCAATGCGGGAAATGATGTCATCGATATCCTCACTGGTGATCATGAGGATATGGAAAATACGCCACTACGATCCGGCATGTAGTTTGGTATGAATTTTACAAGTGGTGTAATTCCTAGTAAAACACTCACGTCTATATAATAAAACCCTACTCAATTCCTGCTGCCTTTGTCTGGCTTGTCACGCAGCGCCTTCTGTGCTATGGCGTGACGAGCCAGACAACGGCTGCAAAGGTGGACTAGTCAGTAACCCTTGATAATTTCTCTTGTAGCAGAAGGGATTGTCCGGGCCGCTTTCCTGGGGCAATTTAAAAAAGGGCAATTTCGGGATCAGGCTGAAAACGGGGATTTATAACGGAGAGAACAGAAGGATTTTATATTGGACATGTTTTGAAGTCAGCTGTTTTGCAAGATTTGATCTTATTTCATTATTACTTACACGTGAACGAGAGAAGTTGCATGGAAAGCATTCGGATCACTTCTGTTTTGCGGATTGTGTTTCCTGGCCCAGTCCGCAACTCGGTCAAGTTTTAATCCACTGCTGGACTCAGTTTTCACATTCAACTGCAAGTAAAAATGTGTTCTGTTTGCGCATATCGTGGTATAATTTCATATCTCTGGTTTACATTGTATTTTCTTTCTAAAAAATTTATCATACATTACCATTCCTAAGAACAAAGGAAAAAGGATGAAATTAAACCACAACATGTCAGGTTATAAAAGATCTCATTCTCGCAGAAATAACGCGACCTTTGTCAATTACGATTTAGCCTCAAAAAAGAAAAATTTGAAACCTGATTCCCCTACAAGGCAATTACTGTGTGCGACCTATATGCATGGTTCAATTTTCCCTGTTACCATCCCCCACTCCCTCCCCCCCACCCCCCAAGCATACCCCCGGGGATTTGCAAGTTATTTTAATAAGTTTGCCGGTCTGTTCCCCACCAACCTTGAAATATGTCCTGGAAAGCTTGAAACGAATAACTATTAACTATTAACTTGAAACGAGTTATTTATTCAAAGAGGAATTGATGTAATCCTCCTATTGTTTTATTCAAATGGTTGTCATGTGGTGTGTGAGCCCGCAGTATGTTTGGCAGTACTAAACTAGGAACGTTGTGTGGCAGCCATCTTGTTGTAATCTAGTTTGGTTGTAAGTTGAATAAAGCCATTTCATTATGGTTACAACAATTTATTCAACTTAAAACACAGAAAACGCATGGATACGCTACTCAAACCAGCTCGGCTCGACTTGGATCCAAATTCGCCCACAGCTACGAAAGAATGGAGGCATTGGCATCGAACCTTCACGAATTTCATCGATGAATGTGGTGAAAGGGCCCCCGACAAACACAGAACCCTCGTGAATTATGTATCGCACAATGTTTACGAATACATCGAAGGGTGTGAGGACTACGACTCGGCCATTCGAATTTTGGAGCAACTGTTCGTTTAAACGCCCAACGAGGTATTTGCTCGACATCTACTCGCAACAAGGCGACAGAAACCTGGTGAGTCCCTTACAGAATTTCTTCAAGAACTTCACAAACTAAGCAAGGATTGTAACCTTAGAAATGTTACTGCTGAACAGTATCGTGAAGAATTGGTCCGGGATTCTTTCATTAATGGGCTCTTGTCGTCATTAATCCGCCAACGACTGTTGGAAAACAGACAACTGGATCTCAAGACTGCTTTTGATCAAGCAATGTCTTTGGACTTGGCGCAAAAGAATTCTGAAGTGTATACTATGCCTGGGACTCCTACTACTGCAGCATTGCCAAAGCCCTCTATAGAACATACGTCTGGATTTCCTGCATCAACAGAGGCTCCTGGAGTCACTGCATCAAGACAGACTTCTGGAGCCCCTACATCAGTTGGAAATTCCTTAGCCGCTGCAGTAACACCAAATAAGTGCTTTTTCTGTGGTGACCTTTTCCACAACAGAAGAAATTGCCCAGCCCGGAACTGTTATTGTAATAAGTGTGGTAAGAAAGGTCACTATGCTAAAGTGTGCAAGTCAAAGGTAAATGCAGACCCAGCAGCCTCTATGTTTTCGCCAGCCCTTTGTACAATTACTGCTGCTTGCCCAGAAAGTCTGATACAAGCCTCTGCAAAAGTGTCTATCGGTGGTACTTGCCTGATCGCACTTATTGACTCTGGTAGTTCAGACAGCTACATAAGTGAGAATATGGCAAAGAAACTGTGTCTTAAGCTCCATCCATCAACGCAGAAAATATCTATGGCTCTTACTTCGCTCAAGACCAATGTCCTTGGCCACTGTTTTACTCCTGTTACCCTTGATCAACGTACCTACCCTTCTGTCCGTTTGGGTGTGCTTAAAGATCTTTGTAGCGACATTATCCTTGGCCAAGACTTCCAAAAAGAGCACAAAAGTGTTACCATTGAATTTGGCGGCTCGAAACCAGAGTTGGTTATCGCAAAGAGTACTTCAGCCTGTGCCCTCTCTACAGCTGCTGTTGAAAAGCCCTCACTGTTTGCAAACCTACTTCCTAATTGTAAGCCAATTGCCACTAAATCCAGGCGTTTCAGCTCAGAAGACGAGAAGTTAATAAACCAAGAGATAACGAAACTCCTGGATGAAGGGATTATCGAGCCTAGCACATCACCATGGAGAGCACAAGTAGTTGTTTCAAAGGATCCCTTGAACCGGCATAAGAAACGACTCTGTATAGACTATTCGCAAACTATCAATTTGTACACAGAATTGGATGCCTACCCCCTTCCTCGGATTGATGACATGGTCAACAAACTTGCTAAGTATAAAGTCTTCTCAACATTTGATTTGAAGAGTGCCTATCATCAAGTGCCAATAAAAGGGTCTGACCGAAAGTACACTGGCTTTGAAGCTAATGGGAGACTTTATCAGTTCTGTCGAGTACCCTTTGGACTCACCAATGGTGTTGCTGTCTTCCAAAGGGCAATGGACAGATTTGTTCAGGAGGAGAAACTTGATGACACATTTCCATTTTTGGATAACATTACTGTTGCTGGACAGGATCAAGAGGAACATGACAAAAATGCTGAGAAGTTTCATGAAGCTATCAAACGCAGGAACTTAACTCTTAATGAAGGCAAGTCCATTGAGTCCAAGCCTTTCATCAACGTACTTGGCTACTGTGTTGGCAATGGGGTAATTGCTCCCGATGAGGAAAGGCTTCGTCCTCTCCAGGAATTTCCACCACCAAAGAACATTCAATCCCTGCGGAGGGTGGTTGGCATGTTTGCTTACTATGCAAAATGGATACCAAACTTCTCAGACAAAATAAGGCCGCTGGTGGAAGCCACCAACTTCCCACTGGAGGAAACTGCCTTATCAGCATTTAACATGCTCAAGAAAGAACTTGAGAAAGCCACTCTCCAGTCGATAGATGAAAGTCTACCTTTCGTGGTTGAGTGTGATGCATCTGAAGTTGCTCTTTCTGCTACACTTAACCAAGGGGGTCGGCCTGTTGCGTTTATGTCCAGATCCCTCCATGGCAGTGAACTTCACTATCCTCCAGTCGAGAAGGAAGCCATGGCCATCATTGAAGCTGTCCGAAAGTGGCAACACTTCCTTGCCGGGCGTCACTTTACACTCAAGACAGATCAACGCTCTGTGGCCTATATGTTCGATAACAGAAGGCGAACAAAGATAAAAAACAACAAGATTCAAGACTGGCGACTTGAGTTAGCTTCTTTCAGCTATACAGTGGAGCATAGACCTGGGAAGGAAAATGTGGCTCCAGATTCATTTACTCGTGCTTTCCTTTCTTCTATGTCAACAACAAGTCTCAAGGAAATTCACTCAGCATTTTGCCATCCTGGGGTACCCGGATGCTGCATTTTGTAAGGTCCAAGAACTTACCTTACTCTACTGACGATGTCAAGAAAATGTGTGCATCTTGTAGGATCTGTGCAGAACTGAAGCCCCAATTTTACCAGCCACCAACTGGAGCTCTTATCAAGGCCACACAGCCCATGGAACGGCTCAGCATTGACTTCAAAGGTCCCCTACCAACAGCAACTCGCAATGCATACCTTTTGACCGTGGTAGATGAATATTCACGCCCTCCATTTGCATTCCCATGCCCAGATATGAGCTCATCAACTGTTATCAAGTGCCTTGACCAGATATTTACCTTCTGTGGCATGCCCAGCTACATCCACTCTGACCGTGGCACTTCATTCCTCTCACAAGAACTTAAGCAATACCTATCTCAAAGAGGTATAGCTACGAGCAAGACAACTCCCTACCACCCGATTGGAAATGGCCAGGTCGAGCGGTACAATGGAATTATTTGGAAGTCTGTTAGACTTTCCCTTAAGTCTATGAATTTACCTGATTCCCGATGGGAACTGGCACTTCCAGATGCTCTTCACTCCATAAGGTCACTCCTTTCTACCTCTACGAATGCTACCCCACACGAACGGTTCTTCAACTTCCAACGACGCTCATCGTTTGGCACCTCACTGCCTTCATGGCTGCAAAATCCAGGACCAGTTCTACTGCGACGATTTGTTAGATTGAGCAAGAATGACCCGCTTGTTGACCAGGTACAGTTGATAGATGTTAATCCTACTTATGCACATATTAAGTACCAAGATGGAAGAGAATCAACAGTCTCGCTCCGGGACCTGGCCCCATGTCCATGCACTCCACCCATGGAGTCGCCAGATTCACTACGGGAAAGTGTACCAATTAGCCAAGTGGGTGAAGAGTCAACCCCAGCACCTGGTTCAATGCAGGAGCCTAACCTTACCCCAGCTCCTTCTGATTCACAGCAGGGACTTACCGTCGAAGCACCCGTACTTCGACGTTCGACTCGTCAAATCAAACCTCCAGCCCGCTATGGGTGGTAGAACAGTTAAAGTTGACAGTGACTGAGTTTTGACTTTGCACAAACAGTTATAGCTAGTCTTAAGCCTTAGGGACGAAGACTGATGTAATCCTCCTATTGTTTTATTCAAATGGTTGTCATGTGGTGTGTGAGCCCGCAGTATGTTTGGCAGTACTAAACTAGGAACGTTGTGTGGCAGCCATCTTGTTGTAATCTAGTTTGGTTGTAAGTTGAATAAAGCCATTTCATTATGGTTACAACAGGAATTATTTTCAATTCGCCCCATCCCCCGACCCTCGGGACAGACCTGCCTCAGACAATTCCCCACCCCCGGGCCCGAAGGCTGGACTTTGTCCCGGGGATTTCCGGGGGGTGGTAACAAGGAAAATTGAACCATGGATTAGACCCGAAAGCGTGTATGGTTACCTAAAGCAAAACTACTCAACTTCAACGCTCTGTTACATTGGCAGTGAACGAGAAATAGGACCAGTTACATCATGATGCCACAGAATAAAATAAAGAGCTTAATTTGACAGATTATCGAGATAACATTTCCCATATGGGAATCCCCCCCGGGGCATACATGTGCTGGATTGACCAAGCTTGTTCGCACATGATGGCAGCATGTTGGTCGAGTTCTTTCGGTTTGCGTTTTTAATGACGTAGACGTCGAGAACAAGGACAACATCCAGCCATTTTGACCGAAAAAGCTTGGTTGATAAAGGAATTACTGGATTTATGGCCATTACATGCTTAGCCATGGCAATGAGATATGTCGTACAGTTTCGAAGATACAAAATTTAAATTTCACCATTCAAAATACTAAACCCCCGGCCTGGTCTATAGAGTAGCAAGGGAGCAAACACTGACCACACGAGTGAAAAAAGTCTAAAGTGGAACCCAAGGCTGCCAACGTTACCTCTTTGTTTGTGATGATCACCAGTTTGCTGACGATGAAATTAATTTTAATCTTTCCTATCGAGTTGTCAAGAAATGCTCCTGCGACCTACAAAAGATCAGGTTTGGGTTAAGTCTACGGTCCTCTCCAAAAGACAGAAACAGGTGAAGACTGCTCTAGTTCAGTTTCTGAAACTGTGAAAAGGCCTTTAGCATTAAAGCAAGCGAAGGTTTAAGACAAATTTACGGGGGTGGAGGGGTGGGGTGACAACTCTAACAAACGCTGTTTCGGGTCAAAGCGAAAATTGTTCGAGGAATCTGGAGATTTTTCTGGGAAACACGGGATAATTCCGGGAAATAATAAAATTGAGATGTTCTACTGTAAAGACGCTATTCATGGTTAAAATAATGCTAAACATGCAAAAGGTGTACTATTTAAGGTTACACAAGTAGTAATAAACGGCAAATCTTAGAATATATACGCTCGAATTTTGTCAGAGTGCCGGGTATTCTAAAAATTCCGGGAATGTTCCCAAAAATTCGGGAGGATGATCCAAATTTTCGGGACGACTTAAGTTAAGACCTAGTATTGCTTAGCCTCCCCGCAGACGTCCTTTGGGGTTCGTTTGTCACGCATTTATTTCTCCCCCACGGAGAAATGTCCGTGGGGGAGAAAATGCGTGACAAACGAACCCTAAAGGACGTCAGCGGGGAGGCTAAGTATTGCTCAAGTAGCGTTTGTTAGATTTGAAAATTAAACTTGAATTTGCATTTTACAATTTCGAGCTTTTGTAGATCTAAGAATATGGTTATTAGTTATGCATTAAGTGATTAAAAATACACTTTTCGTATTTTTACCATTAAATTTACTCCTTTAATGATGACATAATTCAACCGTTAGCCTGAAAGGTAAAATGAAATAAACTATATCTACGTACCCATCTACCCATCTACCCATCTACCTAACTACCTAACTACCTAACTACCTAACTACCTAACTACCTAACTACCTAACTACCTAACTACATACCTATCTATCTATCTATCTATCTATCTATCTATCTATCTATCTATCCATCAATCTATGTATCCATCTTTCTCTCTACAATGCAGTCAATCTGAAATTTCCTGTTTCTTAAATTCGTATCCAAATCACATGAAAGACCAGTAATCTAAATAATTTCATTAGCAGGCCTATTGAATCATATCCAGAGGGATGACAAGCCATAGCTATTTATCAAGACATTCATCACTTACTATATTGGCCAACAGAAGGAGAAAGTCAGACGTCTGGTTGCCATGGCGACTGGCTACATTGTCATCTGCCAATAGAGCCACTCGAAGATATCTGTGACCAACATTTCCTTGGACGTTATTTAAGTCTCTCTTTACAACCTCTACATCAGATTTTGGGCCTTAAAAGTAGCGATAAAACGAAACTTAATTTACAAAAATATTTGCCGCCATCCAGCCTTTGTGCATACATGTATAGGAGAGAAGTCGCAGCTGGAATCGTCAGTAGGAGTAGTAGCATAACCACGAGGAAAGTAAGCAAGGATAAATACTAAACTGAACCAGCCTTGGTTAGTTTTCAAAACATCGAAAATGCCTGAAGGGGATTCAGTTTAGGGACGGACCATTAGAAAAGTGATGGGGGGGGGGGGGGGGTGGGGAAAAAATAAAAAAAAAATCATGCAAGAGAAAATGCCAAAAAAAAATCATGCAAGAGAAAATGCCAAAAAAAAATTCATGCAGAAGGAAGGTCCAATTGTGACTTTTTCACACGAAGTAAAAAAAATTCGTGCAGAGGGGTTCACCTGAAAAAAAAATTCCTCCACAAGTCAGTCAGAAACATCACTTTTCAAATGGTCCGTCCCTTAAATGAAAAAGTAGGTAAACAAGGACCTCTAGATCCAATATTAGGTTTGTCAAAAAGCTTCAGGGACCAACGCTAAATCTGAAGCTTTCTATTACCATCATCATCGTCGTCATCGCCATCGCCATCGCCATCGTTATCGTCATCGTTATCGTTATCGTTATCGTTGTTATCATTACTGCATTTCTTTTCCTTTGTATTTATATAAAAAGGTCTTAACACAAACCTGTTTTTGTCTCACATGGGATTGGTACCGAGGGATCTTTATAGATGAGATGCGGTTTGCCTTCAGCGTTGCTTCTGACGTGACGAGCAAGATGATCGGGAAGAGGATGAACAAAAAGAGTGTCACGTGACAACCGCACAATACCGGTCTACAAAAACAAACACAATAAATGAAGTGCACCCAATATTAGGATGCGTTCGTTGGCAATTGGTATGATTAGGATCTGAATTTGTGGTCTGTGATAACACGGATCGTTCTCACGTGACAAGCAAGATGGTCGGGAAGAGGATGAACAGAATCAGTGTCAAAATCAGTGTCAACTGAAATCAGAATCAACTGAACAGATGAATCCACTCAGGACAATGATTCATCGGTTCCTTCGCTGCTTCATTGTGATCTTTTGTGTGATCTCGAATACCTGAATTCCAGACCCAGATCATACCAGACGAACGCACTCTTAGATACTGCAGATGTTGATACAAAATTGCGAATAAAACACTGGCACAATTTAAACCCGCAAATTTCGCTCTGACCTTGCCAGTTTCTTAAGCAACTGCTCATTACCAGCAGCGTGCCTAAGCATTGGCGACCCCAACACAGCAACAAATGAGACTATTTTCAGAACTCACTTTTTAATTGAAACTCTCTTCCGGACGAGACGGAATAGAAACGTCGGCAAAAAGAAAAAAAGACCTCGAAACATAGTTAACCATTAACTGTGTTCGAAACAACTACAGTAGGGGCGTTCCTCTTCCCCATATGGCTTTTATTCCAGCACAGTGACAGACGGTGCTATTTTAACTCCTGCTTCGCGGCAATAAAAACGTTGGATGACTTCAACAATCAATAAACTGTGACAGATAAAATCCTTATCAGGGATACAAGCCTTTTTGGGGCTACGATCGTGGTAAAACCTTATAGGACAGTAAACCTGTTCTTCGTCTTGTTCTGTATAATTTGAAAACAGCCGATATACTTCTTCCACGGAACCTTTTTACAAAGATACAGTGTTGAACTACAGAAACTGTACAATATGTTGCACATGTGTTTAACTTCTGGTGATCAACAATTTTCAGGGGGAAGGGGGAATAAGAAATACTGATGTTTTAACGGAAATCCAGGAAGCTGTGCCAAACGTTTTTGTCCAAGATTCAGTAGCAATGAGCTCCTGCGTTGATTTCATACAGTATGGCAATGTAACAACCTTTCGGTTATAACAGTCCACAACCAACTTCCTTATGCCGATTGATTAATTCAAATTTTAGTCAAAATGTTGAAGTAAGAATAAAAATTCTCACCAGACCATCGTCATTACCAACAGCCACAAAGGAGCCTGGGTCCGAGGTTTCTTTTCCAATAAAATAGGAATCTGTATTGACAGGCGTTCTTGTAACTTGGCCATGTTCATCCCTTGTCTCAAGCTCTAGGTTTGGCGCCACAAACAGTGCGTTTCTATTCAGTTTGAAGTGCATGTCGTTTCCAAATGCCTTCATTTTGTAGTGCCACGTGTCACTCACCAGTGTATCCCGGATGTATCGCTTGTGTAGTGTATGCGAAATGAAGTGTCCAGCTTCATTTGACTGGTATGGAACAGCGACCTCATATGCGGGAACTAACAAAAGGAAACAGACCTTGATTATTACCGAGTTCAACACCGGTGAATTTTTTATTCTTAGCTGTCTAAGTGGGAACTTCCACTTTCGGCAAGGATAGAAAACAGCAAGTGTTGGAAATTGCTAGTGTGAGAATTAGCCTGAACATAGAGCTTGGGAAATAATGAAGATGTATTTTGTACCTGGAATTTGTGAACATGGTGAAAGAAATCAGCTAGTAATAAAAGGTCGTAGGTTCGACTCCTATCGGGAGAACTCGGATTTGGTTTATCCGAGTTTGTTTGCGACATGCTCATGCAAGTGTACCTTTCACAATAGAACTTTTGTGATAAATCCTCTTGTTTTTTATGCTTTGTTTCAATTCCAGCCAAAATGAGATACTCAAGCTCCGTCCACACGTATCCGTATTCGTTTGAAAACGCAACTCTTTTTTTCTCCGTTTTCAAAAAAATTGGCGTTCACACTTCGCGTTTTCTTGACACCGATAGTGAAAGTAACCTAATAATGTTCTGCCGTCTTTTGGAATAGTCAGCCGAAGAAACAGCAAAGCTTAATTAAATTTGCTTGGAAACAGGCAATTAGGTTTGAATTAGCCCAAGTCTTAAAGACAAGATACACCTGTCCACCATCTAGAAGAAGTTTCTAATGTTGCAAGGGAGTGGATTGGAACCGATAGTATAAAGTTAGCGTTTTCGAAAAGTTCCGTTTCCGTGTGTCCACACGTACCAGGCGAAACAGCGTTTTCAAAATGTTCCACTCTGGAGAACGTTTTTGAAAATTTCCGTTGTCAGTGATCGTTTTCATAGGATACGTGTGACGGAAACCGTATCCGTAAAGAAAAAGTTGCGTTTTCAAACGAATACGGAGAAGTGTGGACGGGGAGTTATAAGTACTGGTTCCAAAGAACACGCCACTTTGAATCAATCTCCTCTTGCTTACTTTTTTCTTTTTATTACCGTCATTGTTTGAGCTGGTCATTTTTGAAAAATGCAGTGCAAATTAGATGGCTCACGGCGTACATACGGCCTACAACTAGATTAACCGCTTAATCAGCCCTCCATTTTCCAAACTGAAAAAAAAAGATTTATCTAAACTTTCGTTTCTGATCCAAACTGCAAGCAGTCAATCTTTTTGTCTCAAATACTCTGCGCGGTCATCGGAGAAATCATCATGATGTAAACGAGTTAGGACCTACCGTCCGCGGGATCCTGGACTCCAAAATAGCGGGTAATTTCTGACAGTGTCATGTGATGATGAAGTGGCTACAAAAAAAAAAGCTTGGGAGTGCAGGAATATCATTCTTACTTTTTTTTGGATTGATTTAATTTAATTTAATATGATTTGATTTGATTTAATTTGTGCTTTACAGTGTCCCCAATTAGTACGTCAGTGCTAGATACAGAATAAAGGTTATTATTATTATTATTATTTTTTTTTTTTTTTGTGTGCAACATATTTTTTATTTATCATTTCTTACACTTACAACAATTATTACATCATTTATTCTAAGCCTATTGTACAATACAATAAAAACAAATATTTCTGTACAATCATACTAATTAAAATTATATGAAATCTAAAGAATTGAAGATAGAGGAGCTTTTACGAATATTAAATAATTTTTTTAAGTTTATACTTACATTTAACTTTGTTGATAAAGTCGGAAAGTAATAGAAATGTTGAGTCATTCTGGAGCTTTTTCTTATAAATATAATACCGCAGAAAGAGGAGTGTGTATCATTCCTATATCTAAGTCTAATTCAAAGAGGTTGACTTTATAAAAACGATCAGTGGATTAGCCGGGTCATGGTTAAAGGGCTTCACGGACCATTTTAAAATTTGAAAATTCAGTTCCTAATTAAGGTAGCCCAGGGTAATAGGTTGTTATAGACAACTTTATCTCAGTTAGTTTTTTAATTAGACTTTATGATAGTTATCTAAGTATTATTCAATACGTATTATTCAATATTATTCAATATGTAACAGATGTTCATATCCATGAATATATGAATTTATATATCTAATCTTCATTGAAAAATTCAGACAACAAGTGTTGCAAAAATTGCCTCCACCTTACCTTTGCATCGATTAGCATTCCTGCCCCTGAATATCGATCGCAGATAGTATTAATTAACTGATACATATGAATAATCAAGAAAGATGTCTATCAATTACACACGTGGACAAATACATACCGAAAAGAACGGGAAATATAACGGACCAAAAGACAATGAGTTCCATCTAAAATAGGAAAAAAAAATTCCAAAATGTAAATACAGACGACAATTGTTAGGAAGATGGATGTATGATGATCCCAAATTTGAGTATTTGATCCACCGACTGAATTAAACGGCTGAAACTTCGGACAGTTTCATTCATTTATTTTTTTTATATCACTGAGTTTCATTACTTTTGTGGCTTTTTGAAGCCACATACATTTACATCTGCAGTTGTAACTAAGCACTAAAAACGTTCCCATCATGTTCATAATCCTTTAACATTTCATTAAGTATATACCATTCCACGCAACAATCAAAACCTTATTTTAGACTGAATTTCCTGAAACTACTTTTATTTTATTTTACTTGATTTTAAACCGGCTCACGCAAGTAAGAGGTTACGCTGTGAAATAGTCTATATAGCTAGTTAAACCTTACACTGTCCACACCACTGATATGACAACGGAAATGTACAAAACTGGTAAAAGCGGCAATAAAGCCCTTTTCAATCACTATTCAATGATTTCCTTATTAAGTCTTACGGAAAAACTTCGTCCAGTTTTAATCTGGTTTAAGTTGTCTAAACATCAATAAGTGATTTTTGGAAGAAAGGGTAAGATAAATCCAAAAATGCCCACAACATGAAATTCAGCTGATCCAATATGAACCTAAAAATCTGTATCTTCATCAAAGTTGTGTTTTTACCTGGCTTCTTGGTTACAGAGCGTGTTAGTCCCGACACGAGGATTTATATCCCTTCTTTCTGCGCTGTCAGTACTCAAGAAGAAACTGATCATGATCGATACAGTATACATCATGGTACTAGATATAAATAAGTAGCGTATGTTATCAATAGCTGATAAACCATGCTTTTGATCGATCGAATACCAGCAAATAAGCAACAATGATCAATCAACACATTGGTACGAGAATCTTGCAAGGAACAGTTTAAGTAAGGGTTATTTCTAGGCAACGAAGGAATCACATATCCACGATGTTCCTAAAAATAAAGGGCTTATTTTTCATATAGGCAAGGTTTCAGAAGTGTGGTTTAAAATGGTAAACATGTCTTTCTTCGTTGCTTTGACACACGAACGCCGACCGAAAACAAATACATAAGGTTTTCCGAAGACACACACACACGGACACTCAGTCTCTTAATTAACAATAGAAAAAAGTTTCCGAGAAGACGTACTGGAGTTTGCACATTGTAAAATAGTATAATGTACATGTTATTTTCTTTATTTTTGATACGCGGAGCAAAACAAGCAAAATTCGCGCTAACCAAACTTGACAATACATTAAAGATTCCGAAAGTACGCTCTGGGATTTTAACGTTGTCGAATACTTAACAACTTTAATTTACAGACAATCTCTTCACCACTTAACGACAAAGTTGGCAGGAATAAGTGAGTCTGAGGAATAACTTTTTCTTACACAAAGTACTAATAGTTCGAAAAATCCAGGCAATGACTTAGAGAAATTGATATACTATCCTCTAAGAATTTGGAAGAGAACTACGAGAACACTCAGTTTAGCATTGAAGAGGCGACAGAAGGGTTGTTTAACTTTGTCCAGGCAGAAATTCATATTCTCACGTTTTCAATAGTATTTTAAAATGTAACAACAGTTTTGGTAAAATAAATGCGACGCTGCAGCTCAGTGGCGGATCCAGGGGGAGGGTCCGGGGGGTCCGGACCCCCCCTATCAGACCTGACGCTTGTTTAAGACTAAAATTCTTACATCGACTGGACCGTATATCACTTTTTAACTGGCTGATGTTTTACATGGACTTAAATATTTAAATCTGAGTGGCCATGTGGTATCTAATCTGACGTTCTTGCAAGGCACGCGCCAGTTGGAGTATTTGATCCTAAATGATTGCATTGCATTGAAGGACATATCCCCGGTTTCTTTTTGTAAACATTTAACCTTCCTTTCGCTTAACAGGGTAGTTATTCACGAAAGTCAGCTCTTGCAGTCTGTACTGCCGCTGTCAAATCTGTTTTTCCTCGGTATAAAGGGAAACGAGCTATCTTTAGAGTCACTTAAAGAAATGTGCAAAACACTTTGCAAACTTTCTTTTCTCAACTTAGACCTTAATATAGTAAATCGATCAGAATTTTTATCCTTAGCAAGCGAATTTGATATCACTGTCAACAATGCTTAATTAAAGGGTGCAGTACGTTGACTCAGTTCAGTTTTCTCAATCATTGGTGATGAGGTGACAGATAAATACGCAAATCAAGAAATATTAAATTTTTGCCTTAGGTTTTTAGATCTAAACAACGACGTTTCCCCTCAAATCAAAGAAGTATTTTTCTACTTTGTCAACCTTGACAAAACAACTGATGAGAGCATAGCAAACGCTATTTTGTCAAGTTTGGCCGAGAACAACATCGATGTGGCGTTTGCAAGAGGACAGGCATACGATGGTGCCAGTGCCATCCTCAGAAGCATGTGGTGTGTAAGGAAGAATAAGGAGAACGGTAGGGGGTGTGGGGGAGAAGTAATTTGCCACAAAAAAAATCAACAGTCCTTTTTGAACCAAAGTTTGGACCCCTCCAGTCAAAAATTCCTGGATCCGCCCCTGACTGCTGAAGTAAAGTTGTGCGTTAAATGCGATGTCTGTGGGTGTACTGCCAGGGGAATATTTCTGTAAAATTCCCCTAGGGTAATATTATCACCACACTCCTCTGCTTCAATCAAAGGCGCCCCCAGCAATACAGTTGCTGGTTAGCGGGGTTTATTCGATATAATCAACTTGGAAGAACAAAGGAAAACGAGCCGTGTGAAAAACATCCCTTACATATCTCGAGAGATAGCCGACAATATCACTGGCCTATATAGGGCCAGGAATCTGAAACTGTAGATAATAAAAAGATAACGTCTGTAACTTCACAAACTTTCCACAAACTTTGGCTTTCCTACCAATTATTCTTCTCGATCTTGTCTGTAGTGACTGAGTCAAACCAATTATCAAACTATTCAAAGAGAAGACCACGTTTTCGACACGTTTCAAACATGAATTCAGAAGCCATTAATTAGTGCAACTGTCAGTGTAGTTATTTGTGTTTGACTTTCTCACCAAATTCTCCCGATCAAGAGGGTTAAACGTTTCAGGCTTACACGTTTTGGGTAGAAACTTCAAAAAATTCAAACGTAATCCACCTTTAAGTCACTATTCGCGAGGAACTGACAAATGAAAAAGTTTATATTGCACATTTTCTATGAATAGACTGAACTAGTAGAAACAAATACGGCTGATCAAAGTAATCAAATACAAATTGAAATCCCTGTTCATTCGGGTTGTTGAAAAAGGAGAAGTGGTACCATAAACTAAGCCCTTCTTGTTTTGTTAATTATTTTAACCCGGTATTTTCAATTAATTCATATAATACTCGTCAATCACAGATTGATAATCTGTTTATTAAATCTGTTCGCACAACTCAATACGGCATTCGTTCTCTCAGTTACTCTGGTCCAAAACTTTGGAATTCTTTATCCATTGATGTTAAGAAAATCATGCCGTTTTCCAGTTTTCGTCGATATATCAAGAATTCTGGGATTTATGGTTATAATACTATTATTGATTCTCAATGTTTTACGATTATATTATCTTTAAGAAAATTCCCCTCTAAAATACAAGCTCCTTTTTGATTTGATTCTCCAAGCTGCCAGTGTATAGCATCGATGTTCTCGCCGGGAAATCCGGCAATTTCAGAAATTCGACGAGTCTCTTTTTTTCGAGAAAAGACTGATTTCATACTCCTCCGTTCACGTCTTCCTCTCTGTAGAAATACGGGGTCATCCTCGGTGTAAAAACCTGTGAAGTTTTTCTTTGTTATTTCACTATTATTTTCCTAGTCTCTATTGTTTTGTCTCCTTTGTTTCCTTTGTTCTACGTCATTCGTGAGCGTAACAGGTTTTACACCGAGGATGAGCCGAAATACGGATGTGAACTGGTAACTTACTTCAGCACTTCCACCAATGATGTCAAACAAACTAGGTTGCCACGGAGATTCTGAATGCTGTCTGAACACTCGGAAAGCAAAACATTTACCGTAAAGCTTACATTTCTGTCACACATTACCTACAATTCCCCGCTAGCTCCTTGGGTGATACTTTAAACGCTTATTTGAAAGTACCAATAGCATGGAAACCCCCAGTACCTAGAGTTCCATTTTAATCAGAGGCACCTATTCAAGCAATAATCTGTTATTGAATTTTCACACTGAAGTCGCGTTTCCTACTCACTACCGCCATTTCACTGTTAATAGAACTTCGGGTTTATGTTGTGGTTCAATTTTATCCTTGGCTTAAATTTTCTTTTCCTTTGTTTCAAACTTATTATAAAACCAAAAAACGAAGGAAAATTATAATTCAAACGCTTAGGAAAAAAATTGAACCACAATATATACAACCAAAACCTTTGAATTTGCAACCGAACAACGTGGCTCTCCATAGATGTTCCTGTGAAAGATTGAGATGCAAATTACATGACTAAAACCGTTTCCTAAGGAAAAAAAACATCTTCGATTCTTTGAACGAGAAGCTATATGACACCTCACTCGGGCCCGTTGATTATGAGGTCAGACGAGTTAGCCAGTTACAAGGAGAACTTTCTGCAAGCGATGGCACCTGAAAAAAATTCATGCAGACGAAGGAAAAAAAATCCATGCACCGAAAATTTTTCAATCCCCCCTCCGATTTTTTCCTGGTGGTCCGTCCCTAAAACACACTAAAACATGATGTAACCGAGCTAAGTAATCCTACTATAAACAGAATATTCTAGAATTCTCTGTAACTGTATATAAAGGACGGTCGCTAAGTAGTAGTCTGACGTTCACCCCGGAGTTCGCTTACGTACATACGCTCGTAGTGGAAGTAGGTTTGTCTGTTCTGTGCGAACTGAGAACAGGCTTATTTTGATCGTAACAAGTATTATTAAGCTAATTAAAAGCTTTGCCAATGTATCGAAACCCGGAATGATTCTGTCTTAAGTCCATTTGATATAGAGCAAAAGTTACGCAGAGAAAAAAAGCTAAAAAGCTATTAAAAAGTTCTCTAAAAAGTAAAACTTTATTTCTCATGATGACAATAATAATGATAATGATAATGTTAATGTTAATGTTAATGATAATGACAATTATAATGATAATGATAATGATAATAATAATAATAAACTCAGCTTGACTTCCATATCTCTCCATACTCATTATACATGCTCTAGCTGGACTGTTTCGTTCTTCGAAATGTTTGCACGTGCATGACTCTAAACAATTCAGCTCCAGCATGCATACAAAATGTATGGGGTAATATGAAAAGCTAGCCGAAACTTCTGCACGAAGTATTCCAAAGATATATCAAAGTTTAATTATTTGTTCTTCGTTCCTGTGTCGCAGGACTTTTCGAGATTCCTGAGCCAGTTTCGTAATGACATATCAACTCTAAGAACTGCAAGGAAACCAATGACCAACACGACGGCGGTGATTAGGAAGGAAACGCCCTCAAAGACGAAACGCGGCGCGAAGATCTTCCATACCATGAGATGACGCCGGTGTAAGATGGCAGAACAGCATGTGGATAACAGCTAAACAAGAAGACACACAAAGGGTCAGACACTACCAACTGCACATTAAATAAACATTTCTGTTATACAGACGAGTGTGTAATATTATAGGATACTATATCCGTGGACTGAGTAACGTATTTTCTTCATCTTCACACATGAATATATCAGTGACGTCATGGCCTAGGTTTTCCCGCTCAATTTTGCAATGGCAAGCGATAGGTTTGTCAAAGCCAACGGGAAGGCCTTATGCCTGTGAGCAGGAACACCTTCTTTACTTTTTTTCCTTTAGTAATGATCTCCCAAAAAAACTGACCATTTGCTAATAATATTTTTATTCGTGTCCAGGCACGAGTCTAGGTTTGAGCTTTCTATCTTTCTTCGTTGTCAAGAATCCGCCATAGTGCGCCAGGCACTACCGTTACGAGACTGAGTGCGAAAACGAGGTTGAAATCCTGTGACCGAAGAGCAGTGTCTGTGACAAAGTGCTAGATCTTCTCGTCATTAACGAACATGGAGAGCAGGGTTGGCGCAGTGGTGAGAGCGCTCGACCTTCCACCAATGTGTCCCGGGTTCGATTCCCGGCTTGGCGTCATATGTGGGCCGAGTTTGTTCGTTCTCTACTCTACTCCGAGAGGTTTTTCTCCGGGTACTCCGGTTTTCTCCTTTCCACAAAAACCAATATTTGATTTGATTTGAATTGTTTCAGATGAAGAGCCACTTCATTGTGGAAATGCTGAAATAAAGTCATTATTATTATTATTATTATTACTATTATTATTATTATTATTATTATTATTATTATTATTATTATTACATGGCAAGTAGCTTTGCTTCTGGGACACCCAAACTACAAACGAATGCACACGTCGTTCGCGGTAGACCCACACTAAAAGACGCCGTGCGTCAATTTCGAAACGGGTCGTTTGTTTATAAGTTTAAGTAACTTTCATGTTCGCATACTGGTCTCTTCCATTAGGTTCTCTCTGTTACGATACTTCGCGATTTAGCCAGCTACGACATAAGGCACGCGTGTGCGCTCTATGAGCGTCTTCTTTTATATCAATCTCCTTTTTCAAAATGACTCAAATGTTCTTAAAAATGGAAGACTTAAACCATGACAGAAATGTAACTTTCAATAATAATGGAAAAATACGGAAGTAATGCAAGGTCAAACGAAATAAAGCACCGCCTCGTGTACATTTTACATCTTCTAATTTTAAAATTATTCCTACGAAGAAGCCTTGTAAAACACTCAACAAATGTTTTAAGCTGTGTTAGGTGTGTTCCTTAGGTATGATCTTCATCTGGATTTGTTACACGAGGAATCCACTTTTGACAAGAATTTTGTCCAATACGCTCCGCTACGCAACACGTGTAATGTAACACGCACGGTATCTCCGACCGTATACATACATACTTTATTGGCTCGTCCCGACGGGGCTTTTCAGAGTCAATTCAGAACATAAACTTTGCTAAGAATCCCAACGGGCAGGAGGCGGACCAGTTGTCTATTTACAAACGTGGTCGAGGATTTGAAATTCGAGATACTACAAATCCAACTGGCGGTCAGGACGGGACTCGAACCCGCGACGACCAGATTCCAAGCCCGGCGCCCTAACCGCCCTAACCAATCGGTCACCACGCTGCCTTCGTATCTCGTGTTTAGTATGTTACTTAAAGCCTTACGTTTTACGCAATTATGAAAGCACATTGAGCTAAGCCAAAGTTACAGACCAAGTGCGCACGCTCACCTTCAAAGCACAGAGCACGTGATACATAAGCAGGAGACGCAACAGCTGATTCCTCAATTGTTCAGGGTTGTCTACCCAATCAAACTCGCCTTTGTTAGATTGACTGTTACCGTGGTTACCAACTCCCAAAAGCCTGTTAGGAATTCTGTGCCAGAATAAGAGGAGAGGCAGACTAACTGCAGAGAGGACCGGACCAGCAAACGTGTTCAGTAGGATAAGAAATCCTGCAGAGGAAACCACAAAGATAGTAATTTGCCTACTGACTGTAAACGTTCTCTCAGAGTTGTTGGGGAGCTTTAAAAAAAAAACATGACCACAGCGCGAAGGAAGGAACTGGAGAAAAAATGAACTTATTTTCCGCCTGTACTAATGGCGGCAGGCATGTTCCATATTGATTTCAATTTCTTTCAATCTGTAGAATTTTCCTATTGTTACCGTTCGCATTTCATTCCTAATTTTTTCATGGCAACTTTGGCGTTGGGCATACGCGTCTTCGATGAAAACTTGAAAATGGTCATTTCAAGTTGTTATTTAGCAAAGGACGACGATGATACCTACCAGACTGTATTTTGCACGAGTAGATCGTTAAAGTCATCTGTTGGACAAGACAAGACAAATACGTTATTTACCGGGCGGAGGGTCCGTATGGGAAAAAACCGTGCCCGAGGTCTCCTGTACGGCCCGAGGTCTCGAGAACGGCCCGAGGCCGAAGGGCACAATACGGACCGACCAAGCTCGGTAAATAACTTATTTATTTTTTTGGATATCTTTCTTTTAAAGTATGAAAAGAGATAGAAAATTGCTACAGCGAGGAAAAAGTCGGCCCGTGAGCCGTATCGTTAAAAAGTTTGACCGGTCACGCGCGCGTGATTAGCCAATCAAACTCGAGGGTTTAAGATTCCGTCCCGCTCTGATGCTTGAGAAAAATAACTTATGATGTCATCACTTTCCTCACTGGCATAATACAGAAACGCAAATATCTCTAAAACGAATAACGCTATTCAAAAAAGGAAAACGCCATTCTTCTGAACAAATAAGCAGCAATCATTTTTTATTTCGTAGGCACTTAAAACATGATATTGGTGCCATCGTAATCAAAGTTGTCACTCTGTAAGCCAACAAGCAGTATTAGAAAGAACACACAGTTTCACGCGTTATATATAGTGTAGTCGGTTTGTTTGCCGTCCTCTGCAGAAGAAAAACGTAAAATGAAATGGTGTCCCTCTGAGGGGCAACAACATAGCGGCCGGAAACCAGCAAAAACATCTCATTACACTTTCACACGACTCGAAGAACTCATAAACATTACGGTAAAACGTATCCTAAAATAAGGACTGTTCAGACAGCAAAATCTCACAAGACAAGTCACTTTTCTAACCTACAAATTCAAGAGTATTCTTTCACAAAACAGAGAAACTTTTTGATCGGAAAATTAGTAAACATTTAAGTGATTAGTTGCTCTAATACCTCATAAATGTAACAACCGAAAAGATCTCGTACTTTGAATTTCGATGAAGTCACGTCTAACCCACCAACTGGTTGTACTTAAATTTATCAGTCACGTGATCCCAGTGGCTTTACTGACCTGGTAAAACAAGGTTTTTCATGTCCCCTGGGAACCCAACAAACGCAGCTTCAAATCGGATGGACGGTATGGTGGCCTGGTGCCCAGTGCAGTAGAAGTAATGAGAGGCCAGGAGAGCCCAGAGTGCAACAATGCTCCAGGGGGGTCCTGTTAGGAGTGAATGTCAGCAGTGAACGCTCCGTCAAAGGGTTTTGCACAATTATTAGAAATAAATTACATATATCTAATTACAATATATATATAATTTATTTTGTAAACAATTATCAAAATAATTAACTAACATTTTATGGTTGTGCGTTTCTCGATAGCCTATTACGAAGACATTCTTTAAGTTTTGACACACATTCCCTTTAAAAGGAAATCTACGTAGGAGTAGGGCCTTCTTAACTCATGGGCCTGATAGGCACTTTACCGTGGGCTCCACGAGCATAGGGCCCCCATGCTCATCAGGGCAAACAGTTCCGCACAGTCAGTGGTTGGTATTGCTGACACGCTTATTGTCAGCGGCTTTCCCTGTGCGCGCATAACATGTCAGTGATTATCGTCGCGGGCTCCTGTTTTTCTTAGAAAGGGAGAACATGGCAGACCTCACAAAACGTAGGAAAAGGGCATATAATTCATGGTAGGCCACCATATATAGTGTTTACAGGGGTATACAGGGGTTAACAAGGATATACCTTTGTAAACCCTTGTATACCCCTGTAAACACTGTATATGGTGGCCTACCATGAATTATATGCCAGGGAAAGGCATGCCACCGGTTATTACAAGAAACTCGCTCAAAAGACAATCGACTTTCTCGAACCACGGAAGTAAAAAAGAAAGTTTCTGCAAAGATGCCTTTTTATGAAGTGGAAAGGATCATATTTATGAGATCTGTGTAAAATTTTATCGCCCATTTACGTTGTTATTCCTGTAAGTAGTTGTCATATGGGCCCCAGTACTCTGCTTTGCACCGGGGCAAATAATGCTGTTACGAAGGCCCTGCGTAGGAGGCTAGTAAAACTGTCACTGGTACAGTAACAGGCTACCAGACTATAAACATTTTATGAATCGAATACCTAACACTGTAGTTTGGGGACAAAGTCGAGAGCATTCCCACTCGTCAAAACTTGCAGGAATACTAAACTTCTCATTTTTCCATTTTAAATATTAAAAAAAAAATCTTGAAAGAACAGGTTTCTAGAGTGCTGGCTTTCATGCTTTTTCAGTTTGCTTCTCGGGACCGAAAAGCTAATCGTTAGGAAACGAAGCCCTCTCTGAACAAACCTGCTGTTCTAACATTTTTTTGGGTTTACCTTGGTGTAAAAACCTGTGAAGTTTTTCTTTGTTTCTTCACTATTATTTTCCTAGTCTCTATTGTTTTGTCTCCTTTGTTTTCTACGTCACTCGTGAACGTAACAGGTTTTTACACCGAGGATGAGCAATTTTTCATCTCTGGTTCCGCAGCTTGATGGGCAGAAACGTTTTTGTTGCTAAACTACCGAGCAGGTTATTGAGCCTAGTGTAAACGTCACGAAACACCTCAAGTACTCATTCCTTAAAGGTCCCGTTAACTTAACGGGACCGGAACTTCACTCTTGAGTCAGAGTCTATCGAATGTTCAAGAATGTTTGTATAGTCTCTTGACGTACAGACCATCCCAACGTGTAAGTTAAATTGGAATTGCCTGGCTTAAACTTAAAAACCGACAAAATTGCAATTTCTGTTGTATTACTAACCTGAAATGTTATCCTTTGTTCTGCTGGATTCTATGTCACTACAAAGTCCATGCACCTCCAGCAACACAAACATTTGCACGCACATAAGACATACAGATAATGCTACTCCATCCCCAAGTATCATTACCAATGGTAACACAATGGCGAGAAAAAAGACCAGAAAAGATGACGAATACACAGAGGCAAGGCCGTACACCATAGGAGCATTTTCAACATCTGTACGGCCATTTTCAACTGCATGCTCGGTGTTTTCGGACCATTTCTGTCTGAGTTCTTCAAACAAAATAGGAATGATCTTGTAATCGTCTTTAACACCTCGCAATGTTTGAATATTCTCACTTAACGAATTCCTACGGCCTCTAAACACAGTGTAAACACAAATAGGAGAGTATGCAAAGCAAGCCACTGTCAGGACACACAGACAGTAAACAATTCTTGGAAGAGCGATTTGTTGCAACTGAAGTACACTTGGGAGTGTTTTGTCAAAGCCCTGTGGGGTAATCTGCAGTACCCAATGTACAGACACCAAAACAAACGCCACAGGGAGAGCATATTTAACGCACAGTACCCCCGGAGAGGATCCATTCAAATTTCCTTGGTATGCTAACCACTGTCGTACCCCGAGAGGAATTGAACCGACACATATCACGGTAAGTATCAAACGGTCATTGGCTGTAGAATACTGATCAGTTAGGGCTGAGAGAGGCTTTAAGAAATATGAAGGCTTACAGGACCACTGCTCTTCACGGCAAGCTTTGAACAAAAGAGCTGTCCTATTAGAAATTCCAAAGACAACCCAGGCTATCAATAATCTCCAGAAAATTCTAGTAACTTTGCCTTCTTTTTGTTCCTTCTTAATAGCTTTCTTCAACGTCTGTGTAGATCTTAATAACAGTTTTTTCCTCTCACCAAGTGCATACTTGTGAAGTGCCTTAAAACATTCTATGGTTATTAAAGCTTGGAGAAAAAAGGCTGTTTGTTTGTCCTCATTTACAACAAAGCTGTTGGAAAACATTGCAGCACCTTGAAGAAAGCAAAAAAATATAGCTACAAAGCTATCCATTGAAGGTTTAAAAAGTGAAAGACCTGACAGAGTTTTGCCAGTCTTTTTAAACGTTGACTTCGATAGAAGGACAATGATTCCAAAGAGTGATCCACATGCAAGAGATGCTGCTGATATAAATGGGAGGTCCAGATCACTGGAAGCCACAACAAATGCTGTAACTACAGCACAGGCTACAGCCACCATGGAACATTTGATCAGCATGTTAAACTGCGATACCAGATCGGGCATCTTACAGAGTAACAACGACACTGCTACAATATTTAACACAAGTAACAAAATTCCAACGAAACTGGAGGCCAGATCAAACTTTGCCCATAAACTTTGACAAAGACTCTTTGCTTTGGACAAGAAACTTGCATACATCCTTTCTGCAGCTGACAGTTTTTCACTGATATAAAACAGTTCGGAAGACTTGGCTTTTGTGAGAAGTTCCCCATAACCACCGTAACTGGTGATAAAATTTTTGATTTCAATAACTTCAGCAGTTGCATTGTCTAAAATCTTGACAAGGTCTGTGAGTTTGGTTTGTGAGATCTCTCCTGTTGCTGAAGCATACTTGGTCAAGTATCTGTACACTTGCGCTGCATTAAGCTCAAATGATGCTGTCCTATATAAATGTCCCGTCACTTGGTCCAACAACTCCTGGTTTGTGCTGTCGCCATGGGTCACGTGTGCCTCACCTTGGCATAACAAGTCAGGAATAATAGTGCCCAGATTCCCAAAGGGAATTGGAATTCCCAACAGAAGAGAGAGGGTTGGGACCAGGTCAACTTGGGAAACAGTTGTAATAGACTCCTAGAAATAATAAAACAAAAGAACTTCAAAATGATAAGGTTTGAAAACCCTGAGGATATCAGTAAAATAACTTTCTCTTTTTTTTCATTTATTCTAAGCTAATCTTTCATTAGTATCACTGGTCATTACTGTGTTTGGCAAAACAGGTCAAGAAAAGAGAAGGTGGTGGTAGCCCATCAGCACAGATGCCAATTCCAGTTTTTTGGCATGAATTTAAGCAAAAGTATATTTTATTTAATTTGTTCCTTTCATGCTGGCATACAGTGTATAAGGAAAGAAATATGATATGAATGCATACAATACCACAACAATTAGCTAAAGGAAGTATGTGAATGATGGTGAAAGAAGAAGCAGACTCTGGGGGGCGACTGCCATGCTGACAGCAGACAAAAGAATTCAAAATTTTTAAACTGAATGGATTCATTTAAACTGAATTTTTAAAACTGATGGACATAAGAGTGTGCAAGAGAGGAGGGGAAATTGGAGAAAGAGGGTTTTAAAGGGAGATCAAAGTTTAGACTCTGGTATACATGTAGAATATGATTCATTTATTATATGGCTGGTTCCACATGCAGGCAAAATGAGATGAATCCCAACTTCTGATCGCACCCAACTTGCCCACTCAAGATTGCCCACACTGTTCTGTCAAACAAACCAAAAAAATGGTAATATAATAAATCCTTTATTGATCATGCTTGTTCACTCTGGATAGCTGGATATTGGCTTTGTTACTTTTTGCATTTTTATTGAACTCAACTATGTCTCATTCAATAAAAACACAAAAAGGGACTTGTCAAATATGCAGCCACACTGAGCTCAGGCTTGGCCAATTGTGCATATTTACAGTCTATATGTTATCATTCAATTTTATCTTGGGTTCAATTGTTTAACCGGACACTTGGGGAGGTGCTATTAGGGTGTCTGCTTAAGAGAGGTTTCAATGCAGTATTAACAGTATTTTTCTTTATGAATGAAAATTTTCACTTGCCTTTTTCCTGTAGCAGGTGGTTACAGGTTTGTCTGAATATACAAACAATGCTGCATCCAGCTCATCATCACTGTCTCCACCATGGTCACCAGTACGGGTCATGCCATGGTCACCCATGACAAACAACACAGTGTTGTCATCAAGTACCTCTATAACAGACCTGTCATTTGATTCATTTACAACAAATTATTGATTTCTGTCACAACCCATAGCACCTACTGTAGTGTATTGATTACCATAATATTACTACAGCATCATGGTTTATTGTATCACTAGGACACTG
Source organism: Ricordea florida (assembly GCA_949710005.1). Classification (NCBI taxonomy): domain Eukaryota; kingdom Metazoa; phylum Cnidaria; class Anthozoa; order Corallimorpharia; family Ricordeidae; genus Ricordea; species Ricordea florida. The sequence goes on from OX453273.1 coordinate 41,810,307, forward strand.
CCAAGTGTATTTGCATAACCTACATGTTCTTGAATGTGCATGATGTGAAACCAATTTTATATAATGAGGAAGTACAATTACTCTGTAGGATTATTTTTTCAGTTGATTCTGCGAAATAAAATTCATTACAGTGCATGTGAAAATCAGAGTTTGCTTCTGTCTCAGGTTGACACAACACCTCCATATCAAAAAGTGCTTATAATACTGTACTGTAGTTTCTTGGTTATTAGACACACTCGGTTATAAGACGCATCCCTAACTTCAACATCTTTTTTGTGTTGAATCAGAAACTGAAAATTTCACCACAACGCCATTTTGGTTTTGCGCCTTGGCTCTCCATCGTTTCCTTTACCACCTGGAGCTTGATGGTTCTTGAGAGAACCACTAAACTGATTTAAGTTAACGTCTGAGTGTTTCTTAAACCTCTTAAGTAATTGGTAGGTTCAATGTTCAAAAACATTCTGGCAAACACTCTACTATAAGATGCACCCCGAGTTGACAAAAAAATTATAGCAAAAAAGGTAACTTTTGGAAAAAATGCTGTGCCTTATAACTGAGAAACTACAGTATATCATCTACATTTCATAGTAATACTATTGCCAATAGAGCAACAAAGGAAACCTCAATATTGCTTTACAGTTTTTATGGAGCTGTTTCTAGAGTTTGATCATCTGGGTGTAAGGTAGGTATACAGGGTTGCACTTTATATAAGAACACAAAAAATTCCCTGACCTCAAAACAATTTAACAACCACACCACACTGCCACCATGCTTTGATAAAAATGGCTGAAGGAAAACATCAGTGCCCAAGTTTCTTTGGATTCCTCTTCCTTATTTGGAAGACATTCACAACAAAAACCACTGACCAGAAAGCCACAGCATTTGAATGCTTAACTGATCAACATTACACATTGACTACATATACTTCACAAAACTTTGTGGAGCCCTGAAAACAAAATTCCCTGACTTTTCACTGACTTTGCCAAAAACTAAGACTTTCCGTGACATTTCTCAAAATTCTCTTACCTTTTCCAGACCTTGAAACATTTTTGTTTTTCCCAGTCTTTTCCTTGACCGTAGCAACCCTGGTACACATATAGTTCTGAAAAAAACTGTTGTCAACTTTTACTGATGTGTAACAACCTGAGATGTCTTTGGCTCCAAACGTCGAAACATCACAAAGTCAGAAATCTTTCTTGGTGACTTTCACTCAAGTTGTTGAGATATCAGTCAAAGTAAAAAACAGTTCTTCTCAGAAATAAATGCATCCCCTCTCCACAAAAAAACTACTGGGACCCCTGGTTTCAAACCATTTACAATGCCTAGAGTCTTGACAAGAACACATTTATTACCGGATAACCGCATCCATCTGAGTGAGCTTGGTTGCCATGGCAGGATGGTAGGGTCCATATCGATGACCACAATGATCAACACCAAGAAAATGACCAATCAGAACATCCCAATCCTGAGACTTCAATTCTGGATGTAAGTGCTTGATAACTCCATTATCAACTGTGTGAAGGTCTTTTACATTAAATGAAGGGAAGGGAAAAGACTTTCTGAATGCATCAGGGAAGAGGCCCACCCAAGTGTCATCCCCCATAAAGATTATATTCTTTGCTAGAGATTTCAGTTGTGATATAATGTTGTCTTCTGTTATTTTTGAACTTGCAAAGTTTCTCCCAGCATCCACAAATGTTGGAAGACTTCCTAGGGGATCAAACATAACATGGGAAACCAGTTAATAAAGACACAGTAAAGTTAACAGTTAATTTAAAAGAAGTTACAGTAACCAAAAATAATACTGGTAATCATAATCACTTTATTTAAGTGCCAATATAATAACAATAATAATAATGAACTTTATTTGAGTGTCAACTGTATCTAGCACTGACATACTAATTGGGGACACTGTAAAGCACAAATCAAATCAAATGAAATCAAATGTTGGTTTTTGTGGAGAGGGGAAAACTGGAGTACCCGGAGAAAAACCTCTCGGAGCAGAGTAGAGAACCAACAAACTCAGTCCACATATGACACCGGGGTCGGGAATTGAACCCGGGACACATTGGTGGAAGGCGAGTGCTCTCACCACTGCGCCAACCCTGCTCCCATTACTAGTATATTTAGCACTGCTGTGCTTATTTAGGGCACTGTAACATTTTAAATAGAAACTTGGTGGGAGACAGACCAGTTGGCTATTTACAAGTGTGATCAAGGATTGTAACTCAAAAAGACTGTGCTACAGATCCAGTTAGCGGTCACAACGGGAGTTGAACCTGAGATGACCACATTTCAAGTACAAAGCCCTGACCACTTGGCCATTCTGCCTTCCCAAAACACAGTAGACCAGGGGTCAAATGAAAGACGTGTGGTTTGGCTGCATATTAGCCCATCAGTATTATTGATGCAAAGCATAAAGGAAAGAGAGAGATCTACAGTATATCTGAAAGGTTAGAGACTCAGTGGCTTGCCAGTCATACTATCATGACGATTCTCTTCACCTAAAAACTGGACAGCCAGTTCTAAAACAATACTAGTAAAACTTGTCCTGTACTGCATAATGTACTCTGGACACAGTAAGTTATATATAACAAGGCCCTGTTAGGGGTAAATTCCTATTAGGGGTAAAGTGACATGGCCTTGAAACGGCGACACAAAGGAGCTGAAATTACGACAGCGACCTTCCGAAATTGCGATGTGAAAAAGTTTGAAACTCAGATGGGCAACATAACAAACCCCCCTAACAGGGCCTCCATAACATACCGGTATATGTTGTGGTTCAATTTTTGTCTTGGTTTAAATTTTAATTTTCTTTGTTTGTTTGTTTGTTTGTTTTTTTCTTTTTTTTGCTATGGCAATGTACGGTAATGAGTTTGAAACAAAGGAAAATAAAATTTAAACCAAGGATAAAATTAAACCACAACATAAATACAGCGTTGCCCCATACTTTGATAGCTATCAAGGTTGTCAAAAGTGGCCAGCGACCCACAAAAATTCCCACATAGTTCGTCAAATCGGCCAGTTACTCTTTGTTAGTATGCTCCCTGAGACCCCCCTTTGTCGCTTGATTGTCTATGCAGTTACTTTTCAAATTTAGCCACCTACTTTAAAACATTTTTGACAACTGTGCCCCATACTTCATCATGAATGCTGTACTGCTCCAATCCTTGAAAACACGTCATGTTTGCTCGTGCATTAACCTCACCAATTCAATTACAGCATACACAATGAAGTACAGGATGATACAGAAATTCAACCTGAATTTCTCACCTGTGGTGATTCCTTTCAGCCTCTGCATGGTAGTAGTGGGTGGGTCAGCTACAAATCTGAACAACTGCGCATGCCTTGGAAACTTCTCCAAGACTTCATGGATAACCTTTAGTTTGTTCTGATAAGGTAAGGTTTTGTTGTCATCTAAACTTGAATCATAACGTGCAAAATCATAGCGTAGGGCATCTATAATCAGGATAACAGCCTTTTCATATTTTCTCTTTAACCAGCAACCATCTGTTTGGTTTCTTGGTTTTGGGAGATCGGACAACAATCGGGCGCCTTCGATAACTTCACAGCTACTGTGTTCATCAATTACCAGGCGCTTTAAAAGGAAACCACGGGTAAAGAGGAAAACTCCCACGGTATAAGCAAATGTAATAAAGCAAAAGATGAAGAGCAGTTTCAAACCGTAATCCATGTTATAAGTCCATCAGAAACCTTGTTCATCCGCCATGTTGGAATAATCGCATGGCTGCTAAGCTCATACCCAGGCAAAATTTTCAGGACGGCTTGGTTACCTTTACGATCCAGAAAATCCAAAATGGAGACTTCTGAAGTAGAAACTGACTCTCCACTCTTTGTTTCAAGTAGGATTATTCCTCAAGCAGTCCTAGACGACCTCTGCAGGTACGTTTGAAAGGTCATTTTGACCTTTCCCGTGTTATTTTAACCGGTTCATTTTTCAGTATTGGTTTCTTCTTCTTTCCTAGTCGATTCTTGATCAACATACCAGAAGAAGAAAGGAAAGATGTGGTTCGCCTGTGTTTCCAGATCGAGACAGCGCACTGGTTTTACTTGGATTTTTACAGACAGGAACAACCAGATTTACCTGCGTGTGGTCTTAAAGATTTTACCAATATTAATATCCTTTTGACAATCAAAGAGCCTATAAGAATAATGCTTTTTGAACCGATTGCCCTGCATTACATTTGCCTTCAGTCTCAAGGATGCACTGTCAGTACCAAATGAATTAAGTTTGAATGTGCTATCAGTTTTTACTTCAGCTCTTACACCTGTAATTTTATCGCCAATTTTATCTTGGCTAGGTTATTTGTCAATTATAGATCAATTTTATACTTTAATACTTATGTCTGTGTGTACATGTATGCAGTGTATTAACAAAATATTTTATCATTATTATTATTTAATAAATGAAAGATCCTCGCAGTTATGTACCGTAAGCAACAAAACCAAGTGCAAATATAAGACCCGAAAAAAATAAATATCTTTCTACCACTGTGGACATAATGAAATTGTCATATATTTACATTCATTTATTCATCCTTCAGGAGTACACTACGAACTCACAAATGACCAGCTCCCAGTTGGCTTGATAGCTCAGTTGGCTAGAGCATTGCACTGGTATCGCAAGGTCATATGTTCGATTCCCATTCAAGCCAGAATTTTTTGAGGTCTTTATCTTTGCAATTTACGACCTGTATGTTTTCTTACCTAACTGTGAGAATCTTTCATTTATTAAATATATTTCTACTGCAGTTCACATACATGTAAATTAAATTCTCATATTTTTACATTTTTTATCATTATTATTATTATTATCATTGTTATTATTATTATTATGGGTCTTGTTGAACAATACGATAACACATTGATGAAAACACTCGAAAGGAATGCGCCTATAAGGGGACGTGTGATAACTATCTGCCCATCTACACCATGGTACCACAAGGGTATTAGTGGTGCCAAGAGAAAACATTGGAAGCTGGAATGCCGCTGGTAAACGCTGAGATTGTGCGTTGACAGACAGATGTATGTCAAGCAGTGCCAGGTAGTGAACAGAATGCTTAAGGATGCGATGACTTTTACTAATCATCTATTATTTCGGAGAATGCATCAGATCCAAAAATACTCTTCAACCAGTCGATAAATTGCTACATTGCAAAGGAGGGAGACAATATCTCTCTGCACCCTCAAGGATGGAGCTTACGAATAATTTTGCTGACTTCTTTGATAAGAAGATAGCAACCATAAGAACCAAGCTATCCAATGAAACAACTTCTAGTATACAGTCCTGCGAAGCTAATGAACAGCTTTGTCATGTGGAATTCACAGAGTTCAGAGCGATTTCAGAAAGAGAGATAGAAAGTTTTGTGGACACAATAGGTAAAAAATCTTGTGATCTAGATCCTATACCGGCATCTTTTCTAAAGGAATGCAAAATAACTCTTTTACCCATCCTAACCAACATGGCTAACATGACGCTCAAATCAACACCTATGCCTGCCGCATTGAAGGAAGCAATGATCAAACTGAAGCTGAAGAAAGACAACCTGGACTCTGCTGTCTAAGCGAATTTCAGACCAATCTCAAATCTGAAGGTTATATCAAAGATACTTGAAAAGGCTGTATCTTGTCAATTGGGTGATTACCTGAGCGATAATGACCTGGAGGAATCTTTTCAATCAGCGCTTCTACAGTAATTGGAAATTTGTAATTTTCAATTGCAAACCTTACATTGTAATTATTCTAAGGTGCTGTTGAGCTAAAGGGAAATGGTGCTATTTGAATAAAGTATTATTATTATTATTATTATTATTATTATTATTATTATTATGCAAAGCTATGCAAGGCTAAGGTTAGTTGTTTGCAACTAGAAATATGATTTGCACAGAACGTTTCAAAACTAAGGGCTGTTAGGGTCTCTAAATTGTCATAAGAAGGTTTTACCTTTAGAGCCTTCTTATAATAATTATTATAACTTCACCAAGATGTCGTCATTTGTAGATTTCAATATACTATTAATTTACCATCATTATGAAGCTACAGAAGTTACATCCAATGTCTTTATACAAGAGAGTGTTTAGTAGCTACAGTTGACTGAGTAGTGCATTGTGCCTTAACTTAATTACTTTTTCAGCAATTTCCATTTCTCAACAAAACTGGAGAACACATTGACACAATATTTGAGAACTGGAAGAAGTACAAGTACAGTGTGCCTGTGTTTGGTGCAATTATCCTAAATCAGACCCTGGATAAGGTACATGTAAAATAAAAATGGCTTTGGTCAGCAAACCCCAAGGATTTCTTTTCATTTCCAATTAAGTGGCATTACCTAAAATAGAGCAAATCTCATTTTAACATTCATAATTATGTACAATAAACTTCTATTTGAAATCAGATTTATATCACAATGATAGTGCTTTAATTTTAACTAGTTAAAACTTTATATTTGTTAAACCCTAAAAGTTCTCCCTTGGGCTAATACAGTGTACAATCAAATTAAATTCATTTTTAGGTGTCAAAAATAACTTAAAAAAACTATGGTTATTAAAGATAATTGATAACTTTTCAGACTAAAAAATTATATGTGAAATGCAAAGCATGCTCTATTGTGTGTTGTATAATAGAGAAGTAACGCAGGCTGGTATAAGTTTTAGTGCTACGAGTCACTTTGGTCCTTAAATTTCGGACCTCACTGAAGGTTAGCACTAGCAGTGACTGAATAAGAAGACTACTTGGGAAAAATTTCTTTGATCTTACGACTGTATTAATATTAATTAATGATTTGTCAACAAACTGATCAGTCACTCATGCTGACTCAGCTTTTTAATTTTTGTTGTTTCAGTGTGTCCTTGTACAACCATTCATGTCAAGGACAAGTTGGGGATTCCCAAAAGGAAAATTGAATAAAGATGAAAGTGCCTTTGACTGTGCTGTCAGGGAGGTATGGTACACTGCGTATTTAATTTTAGTACCGTAGATGTATGTCAATCATAAGACAGAAAAGAACATCATGTTACTGCGTACTTGCTTTCAAAAATCTTGTGTAACACTCAGTATATTCATAATATTAAAAATGGCATGCCTTAAATTATATTTTTAGATTGTTTTGCAATAATTACATTTTTTTTTTAATCAAAAAGTTTAGGGTAATACAATGTATGTCATCAAATTGTGCCAACAATAACAATGTTGCAGTGGTGGTAATTGAAAATATTTTGTGTTGTTCAGGTTATGGAGGAGACAGGTTTTAATATTTCAGATTATGCTGATCCAGAATTGTTTTTGGAACACACTTTTCATGATCATCAGGTCAGGCTTTAACTTGAAATGTTCATTAGTATTCAGATGTCAGTTTTATTCCATCAGTTTATTTGAATAGAAGTAGTTTTTCTATCTAAAGTACTCTTTTTTTTTTCATAATTTCCCATCCCTGTACAGTATAGCAACTCTTAAATGTAGTGCTGTATTTCACATTCAATTTAATAATAATAATAACAACAATAATAATAATAATAATAATAATGTTTCTTGGCTTCCCTAGATAGGCAACTTGTTGTTACCTGGAGCCAATGAAGAAACCAGCTTCTATATTATCAATATCTGTGTGAATCTTTAATAATAATAATAATAATAATAATAATAATGATGACCTTTATGAAAACATTTCCACATGCTAAAATACAAAACTAGTAGTCATGCATAATAGACATGTAGGTGCTTGAAAATGCTATTAAGCAAGCCATTGCTTAATGCTTCTGCAGAAAAGTCTGTTCAATTTAATACATACAATATTAGAGTAGGACTATAAATGCAACACATTAGCCAAGCCAGCAGAGCAAATTCAAACATGTTGGGGTTCTTTATTTACTATCATGCAACTTTAAAAAATTATAATGAACATCAGATGATGCGAGAATAATAACCCAGGCCAATTAAAAACAAGGCCTACTGGGGATTCTCGTATTAAATAGATTTAGGCAAGCCTAAAAGCGGAGCTCCTCACACAGACCCTCACACATTGAAAATGCTGTCACTAAAGTTATTAAATACGCCTGGTGTACGCAACTACTTACAGAAGATTCAATAGCTGAAATAAATCGTCAAAAAAAAACATCTAGCTCGCGACTCAACGGAAGAGCCATTGCGCGAAAAACAAAGCCTTGTTTCGGTTTAAGACCTTCTAAATATCTCGGATGACTATGGCCACCATGTTGGGGCAACGTCGTCGTCGTCGCTAGGCGCACACGCCCGCGAGCCATGCCGCTAGCCACGATGACCATGAAAACTCAAACGCATGGTTTTCTCAATTTCTATCCTCGCACGGTAGTTATGGGGCTCCGCTCTGTGGCTCTTCGAGCCGCTGTGGAGCTCCGCTATAATACCAGCTGTTGTACCAGTGGTTTGATACAACAAAAGAGGCTCTTCAGTTGTTACAGAGCCTATTGTGTTATCCAGTTTTGGCGTGGCTTTACAGAATTATTAGGTAGTCAAATGTGTATTACCCTTCAATGTAGAAAAGTTGTTTGATATTAAGAAAGTGTTAATTGAAGTCATGATTGCAGATTGCTTACAAATATTTGAATCCTTTTGTTTTCTATTTTGTTTCTTAGATTAGACTGTATATCGTCCCTGGTGTCCCAGAAAAGACTTCATTTCATCCACAAACAAGAGGAGAAATTAAGGTGCTGTACACAAATATAAACGAATGCTGCTCTGTACTAACAGATAACTTGGAATGAAAAGTGTAGGTTTACAACTGGCTAAACTGCAGTACAGCTCTATTCTTTGTGAGCTTTTTGAATCATAAGTTGCTCGTCAGAAAATCCCTAGTCCTACCCTTGGCATTTTGGGAACTGGAGTTCAAAAAAGGGAGTATTAAATGAATACATTACTATTATTTTTTGTAAGATTATGTAAGAAATACCATCTTGAGATAATAGAGAGGCTGATAGTCCGAGTATTAGCCCTTTGTCAGAACAAAGTGGACTGATTAAGGTCTGTGTGCAATTTGTATAGGTAATCAAATGGTTTCAACTGCAATTTGGAATAAATGAAGACAAATTTAATACTGAAAAAATTGTACAAGCCTGTTGTCTTTGAGAAATGTACAAAATTGCATTTGAGGTCATTTGACTATGGTACTTGTTAATTTCGACTTTTGGCACTGTTTAAGGTTAATTGATGTGCTACCAGCCAATCAGCACATAATTCACGGTGGCGCGAAGATATGAATTTTATTTTCGAGTGGCAAAAAAATATTGTTTTTGCCACGAGAAAATAAAATTCATTTATTATATAGATACTGATGAAATACCAGGATTTTTCCAGTGACGAAAAAATCATATCCTCATCGCGCGCAGTGAAGATATTATTTTTATCTTTCACGTGTGAGGATATTGGTGTCGCCATGGTTACCAACATGATTAGCCAATTACAAGAGAGCTTCCCGCTCAGGCACGTGGCCGGTTCGTTTGAAATTTCATTCAAAAAATGTCTTCGAGGTGCGAAGACGGTACGGTTACGGGTGACTTTCTCGATGAGCAGCCAAAATGTAATGTCGATATTTTTTCCGAGCTTGTAGAGCATCCAGGAAGATTTGTCGAAGTTCTTTTATGGGGAAATTTCATCAGTATCTATAAAATAAACACAACATTACATGGCCGCTTGGAGATACGAAATTTCTCTTCTTGTGTTGAAAAAATATTTCACAAGTGAGCGCATATTTTTCAACACTCGAAGAGAAATTTCGTATCTCCGCGCGGCCATGTAATATCCTCTATATCTTCAAGCCGCCGTGTAATGTTCTTTTTATTATATAGACAAAAAGACATCGATACAAATTTCTGAGGGGAATTACCGAAATTACGTCATCGATAAACTCGCGTGTGAGATTATGGAAAATAAACCACTTGGGTCCCAGATATAGTTTTTATGAATTTTACGAGTGGAATTTTTGGAACAAATAATATTTTGGAACAAGTCCAAGGGTAACATCTGCTAAATTTTGTGTTACCGTAAATGGAAAGGCACTAAAACGGGTTACAGAATATAAATATCTTGGTGTTATTTTGGATGAGTCACTGACATGGAAAGAGCACATAAAGTATTTAATCTCGCTAAGGCAGGCAAACGAATTGGCATGCTTGGCCGCACAAGGAAAAACATCAGTATGGCTTCCGCAAATCAGATATATAAATCGTTTATTGTTCGTATATTTGATTATTGTGATGCTGTCTGGAAATGCTGCGGCATTGTTAACAGCGATAGTATAGAGAAACTCCAAAGGCGAGCAGCACGAATAGTAATGAAATCAGACAGTAGTGAGGATACTTTACAACACCTGCGATATTCAACACTGGATACCAGCCTCGTGCTGAATGGGCCACCCTGGTAAAATAAAGTTTCCTTACCTTACCTAAGGGCAGATGCAATAATAATGGTATCATTTACTTTTAATTTAAATCATCTCATGTGGTAACCCCAAAACTTGTGTTTAGAGTTGCATTTAAGCTTTATATTTTTGAACTTGTTGCAGGTTTATTTTAGATTCCCCCTTCACATTAATAGTGCATTATGTAAGATGTAATAATTACATATTTGCATATTATTTACTTGTCATTTTTAGGGTATTGAATGGTTCTTCATTGATTATCTTCCAAGCCATAAGAAGGATACAGTTAGTCGTGAAAATCTAGGGCTCAATCCAAATGCTTTCTTTATGGTTATGCCATTTGTAAGGTAAGCCTTGCTTCTGCAGCTTAAGTATTTCAATTTACTTCTTCTTCTTGGCTTGGCTTCGTGAACGAAGATTTCAAGGGTGTCCACGGCGGGCGCAGGCTCGCTGATGGCTGATAAGTCCTATGCGTGATAGGCAAACCCGTCCACAGCGGCTGCAGGGGAATGTCGTATCCGGTGTGGGTGCTGTGGCGACCCTGTTCTTCCTTCTACTGCGTTTCTCCACAAGGGCGGCTCTACGGTTGTTTTCGAAGGAGGAGACTGACTGGTGGATGGTGCGACGCCAAGCGTCTCGGTCAGCGGCAAGGGCTGACCACTGTCGATGATCGATGTGGCAGGCTGACAGGGACTTCTTGAGAGTATCTTTGTACCTCTTCTTTGGTGCTCCTCTGTCGCGGTGCCCGGAGGAGAGTTCTTAAGATTTAAACAATCTTAATAATTATTAGTATATACAGACTTGGCGTCCTTGGAATTTTATCTGATTGGCTCACCTTCATTAGATATTCAACACTATTCATCTCTTATTTAGGAGGTGAATACTGCCAGAAATGCTGCAAAATCCTTATGCAAGTACATTTTGGTGGAAGAAAAACAGAATGATTTCAAAGAAAAACAAAAACGGCCTTCGTGGCAAAGGAATAGGATGTAGTTGGCTTGTGTGCAAAATTCCTGTAAATGTGTACACACACTCTGAAGCCATTTCACATATTATTGAAAAAGTTTTTTTTTTCCCTGCTCAGTGCAGGTACTGCCCTTAATACCGACTGCAGTACGTTTGTCCACCAGGGGTGTGTAACTAAAGCCCCATTAACAAGTTGGTGTTTTTGAACCAATCCTCCAATATTTTTTTAGATAATAATTCCCAGGATTGTAAAGTTATGACTACTGCTATCGGTTAGCTGTAATATGATGGCGCCAAAAGAGCATCTTGGGAAGGAGAGAAACAATCAAGGGACAATAAATAAAAACGCTCAAAAATTACATTCACTGGTTTGGTACGTGTAAATACTACCAATAATGATCATTGATTAGTGCACCAATATTCCTCCTTTTGTGAATTCTGACGTGTAAATCCGTATATTAGGGGACTGAGAAAATGGATTGCTGGAGCTCAACAGAAAGAACCCAACCCAACAGCACAAGAAATGAGCACAGTACAAGCACCGGGGAACATACACCTGCAGAAACTGCTAGCAAAAGAGGAGCAGCGCTTAGAACAAGAACAGAAACGAGCTGCTCTGGAAAGAAGGAGAAAGCAACAGCAAGAAAAGTTCCAACTACAGCATGAATTAAACCATCCCTTAAGACACCATCATGGGCAACACGCACAAAGAGCCAACACACTCAGAGGTGAGTCTGTTTGTTTTCTACCACGTGAAGCCCAGGCAAATATCATCATCAATTTACTTTAACTTATCCGTGCGTCGGGAGACAATCACCTCTAAGCTTTTCCAACAAAATCTGTGAGATGAAGGAAAAACTCCATTTAACTCCCGCCACCTAAAAACCCGCGAGAAATAAACCTAAAAACGTGCGTCTTTACAGCCAGCTGGGCCACACCCACATGGTCCGTTCTAGTTTTATCTGCTATAATGATTCCAAGATCGTTATTTGAGCACCACGTTTTTACAATGACCACTAGGTTTATAATCTTTCAATTTTGACGTAGGTACTTGTATAAATTTGTATTTCACCTTTTTCTAATACATTCTTATATTTTTAAATATTTATGTAACTGAACGTACTTCAGCCGTCCGGCTGCGATGTTTCACTGCAGTTAACTATCTATATATCTGCATTGAAGTATATCCAAGATGTCAACTTCTTTCAATCGCCAATATGCGTCATTAAAACCGAATGTAGAGCAAATTGGTACAATTTGGTTTGTTGAAATTTATTTTGAGGATATGTACAAACGTTATCTCTTCGTCGTCGAACATTCCTATATAACTGTCCCTCAGCTGTATACCACAAGAAAGCCACTGGATAAATTCATGACAGCTGCAACTGAGGCTATGACTAGTTTGTCTTAAAAAGTTAATTTTAGGGAAGTCCGTTTTCAAAGAGACGGCATTCAAGATCAAGCTGTCGATAAGCGCGAGCTGATTTTGGACGTCTGATTTGTTGATCCCGTCAAAGGAATCATTAACCATAATGTTTTGCTGTTTTGTATATTTACTTGTACTTGTTTATTTATTTATTTTTTGTTTTATAATAATAATACTTTTATTTATATAGCGCTATTTCTATTGCTAACCAATAGCGCTTTACAAGTTATTTTCAATTAAAAAATAAAAATCTATATTCAAAAATTACAATTTGTATATAATAGAAAATAAAAGATCAATTAAACGAATAAAAATACACTGAATTATAAAAAGATCTAACTAAAAGCTTTCTTAAAAAGATGAGTCTTTTTGTCTTGCTAGGATATCAAACATCAAGGGAAGACGGTTCGAGACTTGGTGGCTCGCCAGCTGTAAAAGAGCGGGACGAGCAGCTTGTGTACAAAATACTTCAGCGACCAGTAAAAGAATCACAGTTAGCAGAAGATACTCGTCACCCAATAGAGAAACTCCTATCTGGTATCATGGGAGTAGCATCACCTGATGGAATGGTCCATCGTCCCGACCCCCACCCCCAAAGAGAACATTCCTCTCCTCCCCTATCGGTTCCACAAGAGCCCTCTCCATCAAGGCGCCGTACAGTACCCCCGTCAGAACATAGCTGGGAGGATTCGGAGTTCCAATTTTCCTCTGCCGCCTTCCTGAATTTCAAGTTCGACAGGAAATCGGTTCTCGCTTGCTTGCCTACGTAGTACGAAGATAGGAACAAAGTTCTAACAGGTTCTAATCAGAAATCTCTCCTCTGGGTCCAAGTCAACATGATTGTTACGATTTTTTGCGTGCGAAGTAAACCCAGAAAACATCTGTGGAAACATTTTGTCCTTCCAACGGAGACATTCTCACTATTTTTAACGTATGAAGAAAAATTGTTCATTTTAATAAGTGGATTTGAAGATCTCAAGGAGCCAGTTTCGGAGCGGCAAATATAGAATAGTTTTTGTTTTTCATTGGTTGTAAAATTATCACTTCTTTTTAATTTTGCAAATGTAAGGTTTTATTGTTCAACGACAGACACCAGGACACAAACCCGTAAACAAGATGAGTATGTTTTACCATAAAGGTTATTTTAAATAGTACACAATTGTGATGGTTACATTAACGGAAATCACAGTTCTATTGATATGGGGGATTTATTTGCTGTCATTCTTCGTGAAGAAGTGGCGTATGCCAGTAAGAAGAGAAATCACGATATTACTGTGTTCGTATTGGCGATGCGATCTAGTTTAAAGCTATAACTAGAAATACAACTCTCGCAAAAACCTCGCGAAGCTAGTTTTTGAATAAGTCACAATACTGTTATATTTTATTTTATATTTTATTTTTTATATCAGCGTAATCCCCATTATTTAATTTGTTATGCTGTGTTTGGTACACAATTAGTGACACCTGGTGCAAATTACATGATCAGTATACCGCTTAGCACAGGCTTGAAAATTGACCTTCATTTAGCTCTTTCACTGCCACTGAGATTGCACGAGAGGGAATAGAAGTAAAATTATTTGTTTTCTTGACAGGGAATACAGAGTCAATGAAGTATCACAAATTGAAAATTATTGTAAATCTTTTGAAGGTGAAATCTTGAAGAGTTGATATGAATACTTTTGTTTACCACAGTGTAAAAACCTGGTTTCTTTTTGGAGTTGTATTTTCTTAGTCTCTACTGCTTTGTCTTCTTTGTTGTACATCACTTTTAAACACAATATGTTCTTACACCGAGGATGAGTTGAATACTCCAATTATTTTTTGTTTATGTTTTTTTCTAATAATTGCATGAGATTCATTGTAAGAAGAATCTTCTGATTAGATATTTTATTGTCTACTGCAGTCATTATTTCATTCCTAGGTAACCACAAATGAGAGCATTATGAATAGTGCATGTTTCAATTTGTGTACTCTCTTCAGTTGCAATGGTACCCCTAGTGGTAGATAGAAAAATTCCTCTTCCCTCAAAAGAGATGCCATGTCAACAGAAGTGTGAGATGTCATTACATAAAAAAATGGGGGTAAAACAGTTGGATTCTACAAAAACTTTGAATAAAGGTTTGGTAATAGTGAGTGCCAACTGTATAGTATGTGGTTGTGCTATTTTTAGGTCATATCATAAAAACAATACATGTAAGAAAGAGTTATTGAAATCTTAACATGTTGAAAAAGATTGCTGCACTATGTACTCCTGTAAGAATATAATGTGAAATCAACATCAATCAGTCACAAGTATATACCACATGAAAGTTTAATTGTGCTGTTACAGAAACAGGCAAAATATCCATACCCAACCAGAGAATAGTATATTATTTTGAATATATGAAAATTTCTATTATAAAAACTGCAGAAGAAAGATTTATGATAAGGATGGTATTTCATCGAAAAAGTCATGGCAGCCAGAGGTATTGAACTTTTAACCAATGACATATAGTAACGAGAAGAACTATCATTATATTATTATCATTATTATTATTACTATTATTATTATTACTGGTATTGATATTATTATTATTATTGTTATATTTTTTATGTTAAACATAATATATTTTTATGGGGTGGGATGCATGTGCTAATCTTGGTAAAGGTATTGTTACTCTACTACTACAAGCAATACAAAAATCTTCTTAATAGGCTTTCCATCAGATGTAGTAATCAAAACAGCTCCAAACAATACCATTTCTTCTTTAATGCTTAGAATCTAGTGCAGTCATTTGTCTATAAAGTTTGTGTGGAAAATCATTATTGAAAGCATACTTTAGGGCATTTAGGAAACTTGAAACACTTGTTACTACATACAGCACACTTGCAATGAATATATGAGAAAGATTAAAGTTTTTTCAATGTAAAAGGTTTACTGCATGTTGTGGTTGTTATTAAAGATTGATATTTGACATCATAAAAATGAAGTAAACAGCAGAAAGTAACAAGGTTAACATGTTATGTCTAACTTTGCAAATTAAGGCTTGAATTAACATTTCATTTGTGGGAAAAGGGCAAGGGTTATAGATAGCAATATTATCAGGGGGGTCATTGAACTCTGAGGTAAAACTTACCCATTGTGAAAAGGCTATGAAACTTGTTGTCTCTATGCAATATTATTGAAATTTTTCAATCAGAGTATACATACATATATATATAGCAAAGAGAAATACTACTCAGAAGTAAGTAATAACATTTGCTTTATTTTCAAATGATGGCATTGATCACTGATAAATTGCAGAACCAGTACTTTATAGTGACACTGGGTATATATTCTGTTGAAAGTGTTTAACATAACTGCTAGATCAAGAAAATTTACAATATTTTCACTGTTGTAATGATATCAGATCACATCGTTATAAATGATTGCTATAACAACTGCAACTCTCTGTGTTGGGAATTTCTTCAAAATGGAAACGCTATCGTTTTATTATGACAAATACCAACTTACATTCTTTTGAAATCTGTTGGTCGTCTTCCGATTTCGTTTTTAGAGTAATAGAATTATTTTCCAGAGACATCTTCAATCGTTGAAGTCGTTCCTACTCGGTTTCCCTTCTAAGTCGTTTTGCTAAATTTAGTACGCCAATATATTTCGTTATGTAATCGTTCACTCATGTCCTGTATTTCTATCAATAACACATTCAAATTCAAAACTAACTTGGTTGAATTCCTGGTCCTTTTCCCTGCTGTTTCGTTTGCCTTTTTCTGGAGCGAGCGGTTGTTGTCTTTGCTGCGATTTCTGTTGTTATTCTCCCTGCTGTCGTTTCTCTATCCCTGCTTTGAGTCGTGCTTTCCTTGTGTTGATTTTCACGGTATTCGAACTTACTCGGCGACGATCTCGGGCTAATCTTTCTTGAATATCTCGGAGATCATCTTGCTGGGATGTACTTCCAGGACGAGTGAAATCGGTTTCCACAAAATTTACATTACCTTCAAAAAGGCATCACCGAATTCTCAATGGCGTAAATTCAGCAGTTTTCAAGTGCGCTACTATTGCCAGGTAACCTGGCCTGCGAACGGACACCTTTAAAATATAGCTATATATATACTAGAAATACGACTCCCGCAAAAACCTCGCGAAGCTAGTTTTTGAAGAAGTCACAATGCTTTCATATTTTATTCTTTATTTCTTTTTATATTTTATATTTATTTTTTATATCAGCGTACTCCCCATTATTTTATTTCTTATGCTGTGTTTGGTACACAATTAGTGACACCTGGTGCAAATTACATGATCAGTATACCGCTCAACACAGTGCTTAGCCCATTTCCGAGTTCTTCGGGATGTGGAAACTGGTACCGAAATACTGCACGATAGTGAGGCTACGTGCGAAGTCGCACTCAGTGGCGCGTAAAATAAATTCAATGCGAAGTGTTTTCTCTGAGGTTTATTATTTACGATGGTTTATTGTTCAGTGGCCTGTTGCAAAAACGGGAACCACAACCGAAAAGAGCTGTCATATTTTACATTTCCTACAGACAAGAGGCTCAGTAAATGGTTAAAATTTTGCCGCCGAGCGGACAACAAGTTTGCAGAGGAGGCAACGAAGGCTAAAGCTGGAGAGAAGAACAATCTGCGAATATGCAGCGCTCATTTTCATCCTAGTACTTACAGGAAAACACTGAGGGGCATTCGAAAAACAACTGGTACTGCCCTACCAACGATTTTTCAACCCATCGAGGAGAGAACACCGAGAAAGGTTCGGTACGAAACAGTTATTAAAAAAAGACGACTCCATATGGATGCCCATGTGAACGACACGCGAGACATTACATTCCTGTCAAATGACTGTGATTGCATAGAAGGCAAAAATTCTGCTGCTGCAAAGGACATTTCTCGGAATTTCGGCGATTTCTGCGATATTCAGCACGACCACTCTTACTGTTTGTCAGAAATGAACGGTAAATACCCTCACGGTGGGCTTCAAGAGTCAGAGCCTGTGAAATTTAAATCTGTGAGTTGCCAAACTGATATGAGCATGCTTGATATAGAGCGAACGCAGAGGGAAATGAAGACCCTTCAAAATAAGCTCTCGGAAAAAGCTAGGCTGAAACGAGACTTGTTCATGGAAGATGTTCTTAAAGATGACGATTCTGTGAAATTTTATACAGGCATCCCAACACTGAACTGTTTATATATGCTAGTGGGCGTGATAAAACCAGAAGCTCAAAAGCTGAAATACTGGGACAAAAATAAAGACAAGAAATTAAAATACCAATCTACAGAGAACAGCAAGCCTGGACGTAAGAGAAATCTTACAGTCACTGAAGAAATTGTTATGTCTCTTGTAAGGCTGAGGCTTGGATTGATGGGAAGACACCTTGCCGATTTATTTTCAGTTTCCCTGTCACAAGTCAGTCGAATATTTACCACATGGATATGTTTCCTCTCTTCTGCTTTCAAAGAAACCCTAGTGCTTTGGCCACACAAAGAAGAAATTAAACAACACCTCCCTCGATCATTCAAGAAATACCCCAACACAAGGGTAATTATTGACTGTACAGAAATGTTTATTGAAAAGCCAACTGCACCCTATGCTCAGAGAGCTACATGGAGCGAGTACAAGGGACATAATACCATCAAGGCCCTTGTAGGAATCACACCCTCTGGTTACTTCAGCTTTCTGTCAAAGTTTTGGACTGGGAGTACAAGTGACAGAAAAATTACCCAGGAGAGTGGTCTGGTTGACTTACTGGAGGAAGGAGATTCAGTGATGGCCGATAGAGGTTTTTAATTCGAGATATTCTAACAAAGAAGAAAGTTTATTTGAACATTCCTCCATTTTCTAAAAAAGGTAACATTTCATGCTTGTCAAAACTTTGCAGTCATATTTAAGCATGATCATAGGGGGGCCTTTAGTGGAAGGCCTTTGGCCCCCACCACACTCCCATGCTTCAACTGGGCATCATGGAAGTGAAATATTATTTTTTCATATCAAAACCAAGATGACAGGATATCAATTTCTTTGTACAAGTCTTTGATCTTACAATAACAATGTATCTTTTATCTGTTATTTCTTAGGCAAACAACTTTCAAGAGAAGCCACAAAATCCACTCGTCAGATTGCTAGGGTACGCATCCACGTTGAAAGGGCCATTGAGAGGTTAAAAGATTTCAAGATCTTTCAGGGGAATCTCCCCCTAACTCTGGCCCCACTTGCTGATCAGATGTTGATTGTTTGTGGAGCTCTATGTAATTTACTTAAACCATTGGCGAGATAACTCCTATCAAAAGTTTTCTGCATACATTAACCTTTTCATCCCTGATAGATATACAAATTCTAATTTCTTGTTGATATGTGCTTCTCAAAAAAGTAGTTGGACAAAGTTTTTTAAATGACCAAGCACTTAACTGATGTTACAAGGAGAAATTTGTCGATTATCACTAATAGGACTGAAAGGGGTAAGCATGGCAAAATAAAGCAGTTGATATGTAACATGCATACAGAAGATTTACATTCAGAGAGGAAATCAAAAGTTGTATCCTGTGGACATGTTTACTTGGAATCTCCCTGGTCTTTAAGTGTTTGGGGTTGAGATTCCTAAACAGGTGTTTTGTAAATAAGAAAAAACTTGCTCAAGGATTGTGTAACCCTTGAGCAAGTTGCAGGTTTACAGTTGAGAGAACTTTTATAACATGAAGACTGAGGCATAATTTTGTCTGTGTTTAAACCCCAACACTGACAAGAGTTTCATTCTTCCTTGTACATGTAATATTATGACAAGATCAAACACAAAGACCATATATATGAATAAAGGAATTAATTACCAAAAAGCACCAATATCTTTAAGGTTAAAGGGGCTTTGTCACAGATTTTAACAGATTTTTGAACAGCCAAAATTTATACTTGTGTCAAAGGAAACCAAAAAATAATAGTCCATTTTTATTAACAATTGCTATATTATAACACTGAAACTGTTAACAGCCGTCTTTAGCTGCAGATGGCTAGTATGGAAATGGATTACAACTTGAAAAGTTTAGCTAAACTTTTCAAGTTGTTTTCGCAAGTCTAGAAAAAAATCGATATTTATAGCCGTAGTTAGATTTCTATCCACATATTAAGGTTATATCTTCCTTTAGATGATCAAAGAAAAAGATTTTCATGGGTCAAGTTGCCTTCAACTAATTTCAGAACAGTTTAGACCAAAAATCTGCGAAATCCCCGTGACAGAGCTCCTTTAACACAAATCCTCCCAGTATGTGTATCATCAGAAATACATGGAAAACTTTACAAAAACAATTTTCATGCAAAAGCTTATTGGGTTTAAAGAAGTCAACGGGGGCCAATGGGCCTATATAATTATTTCAATTTTAAGAGTTAATGTACAAGAAATGAAAATGATTTTCAATAATAAACGCATATCTGCACCCTATTGGGTACAGTTAGTTTTTAGAGATTAAACTGTCAAGCATCAATGAAAAAGGTAAATCTATTCCTTGAGGGTGCGAAGAATATTCCCGCATAAAAGCTCAGGCGCCATGAAATTCATGAAAAACACTTGTAGCTTTTCTATCATTTGAAGGCAAAACTCTTCATTGAAATCGACAGGAACAACAAGGATACCTTTATTAGTGTAAATCACCAGATCTGTATGTCGAACCCCAGTGATTGCCATTTGGCCTTGTATCTGGTAGTACCACGGAGTCTCCTCCTTAAGCTTGAAGCCTTTAGTAGTTTTTACTAGCTTGTCAGAAGCTGCAATTCCAGGAAGAAGGTTTCGCTTTGAAAATAAACTTTTACATTCCACCAGAGTTTTGCCATGACATTTGCAGCACCGAATACGGTCTGGGGTAGCACCAAGAAAGGGCCACTTCTCATTGATCACAAGCCCAGATTCGACAATGTTTACCTCCTTGTGTTTACTACTGATTTTTTTAAAATAGAGTTCTGTGGCAGATACCTCTTTTTCATGGCCCCACTCAAGCTGTTCAGGTATATGCTCCATTGGGCAATAGTTCATGAGAAGTTTAACAGTGTTTGTTTTGTCTGTTGTTTCCCTCATGTGACAGACTTTGTAAAAGTTTGAGGCTGTGATCCGACCAGCCCGCTGGTCAAACCAAAACTGGCTGTTCCCTTGACCTACAGTTTTTGAATAAATTATGTCACTTTGTCTCTGGTCGATGCATAGAAAGTGCATAAATGATTGGACAAGCCCATCAGAGCAATGTACATCACTTCCAATGTTGTTCTCACATTTGAAAATGTCGCTTAACTCCTTCATGCTGTAAACAGTAACATTTGCTACAGTTTCATGCCTTAGGACATTGTCATCATTTGCTATGTGAGCATCAACTAAGCCTTCTGGGATTTCAATTTCCTTTGGCTTCGGAAGGAACTGAAGAGCTACTGACTGTGGATAAACTTCCTGAAGTCCTCTTCTCAGTTTCTCCCTCACTGAACTGGGATCAAACGAGGAACACCCAGGGTCAAAACAATATGGCTTCACAGGCTCCTTTTCAGCTTTGCCAAACTCTGCTTTAACAAATTTTAAGTCTTGCAGACGAGTAGCATACTCATTGTTTCCACTTCGCCTTTGCCACTCACATTTCCCTGAAGTGCATGTTGTCATCAAATTGTTGGCGACTGTCGACTGAAGGTCAAACAGCACTGCTGCTACATGTCTGCAGCAGCCATCACTTCCCCCCTTACATGGACAAAAAGCTGCATGCACCTCTCCACTGGATTTTAAGATAATAAAACCATTATAAGTGGCCTCACCATTTTCCGTTTTGGCCTTCTCTGTTGGCTTCACTTTAAATTTCATGAAACAAAAGCTTTTCTCTAGTAAAGAACAAAACTGCATATCCACGACATGGCCATCACGAAACAATTTGAACCCAAGAAGACTTTTGAATGAACGCATTTCCGCTGATCGAGTAATCTTCTTTTCCTACCAAGTAACTGTACAAATCTCCGAAAGTAAATTCTGGGACTTTAGCAAAGTTGTAGGTCCACCCATTTAACGTTTGAGGGTTTGGTAGTTTTCCTTCGGTTGTCTGCAATTTATCCTCAACAACCTTGTTGAGATCTTCTGTGGAATCATCTAATTTCCTTTGCTTCATCTCGGCCGCTTTTGCACACAAATCAAGTAGTTCTGCTTTTCGCTTTCCTTTTCCGCCGTCGCTTAACTGTATGCCTCTTTCTCGCAAATATGTTTTTAACTCATCAACCTTAAATTTCGAAAAATCTTCGTTTGAAGCCGTGCTTCGATCGCTTTCGCAAAATTCTGCCATGTTTGTCATGCACCTACCCTCGTTCCCGTGCGCAATTTCGGTACCAGTTCCCACATGTCAAGTAACTCGGAAATGGGCTTACCTTCATTTAGCTCTTTCACTGCCACTGAGATTGCACCAGAGGGAATAGAAGTAAAATTATTTATTATCTTGACAGGGAATACAGAGTCGATGAAGTATCACAATAATATTCACTTAACACAAATTGAAAATGATTGAAAATCTTTTGCAAGTGAAATCTTGAAGAGTTGATATGAATGCTTGTGTTTACCACGGTGTAAAAACCTGTGTTTTTTTTCTTTAGTTTTATTGTCTTAGTCTCTACTGCTTTGTCTTCTTTGTTGTACATCACTTTTGAACACAATATGTTCTTACACAGAGGATGAGTTGAATGCTCCAATTATTTTTTGTTTATGTTTTTTGGTTATAATTGCATGAGATTCATTGTAAGAAGAATCTTCTGATTAGATATTTTATTGTCTACAGCAGTCATTATTTCATTCCCGGGTAACCACAATTGAGAGCATTATGAATAGTGCATGTTTTAATTTGTGTACTCTTTTCAGTTGCAATGGTACCCACAGTGGTAGATAGAAAAATTCCTCTTCCCTCAAAAGAGATGCCATATCAACAGAAGTGTGAGATACAATGTCACTACATAAAAAAAATTGGGGGTAAAACAATTGGATTCTATAAAAGCTTTGAATAAAGAAAATGGGTAAATCTAACGAGTTGATTAAGTAAGTTATACCACCGTAAGGTAAAAAGGAGGTGCTGACGTTTCGAGCGTTAGCCCTTCGTCGGAGCGAAACTATCCCCACAATACTTGCTTTGAATAAAGGTTTGGTAATAGTGAGTGCCAACTGTATAATATGTGGTTGTGCTATTTTTAGGTCATATCATAAAAACAATACATGTAAGAAAGAGTTATTGAAATCTTAATATGTTCAAAAAGATTGCTGCACTACGTACTCCTGTAAGAAAATAATGTGAAATCAACATCAATCAGTCACAAGTATATACCACATGAAAGTTTAATTGTGCTGTTACAGAAACAGGCAAAATATCCATACCCAACCATAGAATAGTATATTATTTTGAATATATGAAAATTTCTATTATAAAAACTGCAGAAGAAAGATTTAATAATTATAAGGACGGTATTTCATCGAAAAAGTCATGGCAGCCAGAGGTATTGAACTGTAACCAATGACATATAGTAACGAGAAGAACTATCATTATATTATTATCATTATTATTATCATTACTATTATTATTACTGGTATTGATATTATTATTACTGTTATATTTTTTATGTTAAACATAATATATTTTTATGGGGTGGGATTCATGTCCTAATCTTGGTAAAGGTATTGTTACTCTGCTACTAAAAGCAATACAAAAATCTTCTTAATAGGCTTTCCATCAGAGGAGGCAGTAATCAAAACAGCTCCAAACAATACCATTTCTTCTTAAAGGCTTAGAATCTAGTGCAGTCATTTGTCTATAAAGTTTGTGTGGAAAATCATTATTGAAAGCATAGGGCATTTAGGAAACTTGAAACACTTGTAACTACATACAGCACACTTGCAATGAATATATGAGAGAGATCATAAACATTTTGGCATTACAAAATTTATTTTCTTCTTTATAAAGTTTTTCCAATGTAAAAGGTTAATTGCATGTTGTGGTTGTTATGAAATATTGATATTTGACATCATAAAAATAAAGTAAACAGCAGAAAGTAACAAAGTTAATATGTTATGTCTAACTTTGCAAATTAAGGCTTGAATTAACATTTCATTTGTGAAAAAAGGGCAGGGGTTCTAGATAGCAATATTATCAGGGGAGAGGGGGTCATTGCACTCCTAGGTAAAACTGACCCATTGTGAAAAGGCTATGAAACTTGTTGTCTCTACGGTTTATTATTGAAACCTTTCAATCAGAGAATACATACATATATATATAGCAAAGAGAAATACTACTCAGAATTCAGTAATGACATTTGCTTTATTTTGAAATGATCGCATTGATCACTGATAATATTGCAGAACCAGTACTTTATAGTGACACAGGGTATATATTCTGTTGAAAATGTTTAACATAATTGCTACATCAAGAAAATTTACAATATTTTCACTGTTGCAATGATATCAGATCACATCGTTATAAATGATTGCTATAACAACTGCAACTCTCTGTGTTGGGAATTACTTCAAACTGGAAACGCTATCGTTTTATTATGATAAAAACCTATTTACATTCTCTTATAATCTGTTGGTCGTCTTCCGATTCCGTTTTTAAACTAATAGAATTATTTTCCAGAGACATCTCCAATCGTTGAAGTTGTTCTTACTCGGTGTCCCTTCTAAGTCGTTTTTCTAAATGTGGTACGCCAATATATTTTGTTATGTAATCGTTCACTCATGTCCTGTATTTCTATCAATAACACATTCAAATTCAAAACTAACTTGATTGAATTCCTGGTCCTTTTCCCTGCTGTTTCGTTTGCCTTTTTCTGGAGCGAGCAGTTGTTGTCTTGGCTGCGATGTCTGTTGTTATTCTCCCTGCTGTCGTTTCTCTATCCCTGCTTTGAGTCGTGCTTTCTTCGTGTTCATTTTCACGGTATTCGAACTTATTCGACGACGATCTCGTGCTAATATTTCTTGAATATCTCGGAGATCACCTTGCTGGGATGTAATTCCAGGACGAGTGAAATCGGTTTCCACAAAATTTACATTACTTTCAAAAAGGCATCACCGAATAATGGCGGAAATTCAGCAGTTCTCAAGTGCGTTAGTATTGCCAGGTAACCTGGCCTGCGAACGGACACCTTTAAAATATAGATATTTAGCAATTATTCCACGAAATCGAGTCGTATATGAGCTAATAGCCAACGAGGCGCGTAGCGCCGAGTTGGCTATAGCTCGTATACGACGAGATTGAGTGGAATAATTGTTTTACTAGAAATACGACTCCCGCAAAACCTCGCGAAGCTAGTTTGTAAAGGACTCCTAATGGTTTTTCCTATGAGGTATAAAACCCCAATTTACGTATTTACTTATTATTATATTATTTTTACTTTTTGTACTTTCTCATTTTTTGCAATTATCATGATTATTATTATCGTATTATTATCATTATCATTTTTAATATTATTACTGGTATTGATATTATTATTAGTATTGTTATTTTTTATGTTTAACATAATATACTGTTATTGGGTTGGGGTGTATGTCCTAATCTGGGAAAAGGTATTGTTCCTCTACAACTACATGCAATTCTGTTTTTCTTGTGAATAGGGTTTGTATCATAGGAAGTAAAAATTACTCAACTCTGAACAATACCATTTCTTCTTTTAAGCTTAGAATCTAGTCATGGTTGCCACAGCCATAAGATCTTTAAATTTCCTGACTTTTCCCTGACAAATGTAAAATTTCCCTTACCAACTAAATTAGAAAAGTCACAAATTAGTCCTGGTAGTGACCTCCAAACTCCTCTCACAACCAACCTCTCCTCCCATTTATTTAATATGCTTTCAGAAAGTCACATACAGTGTACGTGGATTGATAGTTTCTTACGATAACCAATTCATGGAAAAAGGATTGATTTTCTTGGAAACCCAAAATCAGCTTGTCATTTAATTCTACCAATCCAACACATTTCATGTCACATTCTTGACCACACCAAACCAAAGCTGAATTGGCAAGAAATAAATTAGTAGTATTAAATTTCACTTTTCCCTGACTTGATTTGAAATTCCCTTACTTTTCACTGACCTTGAAGAATTTTTTCCCTTACCATTTTCTGACCTGTGGCAATCATGCCAGTGCAGTCATTTGTCCATACAGTTAGTGTGGAAAATCATGATTGAAAGCATAGGGCATTTAGGAAACTTCAAAGACTTGTTATTACATACAGCACCCTTGCAATGAATACATAAAACAGCAAACAGAAAAACAGCTAAAACTTTTAGCATTTCAAACTTAAGTTTCTCCCTTGTATAGTTTTTCCAATGTAAAAGGTCAACTGCATATTGTGGTTGTTATTAAATATTTGTCTTTGACATCATTAAAATGAATTAAACAGCATTAAGGAAAAAGGTTAAGATGTTGTCTAATTTTGCAAATTAGGGCTTAAATTAACTTTTCATTTGTGGGAAAAGGGTGGGTGCTAAGAGAGTAATTCCCAGGAATGCATGGAACTCAAAGGTAAAAACCCATTTTGAAATGGCTATGGAACTTGTCTGTCCCAACGAAACTTTTTAATTACGTAATACATATATGTAGCAAAGAAATAGAGCAAAGAGAAATACTACTCAGAAGTCCGTAACGACATCTGCTTTATTTACAAATAATTGCATTGAACAGTGATAATATTGCAGAACCGGTAACTTATTGTTTGGTATCTATTCTGTTGAAAATGCTGAACATAACTGCTACATCAAACAAATCTACAATATATTTTCACTGTTGCAATGATATCAGATCACATAATTATAAATAATTGCTATCACAACTGCAATCTCTGTATTGGGAATTTCTTTCAAATGGAAGGCAAACGTTTCACTACGAAAAATACCTACTTGCATTCTCATTGCAGTATTAATACTACGTGACTGTCATCTTTCATTTCTTTGCGGTTGGTTTCTGTTTCCCCTTTCCTGGCACTTTTTTCACGACGATATGGTAATCTGTTTTGTCGTTCGCCTTCTGATTCTGGCTCCTACTCCGTGTACCGGCACAGATGACGTAAAACAAAGCCAGACAATAACAAACATGTTACTGAATAACTTTACACACAATGATGAAACAATGCGCTACGTCATCTGTGCCGGTACACGGAGTAGGAGCCCTGATTCTGTCTGCATGCTGGAAGTCGCTCCTACTCGGTTTCCGTTCTTAGTCATTTTGCTAAATTTTGTTCGCCAATTTCGTTATGTAATCGCTTGCTCATGTCCTGTATACCTAAAACGAGTCTTTGTTTCTATCCATAACAAATTCAATATCCAATCTAACTTGATGGTAACTTGATGGTATTCCTGGTCCTTTTCCTTGCTGATTCCTTTGTTTTTTTTGAGCGAGCAGTTCTTGTCTTAGCTGCGATGTCTCTTGTTATCGTCCCTACCGTCGTTTCTCAATCTCTGCTTTGAGTCGCCGCTTCCCGTGTGCACTTTTTGCGGCATTCAAACTTACTCGACGACGATCTCTCACCATTCTTTCTTGTAC
>OX453273.1:41842617-41862617 GCA_949710005.1 Ricordea florida
CAGTGCACCACACCTACCTAAAGCTCGGGATCCGTAAAGGTATCGGCTCTTTCGAGAAAAGGGGCACAGGACTTCACTTGAATACACACTTTCCCATCTGCTTTGATCTTATTTTATTGATTTTTTTTTTCAATTTTACGTAATAGAGAGGATCCAAAATTTCCCTGCTAGTAGAGGTCTCTCACTGCGTGTGAAAAATGGAAGGAGAGAGACCACTGGGAGCCGCCGATCTGTTCTTTAATGTAGTCGCCGGCCAAATTTGTGGACATAACTGACCAGTTTCCATTAATGACGAATATGCGTGCCTTGCTAAATTGTCCGCTGATATGTTCTAAGCCCAAAGTTGTTATGGCTTTCTCGTGTTTACAAGTTTCGCACTTCGATCACGCCAACCGTCTTTTCCAGTCTCTGCTGGCTTCGCTGGAGTCCGAGGAGAACTGCTTCTGGCGAATGAAGGAGATTGTGGCCCGAGTTCGCTGCAATTCTTTGGAAAAACATTCCGAGTTTTCGTACGCACTGCAAACCGGTTCTGTAGGTTGTGTCACACGTGTCTAATAGTATAGAAGACTAAGCCTACTTTAATAATATGCCATCAGAACCAGAGTGAAACAAAAGCTGGAAAACTGTCAGTGTTCGCAGGCTAATGGGGGAGATAAGCGTTGAATGACGATCCAAACAACACTAACCGCCACGGAAAAACACCATCTATATAATCGCTTCGCTAATACTTTAACTTTAGCAGATCATTTGTTTTCCGCTTATCTGGGTCTTTACGCACTGCTATTTTAGCCAATACAATTTAGGCATCCTATCGAAGGATCACAATGGAAACACTATGTAAACAAGGGCAAAAATAATACCCTGTTTAAGGATCGAGAACCTCTAGAACTATACCCTATCTCTCAGCACATACCTATATAGCCCATATATGGGAGCACCACCCCCCCCCCCCCTCCCCGGTGCATGGCATATGAGCCAAGCCTGGTTCAGTTCAAAGTCTCGGCCATCCTGCCATGATCAGTGAGACAGATTGGCCAATTATCTGTGTATAATTATATGTTGTAGTTCAATTTTATCCTTGGTTTAAATTTTATTTTCTTTTGTTTCAAACTCATTATCATACCTTTACCATACCAGAAAATAAAGGAAAATAAAATTTTAACCAAGGAAAAAATTGAACTAAAACAGATACATTGCTGTGGTTTAAAACTAAACTTGATGCCTAAAAAAGGACTTCTACGTTTAACACAAATTGATGACCAACTTAAGCGAGTTTGAGAGAGTCCCAAAATAAGAGTGTGAAGCCTCTGAAATGTTCTCAAACTGTGTGAAGTGTGTGATGTATTAATGGCTTCTTAAAATAATTTTGAAGAAATAAGTGCAGTTAGAAAGCATTTCAGCAACTAACACCAATTAAAATATTTACAATACTGTAGGTCTTTTGCAATCAACCCACACCATATGAAAGTGACTGAATCATTTATTTAAGTAAACAACACAATCCTGTCAGTCCGGTGCAAAAATTTGATGATGCTATTGGAAATGAAATGCAAGTCCATCCTGGGTAATATGAATTCTTGCACGAATCTCAAATCTGAGTACAGAAACTATCAGTTGTCCTCAAATGTCCTTGTCCCCCTGAGAAAGCAATGAAGATTTAATCATTAGACACAGATAAGAGGTATTGAATGTTTGATGCATAACTAACAAACACAGATAACAAGATAATGACTGTTCACTGCCAAAGTTAGACTTCCTGTACAAATGAACATCCTTAGTAAAGAGATGATGACATCTGGAATTTGGGGGAAGCTACTGTAAAAGTATTGCACTTATTTTGCTTACACCACTCATTTAAACTAATTCTAAACAGCATTTTATAAGTTACAGAAGATACACTTTTCACCAAAAAATTGACTCAGACGCTAAACTTTCCTGTGAACTGATTCAAGGAATAATTTAAATGTCTAAAACAGGTCTTGATACCGCACAAATTACACATATTAAACCCAGCTTTGCAAACTACCGGTACAATGATCCTCCATTGTTTCACAGGTCACTAATTTGCCTCTGCCTGTTCTGTAACAGTAGCTCAGGAACTTTTTACCACTTAATTATGAGTCATATTTTGCTCAACACTGTCAGGGAAAGAAAACTGCCTTATGCTGTAACATTTGAAGAATATTCATCTTCACATACCTATTACCTGTCATTTGGGAATGTCATGATCATATTTACTCTTTATGAAAGGAATCTTCTGTGTAACAACCTTCCAGTCAGTAACGAATAGAAAAACAACTCCAGCGCCCATTGCCCATGCACCCATGGTAGGAAGCCTGCAAAAAGGGGAGAGTAAGCGATAGTCGTCACGTATGAACGTATTATGTTACTATCTTGCGTGACCTCTTTGTCATGCGCCCTAGTATGAGGGGGTTAAAACCCGTTCTCTCCCTTCTGATATAAATCTTACATTTAACTTACTTGCACGAAATGCAAATCCTAAGCAAGTACGTTGTGTGTATGTACATGCAACTTGCAATTGTGGTGTCTCGGTCATTTTAGCGACCTTTCGCGGTTGAACAATTGGCTGATTCCACTTGTGTTCTTAAATCCTCACACCATTTCAGACTTCTGGTCCGTTCTCTTTTCGTATATGATTACGTTTCTTATAGCCTAGTCAGGGTCAAGCTCAAGTTGTAGACACGTACCATACGGCACAATATATATTACGTTCGTCGACCAGTAACAACCACCACCCCATTGAAACGTTGCTTTTTAGAAAAGGAAACATCCCTTACCAATTCTTCCCCGTTTTTGCGTAGAATTTTCCAAGATAAAGTACTTCTGAAATCGATCTTCCGCTCATTTCAATACTCTTCGTCTTATTGTTACAACGGCGAATGTAAGAAAAAAGCTCTGTGTACGCATGTGCTTTGTCTCGCTGTACCAAGTGACTGTCGGCACCAATATGGCGGTCGGATTTCAAGGGCCCCTGAAAGGTCCGTTTTAAAACAATCAAGCGTATTAAAAAGTCCATCATACTCACCAAGTTAGCGGTAGTTCCTTCTTGAAGGTTTTGGCAGACTTCTTTGTGAACTGGGAGGGAAGCTTGTCTACAATGACAGAGTGTTCCCCTGCTAATCCTGAATCCTCGAAGGTTCAAGAGAGTTACCTTAGGTCATCATGTACGCCTTCAAGATTGCACTTCAAGCAGCATTTTCATATCACAAAATTCATCATGGAAGCAGGTAGGTGTGTCTTGTGGAGATGTTGGAATAATAGGAATTTTGGGAATGATTTCCGCACAGGTCCCTACTTCATTATGCATGCTGTAGCCGTACAAGAAATGTTTGCACGCGCACTTCCCAAGACAATGCAACTACAGCATGCATAATGAAGTAGAGACCTGTGAGGAAATCTTACCGAATTTTGTCCAAGGGAACGGTAAACTTTGGAAAACGTCCTTTTGGACTGCAGGACTAGGTTTACGTGTGTTTCCCCATACTTCATCGACATGCAAAAATGTGTTGTTTTCGAAGAACGAAAGAATACAGCGACAGCATGCATCACGAAGTATGGGGTGATACGGAAATGTAGCCGACTGCAGCAGGTTGTGCTCTACGTGTAATTATTAGCCAACCCACGAAAAGTCGATTTACATGTACACTAGAAGTACTGTACTGTATGACGTGGAGAAATGTTGGTTGAACCGAATGAGTTTGTTTGCACAATGGTAAGGCACAATTGTTTAAGCGCAAGTTAATCAGCACTAGGTAGAAGAATTGGAGCAAGAGAATAACTAGGGAGTGAAAAGTTGAAATAACAACAATAATAATAATAATGGTAATAATAATAATATGAAAAAATAATACGATAATAATGCAATGATAATACTAATGGTATGTAATAATAATCACATTTGTACAGCACTTATGCAAAAAGAAGTCCAAGGTACTTAAGGACAGTGTGACTATAAACTAACAGTAGTTGTACAGGAACAGGTATAAAATTACAGTTAAAATTGCTTGGATTAATATATTATATATAGTCATGTAACTACATTTACAAGTACAACTTCAAACCTGCTCCTACCTCCCTCCCTTCAACCTGTCTTTTCTCTTTCTCACCCACCCCTACAAAATGGAAAATGTTGCCCTATTTTTTACTTGTCTTTTTAAGGGTTTACAGTTATAGCTGTTATATGTTATTTGCAAATTTTCATGTTTTATTTGTTAAGGACACAAACTACAGCTCCCTCCAGTAGCTTGTGCATCTGCCTGTGTTTTGTACCATCGCTTCTTCAAACAGTACACACACCGGGACTATGATCCAACCGTAAGTAGCGAATAAAGTAATATAGTTGTGGGATAGACTTGAACCAAAGAATTGCTCTATTCAACAATTTTTCATGTACCCCATTTTAGCTAAGCAGTTTTAAGAGTGATAATTATAACTGTAGCTGTACAATAATATACAAAGTGAAGAAAAGTGAGGATAAAATGGAAGTAGATTTAGGAGAGAAATTTATGCACCCATACCTTCTACCCTCCTTTACCCTTGGCCACCTCACAGAGTAAGTACTCTGAAGATCTAAGTTTGTAATTTTGATTATTTTTTCATGCCTACTGTATGCTGTTTAAGCTGCCTTAAAATGTACAGCTCCTGCAAGTAGTTGTTCAGGTTTAAAAAGCAAGGCTGAATTCTAAAAGTAATACTACAATATTGTTATTGTACACATAGCTTGTAGGAACTACTGCACTGTATCTTGCATCCAAGAGTGAGGAAGTTCTATGCAAACTCAGAGATGTGATCAATGTTTCATACAGGTACACCATAGCTCAAGTCTGGGGTACTTTGATAAAGAAAATGTTTCGTTTGAATTGAATATACAGTTACTAAAAAGTCACAAGCAACCCTCAAGACTCACACAATTTACCATTGTCATTTATAAATGCTGTAATGATTTGCAAGTTGTGTTGACCTTCCTGTGTATACTCATGTGTATTACAGTTTTATGTATACTGTGGTTGTTATACCCCATCTTTGCTATTAAGATACCATTTATGAAGTTCATTACTAAAATATCAAAAGCATAGTTATTAAAAGTGGTTATGGCTTACCGTAGTAGACATACACTGTCCATTCTTTACTGTCTGATAAAACCTAATGCAACGGAAGCTAACATTTTTTGTACTAAACTATTATTAACAAAACCAGTATTGTGGGGATAGTTTCTAAAGAAACTGGTGCTACATCAGTGGGAAATTGAAACACAAGAAATTGAGTAAATCAAACAAGTTGATTAAGTAAGTTATACCACCGTAAGGTAAAAGGGAGGTGCAATTCATTTGCTCCGACAAAGGGCTAATGCTCAAAACGTCAGCATCTCCCTTTTACCTTACAGTGGTATAACTTACTTTATCAACTCGTTTGATTTACCCAATTTCTTGTATAACAAAACCATACTTCAATGTTGTGCTTCTATAACAACCTGGCTGAAGTATGTGTTTTTCCACTGTAAATACTGTATTGTTTTGCAATGGCTGTGTGTCTCTTGTACTGTGCAGGACTTTACACAAAGACAAAGGTCCTTTAGAAGTAGGTTCTTTGTACTGGGAACTGCGGGATAGTTTAGTGAATTGTGAGCTACTCATGTTGAGAACTCTACAGTTTCATGTGGCTTTTGACAATCCACACAAGGTATGCACATCTCCTTCAATACTTGGTATACAATACTAGGATACTAACTATTCGTAGAAGGATTACTTAACTCGGTTACATCATATTGCTTTAGTGTGTTCTAGAACTCTCTAGAAGGAATTTTGCATGACTACGCAAATAATTTATGAATATTAACAGTTCTACAAGCTAAGGTTCTCTTCGTAACAGTTAGGGTTAGGTACATTGCTAAGAATGCTTTGTGTCCTTTGTTTTATGTCAATTGTGTGACTAAAAAATTATATGAAACTGGAGATGAGCCATAATTTTACCCTTGATAACTCAAACTCCTGACTTTTCAAACCAATTTTTATTTCCCTAAAAGGTTTGAGATTCAGGATTCTACAGTATGTGCTTAGGTTTCAAATGAAATCTTAAAGTAATAATATTAATAGGCAGTCAGTCAGTCTGCCAAAATCCCTAATAATGGGTGTATTCTCTTGTTTGTTAAAAGAAAGAAAATAGACATTTGCTAGTAGGGAAGCCAAAAATTAGTCTGTCTGAGAGTACAAAAACAATCCAGCACAAATGCCATTTACTATACATTCCTTTTTACTTGGAGCTGAAACCCTTCAATTAGTATTGTTATCTTCTTTCAATAATTTGAAAAGCTAATTTCTACATGTATTAGTGATCATCAAGACAATATATTTGGAATCTTACAGTCTTGCTAGTGAAACAATAATGATGTACCACTAATTAACAATTATCAGTAGAAGTGATTATAATAATTATAACTTATAATAATTATTACAGTGGTTTCAATAAGCACTGACGTCCAACAAAAAGTGTCAGCTACTTCGATCAGAGACGTTAGCTACTTTTTCCCTAAACTGAAGTAATAAAAGAACAATTCTTTCAAACGAAATTAAAATTTATTCTGATGACCTTGAATGTACTTTTTACCTCAATTTCGAGATCAATATCAGACCTCATTGTGCGCATTCGTGATTTGGTATGATCGCTTTTGAGGCTCGACTCGTCAAGTTGGTCATTTCGTAATTTAAGTCGGTTGCAATGCATCACATCTATTTTTTGGATATAGTCGCACGGTCTACCTACAGTCTTGGGAAGATGTCTGGACACGTCATAAGAAGCTTTTTTCATAAAAGAAGAGTTTGCTCAACTTCATTGTTTTCACTGACTGTGGCCTTCAAATTCCAGGAAATGTATGCAAAAGGCTATTTTTATCTCATCAATATATCACAATGATTGTAAAAATAATAAAATCATTATTGCTGAGAAGAAATCTATGGCGGTCAATTTCCGCCAAAATTCGATCTTTGTATTTTATACTCGACTTGCTGTATTTTATGCTACCCTACACAATGCGACATCCAACTGTGTCTATTGTACATGGTACTTTTTGTTTTTCAAATTCAATATCACCTATTCGTGTTGTCAAATTGACGATTTTCTTCTGTTTTTTATAAAAATGTAAACAATGCAAGTTTCGAATTTCGATGTTTTGTATTCAACATCCAAGTTCATGTATTCGGCTTCGTTCGATATCCTTCCGCAATCCATTGAGAGGGGACATCGCAGGCGCAGCTAATCTCCACCCCATCCCCCGGGAACTGTGGCAAAAAGCCCTCCAGTAGAGTGGAGTAGAGAGAATGATCCTATCCCAGGACGGTCGCGTGTTTGTCTTTTTAAAATGAGCGTTAGGAGGTAGCAAGCAAAGATATGCTCTAACGAGGATATTTTTTAGTGGTACTATGACGAAAATTTCAAATTTTTTTTCCCAGTTTTTTTTAGTGAACTACAATGTTTACGACCAAAAAAAGATAAATTTGTAAAATTTGGATCAGAATACACTATTCTTGTGAAGAAATAGCCCGGGTAAACTTGTCAAAAACACGTCCGCCATTACTCAAATCGCCAACTGGCAAGCCCGCTATTATTTTTATCAGCGGTCTTCTCGTGACGTCATCCAATCAAGACAACACCGCAACGCCATAACAACGCCATATCAAACCTTCAGTATGGCGATGAGTTTTTCTCCTTTGAATCCTCCTTGTTCTTCGTCGGAAAGCGAGTCGGACAACGATTTTGAAACAGAAGAACTCTCAGTGCATCAAGCTGTCGGTTTTCTTCCTTACGACGAAGAACTGGAGCCTTTGGCTACGGAGGAAGAGGCCGCTGAGTACGATGCGACAATAGAGCAACAACAAGAACTAGAAGGACACTATTAAGGACACAATTTATCTTTTTACATGCAGGTTTCTTAGGTCAGTTGGGTATAGACAATTCACACGCCTGCTGTGGGACCATCTTGGAAGTTCAAAGCGCTATCCCGGTAAGATTTCCTCACAGGTCCCTACTTCATTATGCATGCTGTAACCGTACGGTTTCGTTCTCAGAAATGTTTGCACGCGCACTTCCCAAGACAATTCAACTACAGCATGCATAATGAAGTAGGGACCTGTGCGGAAATCTTACCCGCTATCCCTTGCCGTGTTGCGCATACAGTGAGATACGGAAACAGTTTCCAAGTGAGGATGGAAATTATCATGGATTCGAAGACGAGAACACTCATGGTTAAAATAACGGTTTGTGCACACATAAATGCACATGTAGTTGTTTTATTCAAAAGCATCACAAAACTAAATGCAACAAATAATGCTGTGTTTTCTTATTATTGTGTAGTTCCTTAAAATATTCATACCCCCCAAAGAAAGGAATTTTTAACAAGACCCTCCCCCACTGGAATTTCAATCAAGTTTTATACATTTCATTAGTTTTTTGGCCTTTGCAGACCCCCACCTCCAGGAATTTCCGAACTCATCTTCGGGGGAGTATGGATGTTTTCTGTAACTACACCTTTCCAATTTTAAAAATTGTCTGTGTGGGATGTTTACCATCCATCAGCATTGATTTTAATTTTACACCAAAGTGGACTTAATCATACATTCAAAAGATTTTCAGAAAGAATACTTGTTACAGAATACTTTTACATTGATTAATATTAACAAATCTTATTTG
Organism: Ricordea florida; assembly: GCA_949710005.1. Taxonomy (NCBI): domain Eukaryota; kingdom Metazoa; phylum Cnidaria; class Anthozoa; order Corallimorpharia; family Ricordeidae; genus Ricordea; species Ricordea florida. Next base: position 41,851,321 of record OX453273.1, read on the forward strand.
ACAGCATTTTTAAACTTCGGTTTGAACTTCATTGTGTAATTTAGTGTGTTGATTATATAGTACCACTACTTACAAATGTGTGGTTCCAGAAAACATCCATGCCTCCCCCAAAGATGGTATTTGATTATGAACCTCCCACCTCTGCTGGAATTTTCAGTGTTGCTCCATACTTTCCCTTAAACATTTTGGCTTTCGACACCCCCTATGGTACCCCTCTGAATTTCCAATGACCATCCTTGGTGAGGGTGTGGATATTTTCTGGAACCACATAACGAGTAAAATTAAATCACATCTTCATTGCCACTTAACATTTTGTAAATAATATCAATGAACAAGAACCCAAAATGCATATACCAATATATAACATTAATGGAACTGAATAAACATTTCCAATATTGTACTTGTTTTGTTGCCTGCAACCAAACATCTGATCCTTTTAGCCACCTTGGTTCCTTTTCTTAGGGACATGTTCTTTTAGCCACCTTTGGTTCCTTTTCTTAGGGACATGTTACATGTGTTTCTCCATGAAATATCAACACCCCTCTCCTTAAATTTAGCACTTTAGCTTGAGTTTATGCCTTCCTTTTTCAACCAACCTCCTTTCCACCAAACTACCTTTCCTTAAAACTTTGTAAGGATCAGGGTATGGATATTTTCTTAGAGGTGTACTTTATTAAGCACTGTCATTGTTTTGACATCGAGGTCCATGGCCCCTAGTGGGTTTCCCACAAGTTCTGCAATGTGGGACCCTTCTCCCACTAGCAGTTCTCTCGTCAGTTGACATGGGTGGTTGACTTCTAGCCAATTCCTGTTGTAGCTCTTCCTCTGAAATTTGATAAGAAATTGATCATGAGATACTCTAGCTCCAATTCAGTTAAATAATGCTTGAAAATACTCTTCATGCTAGTACAAATTGTAATTTTGTTGACTTCCATTCATAATATTTTTGAACCTCCAAAGGAAATTAACATGGTGCAATAAAAAAAATTAAAAATGTAAACTTTTGGTGTCAGTGATTGGAAGGTTTTAGAAATTAGAGTTCAAGAGAGCTTCATTTCACTGTAGCAGTTTAGATTATATTAATTAAAACTAAATATTGATGCTCCTACTGTACAGAACAAAAAACAGTTATTTTCGTGAACCTTCGTTTCACGGCATAATACCTGTGCATGTTGGTGGGCAAATTACCGTCTCTTTCTGTTTCCTGGCCTGATGCTTTAGGATGGCTTCATCCTTATTTTCCTTCTCCAGCATAGAGTGCAAGAGAGCAGGAACCTCTTGTTTCAGCTCATTCTCTAAGGCCTTTAGTTCTTCCCTCGGTGCACGTGGAGGACCGGATAAAACATCGACTGCTTTACACCATACAGGATATAAAAACGTCACGCTTTAGAGTTTAGTTTTGAAGTAGAGATAAAACGTAAACCAAGGAAATTATATCTGTTAGTTTACTTAACCGATAATAAGTCTTATAAAGTACTGAAAGATCATGCTGAAAAATAAGATTCTTGAAAGGTATGTACAGGTCAATTTACCCGCGAAATACCATATGGAAAACACTCACCATTCGACGGTCACGGCTTGAAGAAGTCGGCTCTTTATCCTTCTTCTTCCATATTGTCGGAACAGAAAATGGCTGGAGGCGTTTCATCGAACCTCCGACATGAATCGTCCTGGCGAAACAATCCTCCGTAAAGTGCTCCGAGCAAACGACAAAACGGCCTGGAGGATCGAAGTTTGCCCGGTGAGCGGAGACGAATCTCTTCCATTGAGCTCTAAAACTTGGGATTACAGGGGAATTGTGGAGCGAAATTCCCGCTTTAGGGTTGGAAGTATTGCTGCAACCCTGCACAACACAACGACTAGACGGCATAATCTTTCCCAAGGCAAACTTACACAGAAAAACACGACGAACGCGCAGCTCACACTCCCCTTCTGCATACTAAAGTAGCCATGTTTATTTTGATGTCTTGATTGGATGACGTCACTTCCTCCCTCCACCCAACTCTCTCTTTTGAACTCGGCCATTTTTGAATTGGGTAATGGCGGGCAACCGAATCGAGAATTCGTGGTTAAAAAAGTCAGACTTCCCGTCGCAGTCAAAGCTTAAGATTTGGCGTGGTAGATACCTACAATACATACTTTCGAAATATGAAAAGAAAAGGTAAGGTGACTTTTTGATCATAGTACCACTTTAAGGATTTACCTTTCTTAAAAGATATGATGGGTGGATCTTTGAATATTTTTTTGAGTAGTCGTTGTTCCTGTATGATGTGCCATTTTTTCATTAAAATTTGTTTGATGTTTTGCACTGCTGGTTCATATTGTGTGACAAAAGGCAAAAACCATGAGGTTGTCAAGAGGCCTGTAGTTGTTTTGATCGTTGATTTGGATGTGGCCCTCTTGAATCTTGTGTATTGTATTCATGACAACAGTGGTGTTTCCCTTGTTCGCTTTGTTAAGGTTTATTTCTTTGTGTTTTAATTCATTTAATGCTTTTCGTTCGTTGCGTGACAAGTTATGTTTAGGCTTAGTTATCTTTATCTCAGCCAGATCCGTTTTCACTTCTTCTAAAAAGCTCTCCAGGGCAACTGATTTTTGAACTGGTGGGTTCCAGTTAGATTTTACGTGGAAAGGGTGAACTTCTTTGCGTTTCCTGTGAAACATATATTTAAGACGCATTCGTCTTTCAAAATGTTGAAAATTCTGCAGTAATATTGCTGCCGGATCTTGTTTGTGTTAGGTATGTTCACCGGAATAAATTTCAATCCCCTGGAGATCACTTTAGTTTGGAAATAAGTGAGGTTTTTATTTGCGAGCTCGATTGACCAGAAGCAAAAACTGATCCGTTTTGGTCCTCCTTATTTGTTTGGTGTGAGGCTAAGTTTGTAGGTTTGTTTCTGCGTTCTTTTCGCTTTTTCGTGTCTCTTTGGGTTTTCGTGTAGTTATTTGACTCTTTACTTGGGTTTTCCCCACCCTTGGTGGTGTTGACACATTTACCAGACACATGTGAGTACTCTTTACAATCTTTATTCAATTCTAACATCATTTGGTCTACTTCAGTTTTTAGTTTTTCAAGCTTTTTAAGTTTATCAGGCTCATCCCCGGTGTAATAACCACAGCTGACGTCACAGGACTGATAATCAAGTAATGTTGACGAGCCACACGTTATGTCACATGATACACAACTGTACAATCAGAGAATGATAATAAAGCAATATTAAAAACGTTAGTTGGGCCACTTGGGTCACTTGGGTCAGCTGGGCCACTTGGGCCAGTTGGGTCAGTTGGGCCAGTTGGGTCACTTGGGCCACATGGGTCAGTTGGGCCAGTTGGGCCACATGGGTCAGTTGGGTCAGTTGGGCCACATGGGTCAGTTGGGCCAGTTGGGTCACTTGGGCCACATGGGTCAGTTGGGCCAGTTGGGTCACTTGGGCCAGTTGGGTCACTTGGGTCAGTTGGGCCAGTTGGGTCACTTGGGCCAGTTGGGTCAGTTGGATCACATGGGCCAGTTGGGTCACTTGTGCCACTTGGGTCACTTGGGCCAGTTGGGTCACTTGGGCCAGTACATTTCAGTACACACATTTCGTTTCCTGCCACCCACCAGGGGTCAGTAAAGGCTTCATCAAAGGCGAAGCACTTAAGCTGCTTCGAACTAACTTCAAAAAATACTTTTGAAGAGAATATTGTAGCATTCAGATCATGCCTTTACGCGAGAGGGTATCCAGATAATCTGGTAAATAAAGTCCTCTCAGAAGTGAAATTCGAAGAGAGAAAGTCGGCTCTTCAACAAAATACAAGAACGCACAATAGGGTATTCTTCCTTTGTCACACAATACCACCCAGCGGTGCCTCATCTAAAGAAAATCTTATTGAGCGGGTGGCATTTTTAAAATACGGGATCAACCTTTACTGGGTGAGATTGACAAAGAGCCTCCCATCATATCGTACAAAAGAGGAAAATCGCTCAAAGACATATCGTGAGATCCAAACTCTAAAGGAAAAGAAACCACACTTGCGAACAGCGGGAGTCGTGTAGGCCTGTCACAACTATTTTTAAATCTGTGATTGATACCAGACAGTGCTCCGTCCTGCGTCGCACGAGAATATCTAACTAACAGCATGTACAAGATCTACCAGTACAAAGATTTTTGCGCTCGAAATCCACAGATAAGCAATCCCAATACGTCCACTTTTTAGGGACGCAAGACTACACTTGTGCAAACCCACAAGAGCTACTATCTGTGCAAAAGGAAACTAAACATGCTCAGGAAATCCGAAAACAACCCAACCCTCGGATCGAAACTACACTTACACCATTGGTTTACATGATAAGAAGCCAATAAGAAGCCAGGATTTTCGATCCTTCCTACGAGTACAAAAACGGCAAAAGAACTCACTTCCTACGGAGAGAATCAGAAATTCCTGTCACTCCACGTCAGCTACAGAAAAAATATAGGAGCAACTGACGAGGTTCACTATAGAACCGAAACTGCAGTATTGCTTGAGAATTACTATGGAGAACATACTAAATAGCGATGGTAACCTCTTGCCGGATCCATCACCAACAAAAAGTAGCGATAGCGATGTAGAACTGAGCGAGGAAGAGACGAACATGCCAGGAACGCCTCTTTCAGAAATGATCCAAAGTTCTCAAGGAAGCATCCCTAATACTCAAACGCTAAGAGAAAGCCGCAAATGTAACCACGAAACGCGGGAAGGAAAAGCTGACATACGTGACAGACCCAGAAAGCGTCAACGCTCTGACGAAACAAGAGTACCTAGCGGAGCCGCTCCTCCAAATACCCGCTCCGCAGACCGTACTGAGCTGGCTGGGAAATTTCCGTTTGAGCCAGAACCTTGCTAGCTTTTTTCTGAAATACCTATAAACTTGCTCGCATATTGAATTAAAACATAAAAACTTGCTGGGAAAAGAATGGGATGCTTTATTTCTAGCTGACCTGCAGCCTTTTGCAGTGCTCTCTAGCTAGAGATCTCTAATCATGTACTGATTTAGGAGTCATGTCACACACCAATATGACAAATCCAGGCTACAGATAACAAAAACTCAAATTAGATGTTGGCGAAAAGCAACTTCTAAATAAATTTCCTGGCTGGCAGATCTGAAAAGTCAAAATAAGCCGCTGGCAAAACAACGCAATAAAAATCCTGGCTGGGAGTTTTTCCTTGGAATTGAAAGCTTGCTGGCAACAACTGAGTAAATAGGCCTTTGCGTGCTGGCTAAAATAATTGAATAACCGTTGCTTGCTGGCAGTGAGGAGCGGCTCTTTTTTTCCCACGCTAGTTAATTATTAACCAAAAACGACTCCGCAGATTGCAAAACATCGTAACATGCAATAAAACACCTTTCTAGAAAAAACATTCGTTGAGCACTCCTGACGAAAAGACCGCCATGCAGATGTCAATAAGAGAATCTGAAGAATCTATTGCCATACTACAGGAACATTGACACAAATATACTTGCTCTAGAACACTGATATACAGTACCCGGGTAAAGATCAGGCCAGGTCCAGAATTTAAGTCTGACATCTGTAAGATAAGAAAAGACGCAGAGCATAAACTGCTAGGAGCGTTAAAGAAATTCAACTACCGTAGCGTAGAGATAATCAAACTGAAACTTAGAGAACTTGAGCGAAAGTCGCGTTCTAGAATTGTACCTAGTACATCGAATGACAATGAGCGACACCGTGTTAAGAACAGAGAGATCAATGTGACAGCTAATGTACTCATCCGGCTCGAGTGAATCTTACCCTTGTTTGTTGTCTGAGTATACACAGAGATCTGACAGGGGGGAAGAACACAGAAAATAAGAAGTAAGAAACACAATACGCAAAGAAAAACAGCACGCCAGGAGCGCCATAGAAGTACATTCGAGCCGAACAAACAATACATAAAGAACCTCTGCAATACAAAACTCACAACTGATCAGACCAATCTACTTTCAAAGGAGCTAAAGTTTATCCCTACACCCGTGACAAAAGAAAATAAAATCAGGCATCAACTGATGCGACATTTTAATCATTTTGCGAGACGAATGCGTTTCCGATATACGTATCACGGAGAGAATAGCGAACCACACCCCTTCCATGTTAAATCAAACTGGGACCCAGTACCAGTTCAACCAGCAGTTACACTAGAAAGCTACCTAGAAGAGGTTAAGTCACAACTCGCTGAAATAGAGATTGCTAAGCCAAAGAACAACCTGCCTCAAAATGAACTCAAAGCGATCAAAGAGCTAAGAGATAACCCTGAAGTCAACCTCAAAAAGGCAGATAAGGGCTCCACTACAGTCATTATGAACAAACATGATAAAATTGCAGAGGGTCAGATCCAGCCGGAAACCATGAAGATAACTACAGACCCCTCGCAACACCTATGGTGGAAGAAACTTCTGCTAGGGTTGAGTAACTTAAACAAACAGCAAATCCACCGCGTATTCCAGAACTACATACCCCCACAAAGATTCATAAAGCTAACCCCGTCGGTAGACCTATCATATCGCACTGAGAAGGCCCGACTGAACGTTTGTCATCATTTGTATATAGTCTACTTCAGCCTGTGGGTAAGTGCTAAGCTACAAAATTCGTATCTAAAAAATACGACAGACTCTGCAGGGTCAAATGATGATGGCCGTTTTTGATCACCGCGGATAATCATACCATGTTGCAACCATAAATTACCCGTCGATTCCGAAGAATAAATGCTCAAAAAAAATCGAAGACATTTGTAGCTTGCTTCCGAAATTGGATACTGGTAATATGAGGAGATAACACTGTTGAACACCAACAAAAGCACTAAATATTGGGTACGATACATCACGACAAAGAAAGACTAACGTGTGCAATCACTGGCGACGGTCAGCGGTGGCTGACTCGTTAATAATGACTTTTGAATGGCTGTCATTCCCAGAGTATTTTGAAGGAAAGGGTCAAGGAAAGGAGGCAGGAAGGCGGTGCTGCCGCTGTACAATATGGTCGTGGAAAATAATTTTGATAGAGGTTCCAAGTCCAAAACTGGCCCAACTGACTTTAACTGTCCCCAAGTGACCCAACTGGCCCAAGTGACCCAACTGACTCAACTAACCCAAGTGGCCCAACTGACACAAGTGACCCAACTAACCCAAGTGACCCAACTGGCCCAACTAACCCAAGTGACCCAACTGGCCCAAGTGACCCATATAGCCCAAGTGACCCAACTGGCCCAACTGACCCATGTGGCCCAAGTGACCCAACTGGCCCAACTGACCCATGTGGCCCAAGTGACCCAACTGGCCCAACTGGCCCAACTGACCCATATAGCCCAAGTGGCCCAACTGACCCAACTGGCCCAACTGACCCATGTGGCCCAACTGACCCAACTGGCCCAACTGACCCAACTGGCCCATGTGGCCCAACTGGCCCAACTGACCCATGTGGCCCAACTGACCCAACTGACCCAACTGGCCCAACTAGCCCAAGTGGCCCAAGTGACCCAGCTGGCCCAAGTGACCCAAGTGGCCCAACTAACCCAAGTGGCCCTTGAAGACGTTTTTAATATTGCTTTATTATCATTCTCTGATTGTACAGTTGTGTATCATGTGACATAACGTGTGGCTCGTCAACATTACTTGATTATCAGTCCTGTGACGTCAGCTGTGGTTATTACACCGGGGATGAGCCGTTTATCACTGCGGCTAACCGCCGTTGGCAGGGTAGCTCTGGATTTGTAACCCTTGGTTTCTGAACCGCTTTCACTTGAACGGCGGGCCTTATATTTTTTAGACGGCGGTAGTGAAATCTTGTTAGAGCGCGGATGAAACCTTGCTCTGCTGTCTCTTTGACTGTCCTTATGTCTCTTAAAATCTGTCACGCCTTGCTACCTCCTACTAGTATTCAAATAAATCAATCATTTCATTTTCGAATTAAACATGCTAATATCTCGGAAGTAATCAAAATATCTAATTTATTTATGAACATTTCAATGTAGGTAAGCACAATGTATGACAATAAAAATAGTTACTTAATTCATTCCGTTACCATTTCACTGTAATGTTGTGTTGCGTTTGTTCCACAATCTACGAACCGCCATGTTGAAAAGACAAACATGCGACCGTCATCGGGTAGGATCATTCTCCCTACTCCACTCTACTGAGGGCTTTTTGCCACAGTTCCCGGGGGGATGGGGGTGGAGATTAGCTGCGCCTGCGATGTCCTCTCTCAATGGATTGCGGAAAGATGTCGAACGAAGCCGAATACATGAACTTGGATGTTGAATACAAAACATCGCAAGTCGAAACTTGCATTGTTTACATTTTTATAAAAAAACAGAAGAAAATCGCCAATTTGACAACACGAATAGGTGATATTGAATTTGAAAAACAAAAAGTACCATGTACAATAGACACAGTTGGATGTCGCATTGTGTAAGGTAGCATAAAATACAGCAAGTCGAGTATAAAATACAAAGATCGAATTTTGGCGGAAATTGACCGCCATAGAAATCATCCCTATTTTTATACACAATTTGGTGTCCATGCCCAGAATGCTGGAAATAGTGGTTCAAACCTTCCAGATTTCAAATTTTTTCAGACCCCTCCCTTGCTATAAATACCGTCACCTATTCTACTCCAACTCTTTGCCTACTTCAAATTTTATTGAAACCCCTGTTATGATTATTAATATAATTATTAATAATTAGTAGTTTGCTTAGACTTGTAACTTAATATTTGATACTTTGTCAACTTTTCTTTATTTCATGACAGTACCTTCTTCACTATTTGAATTCACTTGAAGATTGGGCAGACAGCAATACATGGAACCCATGTCCTGTCAGTCAGCTAAGCTGGAGTCTGTTGCAAGACAGTTTTCACAGCACAGTGTGTCTACAGTACAGCCCATCACATGTGGCTATATCAGTGATCTTCTTTGCACTGATGTGCCTTGGTGTTACAATTCCATCACAAGGAGCACAGCACTCTTGGTGGAAGGTCAGACTTGCAGTAATAATGACAATACTTTTTATTATGTTTATCAATGTACACATTTGAATAATAAATTAATTATATGGTACATAAATTTATTATAATTATGGTACATAATTAAAATGTGTTTATAGTCTCTTTGTATATGGATTGGGAGATTGCAAGAAACTGAAATGCTACAATGACAGTTTTGGAAAGTAGCCATTTTGTGTTAGCAACCAGATAGATACCAGTGTTTAATTCCAGGAAGTGTTATCTCAGTCAACAGTACTGATTATGTGAGGTTAAATTTTCTGTTACATTTCTAATGACAGTCCAAAATTTATATAGTTGTGATTTATTTCATATAAAGCTACAATCATTTTTGCATTGTTTATCCTAGAATTGACTGACCCAATGAGTTCCTTATATTTTCAATGAAAAAAATATGTCTATTGTTATAAGTTGATTGTGAACTTTGTTTTCTTCCACAGGCTTTGTGCCCTACAATAACAGAGGAAGAACTCAAGAAAATAATAAAAGATATGATTGAGTTTTATTTACATGAAAACAAAGTCATGTAAAAAAATGTTGACATAATGAATGAAATTCTGCCTTTTCTCTACTGATTTGTCCCTTCATTAGCATACAGTATTTATAACAAGGTGATCTGTATCACATTCTCAGACCTGGGGTAGTTGACATACATGTCTAATTAATTAAATATAATAAAAAATAATGAAAATGATAATAATTACTAGTACAGTTACTTATTGAACAAGTAAAGTGATTTTTATAAATTAAGTTTGTGAGTTACAGACAAAAGTGAAGATACAACAGAAGACAATTTGAAAATTCTTCCCCATCCCGTTCTAACAGTTTTCACCATATCAGGCCGGTTGTGTGAATACACCAGCTACTTCTCACTGCTGAAATTTCTTTTACAAAATTGTGATGCACGATAAGTTGAAAATCAAACCCTGTATCATGGTATGCCTGTAGTTGTACCAGTCATGCAGACTGCCTTGCTCTCATTATTAACCTGTTATTGTTACTGTGGCGACAATTTTAATTATCAAGTAAATAACTTAATCTGAATGAAAAGTAGTGTGCTTGTAGGTGCCAGATTTTCATCCCAGCTCTTGTCTGTCTTCAAAGTCTTCTGTTTCAAGATCTGGAGTGTCTGAACCCATGTTCTTATCCAAACGCAAAAATACGAAATTTAGTACTGACAGTAACAATGTAATCACAGTTATTACATGACATGCACTTTGTGACTCATTGTTTGTGTTAGTTCTGCTGCTCTTTAAATGTGCTCAAGCATACACAGTTATAGAGATTCTTGTCATGTCAAGCCAAGTACATCCAGTTTGTAAACAGTCACTCGTCCAAAGAAGTCTGTACTGCTTGTAAATAAAATCTTCAAGACCTTCATTTTCTTTGCACTTGTGACAGGAAAAATCTTAATCATGTCAAGGCCAAATCATGAATGTAAACAAATTGTAGACAACAGTCATAGGATTCTGGCTAATTTTTTAATTGATAAAATCCCAATTGGATGCAAAAGAATTTACTAAAGCAAATGTATTTTTCAAGCAAACATACTCAACGAAATACATAAAAATTATGATAATAAAGACTTTATGTATACAGGGTAGCACGTAATAGCCACGTCCCCTTCTTTTTTCAAACAGTGTTGTGGGATCTTTAACATCTTTTTTTGTCCTTATCCGAGATATGTATATGGCATATACATATGGCAGACTACCAGAAATAGATGATGCAGAGATCTTCAACTTCAAGGGTTAAGGGTAGTGTACATGTAAGTAAGCATAAAAGGATACTTGTAAATTATTAATATCATCAGGATAAAACTCATAGAAAGGAGATAAGCTGCTTGATGATGGTCCTCCTTCCAGACTGCACTCTTTCCCAACAAATCCTCCCTGAAACTGAAGTTGAATCTCCTTCACTTGACATTCAGTAGGAAATTCCAACATAACAAACTGTGGCGATCCCTGTAAAAGAGAACATTTGTAGCTGATACTCCACTATGCAAGTACAGTTCATGTAGGTATCTCTCCTCCAAGAGGATGTGTCAAGAAGTCATTCAGGGCTTCTAATGGTCAGTCGAGTCTGACAAAAGGAAGAGATCTATAAGCCCTTTCACTCCCAAGATCTGAACAGCAATTCTCCTTAACAAGTGCCATACACCTTATTTACCAGTTTAGAGAATTTGGTATTAAATCAAATCAGTGCATGGACCTCAGGTTGATCCCCTGCCCAGTTCTCATCATTATTTTCTTAGTATTCAGAGAGGAAAAACTCATAAGAATCAAAA
>OX453273.1:41867617-41927617 GCA_949710005.1 Ricordea florida
AGGAATTCCTAAGAATTCCTAGGAATTTCTAGGAATTTGAGGTGTGAATTTTCACAGTAAATTTGGACTTGGAATTCCTAGGAATTCTTAGGAATTCCCAGTTTAACTAGTTCTCACTTGGAATTCCTAGGAATTCCTAGGAATTCCAAGCTCTATGAAAGTCTACTTTGGATTCCTAAAAATTCTTAGAAATTCCCAGGAATTTCTAAGAATAGTTGGGAATCTCTTGGAATAATTGGGAGTTTCTTGGAATAATTGGGAATCTCTTGGAATAATTGGGAATTTCTTGGAATAATTGGGAATTTCGTGGAATCTGTGAGAAAAATAAGGAATATTTCCAGGTATAGCTGAGAATAGCTGGGAATTTCTTCAATTTATAAGAAAACCAACTAGATTTTCACTGCTGCTGTTAAATAGCTAAGCATATCAGAAATGTAGGCTCAATCTAGACACTTCAGAACATCCCTCACTGCCCAAAAGTAAGAATAGTTCTGAGAACACAGAAAGAAGTGAACTATTTTTATGTTCATATTAAATTTGACTTAAAAAATTTCGTAATACTTATTTGTTTGGAATGGGCTGCTTTAAGAAACATCTTACTGAAAAAATTATGAGTGAGAACACAAAAGGAAAATGGGCATCTTTAAACAACTTCAAGTAATCTCAATGGCACCATTTTTTGTTCGGTCGTGACATCCAAAAGTAAAAAAGAAGACGCATTTAAAACAATTGCCGGGTCTTCAGGTCACATTCTACACTGGTCAAGAGTACAGGCCGGAGGTCACTGGTCAAGAGTACAGGCCGGAGGTCACTGCTCCATCGATAAATTACCAAACCACACAGATTCTCTTCTATCTAATAGAGCATTTTGTTTAAAGATTGGAAAACACTTTTAATGCTGTTCACTTATAATAATATTATCAGTTTCATGGTGACCTGTACTCTGACCTTTGGAAAAGCGACCTGTATTTTAGACCCTCCGTTAAACAATACAGTACAATGCAGCGCATTAGAAATGTTTAAACAGAATATTGAGATCTTAAGTGCACTTTCCAAATACCATTAAGACGATCGCTTTGTATAGCATGCTTGAATTTTTACCGAACAGGACTTCTACATGCCTTGTTTGATATTGTCGTTGCTGCTGTTCTATACTAGCTGTCCTTCCCTGACAATGCTGACACACTGTCTTCACGATCCCACTGAACCACAAGATAAACCATCTTGACCAGTAATTAAGTGTACTGAGTGGAAATACTTTGAATAAAGTGTGAAGCTTGAACGAACAAGCGATGAACCGGCCAACGGAAACTCAAAATAGAGCGCCAAACGGAAATAAGCGGTCCTTTTGTCGGCGAGCACCACAGGGATTGACGCACGTAAAACGTTAAAACGATGTGATTGGTTCAGTCCAATGTTTCAAGAGAGTATCCGCTGACAAGCTATAACCGCTGTCTTTGAAGTACTGCATATGTCGGAGACCAGTCAGATCGATCCGGTATAATGACGGATTTTAAGGGGAATTGTTGTGATGTAGATTTAAAATGAATTGAGATGGATTCCGCCGAAGAAACACAAACGCTTTATGAACAAGTCGACGAAGGAAATAAGACAAATGTTCTATATGATTCCGAAGATTGTTCAGACTGCAAACGATCGAGAGTCACTTGAAAACAACATACATGGGCAAGGTGAGAGTCATTAACTTCTGTTAATGGACGGAAGAGGTGATCTAGCTTATCACCGGACAGCACGATTTGCCATTTAATGCATCAAATCTTCGATGGCAGAGTGCACTTTGTCGCAGAGTAAACAAAAGTTTTTGGGTGAAGTTTAAAATCCACATTTTTCAAAACTTTATAATTTGTGATGCTGTACGACTGTAATCCTAAAGTTGCTTTTCTCCTTTATTAAACGGTTTCTATAAAAGTGGAAGCATTCTTTGTGGCTTTTTATTCAAGTGCTGCACCTAACAAACTTGACTGTTATAATTACTAGTTCCTTATATTAAGGACACTTTTAAATGAAAGGTGTTATTTTTGTTGTTTTTACTACAGCGGTTCAGTGTGCAAAAGAAAATTTTAAAGTTTTGGAATTATTAAGAATTCCTAGGAATTCCCATAAATTCTCATTGGTGTTTAGCAATTCCCAATAATTCCCAAAAATTCCAATGACAGTTTCCTTTAAACTTGGAATTTTTGGGAATTCCTAAGAATTCCCAAAAATTCCCACTGGTGTTTTCACCTATTCCCACATATTCCCAGAAATTCCAAGGTTTTTTATCTTTGCTCATTTGCATGTCTTGGAATAACTTGGAATTCCTAGGAATTCCCAGAACTCTGGGAATTTATTTCGCAAGGGAACATCCATGTGCTATGCCTTAAGTTAACTACTAAATGCAAATACATGTAAGCATGCTATAATTTTCTAAATGCTTCAGTAAACATTTAAACTGCAGTGCCAAGAGCCAATTAAAAACAATCGCTGTCTCATCTGCATTTCAAATGCAATCTAAGTACCACTGCTAGTGTAGTAAGAGAGGAGGAATGTAAAATCCAAGATTGCATGCCTTATTTGCAACAAGGAGTCAATTCTATTAATGTATGACCTTTTGGTTAAACACTTTTGTTAGAGGAAAGCTTAAAGACACAATCTTAGACTGGGAAGGTGCCTTGCCATACAAAGATCTTGTGGCAGCTGAACAACACTCAAGGTTAGTATAGGCGTGAGTTGTATATAAAACATATAGCTTTAAAGGGCAAGAACACATAAAGTTGTATGAAAAGTAGATTCCACTTTGTTGTTCTTTCTGTACATTTAATAATTATCAAGAAGCAAAACTGCACATTGTATAACCATGCTGATTAACAACCCAGTATCCAGAAGCAAGATTACTGTATGGTAGTGTATATGGGTATGCTCTTTTAAATTTGTGCCGCTTCAACTTACAGAATAAGAATAACTTAAGAATTGGGTGATTTAATATTGAAATTTCTCAAGAATGTAATGAGAAATTTACAAAAATAACTAATTACAGTCTATTTTACAACTCCAAAGCTTCACAATGGTGTAATGGGGAAAAAATATGGTTTTTGGACGTCAGTTTAATTATTATTGGTGGCTACCACCAACCTGGAGAAACTGCAAAATGACAATAAGTGATTCAATTGTGCTCAGTCATTTCTACATTTTTGTCCAATATAAGTGTATACTGGATGTGTATATTCACAAACAAGTAAAAAGTGTTTCATGGCAGCATGTGAGATGCACAGATCTGCATTTGTTTCTCTTCCAGTTTTCATAGAACAAGAGATCATAACGGTTTGTCCCTTATGTTCTCAAGATTGCATAGCATAAACATTTTACCACAATTGCTACTAATCTCGCAATCTGATTGGCTAATTTACCGTTGTCAATAAGAGTCTAGACAACGCTGCTCGCGTCAGTGTGTCACGCAAAGCAATAGCCAATCAGAAACGCTCATTTTGGAGAATAAATCAATTAGATTGGGAGAAAGTTATAGACAACGCATGCTCTTTCTTTGTGTCACGATCTTGGTCACACTCTGAAGAAAACATTTGCTTTGACGTTTTTTAACGTGGTTATTGTGGTAAAAAGCAAATCGAATGTGGTCAAGCGTTGTCTGTTCTCTTACACTGCGTCATCACAGTGGTCAAATTTTGACCACTGTGATGACGCGAACTCGTTGTCGATAAGAGTACAGACAACGCTAAATTCCATTCGATTTGTTAATTTTATTTAGCAAGAAGTTGTGTGCTACCACTGGGTATTTTTTCTGAGTCAGTTTTCACACTGGACTCAAACCATTACAAGTCTTACAACTCGATTATCATTGTCATTATCACAATCATTCATTGTCACAAACTATTATTTAATTAATAAATGTTTGGGTGTTGCTTTGTTGTCCTTTGCTTGTAGACAAGCTGATCTTTCAGTGTGTCTTGGCACATCACTCCAAATTCAGCCCAGTGGTAACCTGCCAGTTCTTACTATCAAAAATGGTGGAAAGTTGGTCGTTGTGAATCTGCAGAAAACACGGCATGTGAGTACAGACTCTAGTGATTTCAAAAACACAATACATTGCCGTGCAAGGAATGCAATGTGGTGCAGTAAGTGTGAATCTACCGCCGACTGACCGGGTTATATCGCAAATATATAGCTAGAGTGAACAATAGGGCCGTTCCAGAACCAGTGCGAAGAGGATGACATCATCATTTATCTACCAATGAAAAGCCACCGACTTGTAAGCGGTTCAGGTAAACCTGTTCGTAACCCGTCAAGCCAGCTTTTATATCCCCTGGCCAACGCAAAATAAAAAACAAAATTGATTGAAGCAGTTCGTAAAATAATCCAAAGGGACTCAAGTGACTTAAATTAAAGCAATTATGTTACTAGCAATGAATTATAACAGTATGAAATAAAAATGTGTCGTTAATTACATTGATGCCAAAGTCCGTTTCACAAATTGTAAAAGAGCGTCACACCAGTGTCGCTGTCAATGACAAATATGGATTTATTAACAAGTTAATAAGGTTAGTTGTAGGACCATAAGATTAAAAAACAGTCCTTCGTGGAAGCTGGCGTAGCAAAATGACTTTTGATTTGCTGCTAATCGACTCCGACGTTTATCGAAACAAGTTTGTAGTAAAACGACTTTGAAGAAAAACGACTTTGTACCCAAAAGATTTTGTAGCCAAACGAAGTTGTAGTCAAACGACGTTGTAGCCAAACGACGTTGTAGTCAAACGACGTTGTAGCCAAACGACGTTGTAGCCAAACGGCGTTGTAGCCAAACGACGTTGTAGTCAAACGACGTTGTAGTCAAACGACGTTGTAGTCAAACGACGTTGTAGTCAAACGACTTTGTAGCCAAACGACGTTGTAGCCAAACGACGTTGTAGCCAAACGACGTTGTAGCCAAACGACGTTGTAGCCAAACGACGTTGTAGTCAAACGACGTTGTAGTCAAACGACGTTGTAGCCAAACGACTTTTTAGTCAAACGAATTTGTAGTCAAACGACTTTGTAGCCAAACGACGTTGTAGTCAAACGACTTTGTAACCAAACGACTTTGTAGTCAAACGGGTATCCAAGTCGATTAGCCCCCAGTTAGTCGATTAGCCCCCAAACTAGACGGCAATTAGCCCCTAACGGAGATCTGTTTTCGACTTAGTAGATTACTCTTTCGCTGCAGGTTTTTCTTCGTCTTACTCATACATGGAATTGAAGATTGTTCGTTTGTTCGTTGGTTGACCGGGTTTCCTTCCTTCACTCTTTGATTTTTCAAAATAAGTAATAGCCACAAACTTACAAGATACAGATCTAATCGATCAGATCAGCCGATTTGTCTCGACTACAATAGGCTACTATTTCATCAACATTAAAAGTTTGATTCGTGGACCATCCCAGGTTTGTTAGAATGCCCATGTAGTAAGTTAGATCGCAAGTGTGTTTGATAATAGATAATTTATTTGACGGCTAATCGACTCTTAGTTTGGGGGCTAATCGACCTACAACCGTCAAACGACTTTGAAGTCAAGCGACGTTGTATTTTGTAATATTAGTATCAGTATTAGTATCAGTATAAGTATCAGTATTAGTATCAGTATTAGTATTAGTATTACAGTTGTAGTAACTCTCATTGTTCTTCTCGAAGTTCTTTACCGAAAACTGGTCGATTTGTTGTTAAACGTTCATCCATTCGCAAACAAATAGTTCATTGACGAGTTTGATGAGCTGTTTTTAGTCCTATACCATCATCTTTTAACACTTTTTCACTAAATGCAAAACCTTTGCTTCGTTCGTGAAATTAAATGTAGGAATTGTCATCAAAACGCAGTCACTTAAAACTATAGCATATTGCATCCATATTCATAAAGAAGCACTTGTTGAATCATGCGTTTCACTGATGTGCAACGTTCCAACCAGTATGTTTTATGTCATTTAAGCCTGGTTTTCACTACGACGCAAGTATAAGCAAATAAAAACAAAGAAAAACGTGTCCTGTGGGGCTTTAGAAGACAAAAGGACGGTGTTTTTCTTTGTTTGTTTCTTTGTCTTTACTTTGCTTATGCTTGGTCTTATGTCGATGTCTTATGCTTGTGTCGATGTCTAATGTCAAACGCTTGACTTCATTCCTTTGTGTTCTCCTTTGTTTTCTGCTAATCCTTATGCTTGCGTCGTAGTGAAAACCAGGCCAAATAGTCGAACTTCGCTATCTCGAACTCTCAGGGGAGACGAAAAATAGTCCGAGATAGCGGGACCACAAGATAACTGATGGTAAATGACTGAAATCCAAGGGAAATGAGTTGGAGTTCGAGATCACGGGGAGGTCGAGAAAGCGAGTCTCCACTGTATAGCTCTGTTATTCGGTTTTGCCAGTCATTTTACTTTCAATTATGTTTCTTGTGATTCATGTTGCCATAAAAAGGAGTTGTACGGTTTCAGCTCTGTGAGTTCCGCCATTCTCTCATAAACGGGCTTGAACGGTTTTCAAATTTTTGGAGATTATCCAAAAAACGTCGGTGGTTTTTCATTAGTAGGTGATGATACCGTCCGGCCCTCATTGTTTCGTGATGATGTCAATGCCTTCTTATTGGTTCTAGCCTTGGTCTCATTGTTCTCTATAGCTATATCTTTGAGATACCACCCGGTCGGTTGGTGGAAGATTCACAACAGTCACTCGTCCAACCTACCCTCTGGTGTTGTACCACCGTGGTAGTATTTAAGGAGTGCTGACGTCTCGAGCTTTACCCCTTCGTCCGAGCTGTGTTTCTATTTCCAACCGACGCAACACCAAGAGCAATAAAAATCACTCCAAACATTATTATAATATGGTGAGGTAGGCTTGAGGAGAGTCCGAGCGTTCTGATCAGTTCTTCTTTTGTCAGAATTTTGCCATATGGACTGTTTCCATGGAAACGTTCATGTGCCTTTTATTTTTGGTCTACAAAGCCAGCATGTTCAAAATTTGCGAATAACACATGTCAATATTTTTTTTTCGCAAAGAAACTACTTAATCACGAGGTGCGTTTTATTTTTTGCGTTTTGCTTTATTCGGAAGTGCGTTTTAACAGAAGAATAAGCAAGAATGATGCGACTACCATAAAATTAACTACTCACTAACCTAGCTTGCGCGGTTAGTGAGACTTTACTAATACCGCCGGTCCTCCGTGTTTTCTATAACTGAACCCGTTTGTGCAAGATATTTTAAAACAATACAATGCCAATCTCTTGTTTATTAAATAACTTTTTACAGCCCTTGTTGTTAGTACGACCATACTAGTCTCTAGCCTGCACAGCAAGCAAGCGTTTCCGTGTGGCTTTTGAGCGCTTGAAACAAGCCGATTTCCGAAATTTGGATGCGCGCGGAATGGGGCCCATCCATCACGTGACGAGCCACACGGTTGTGAAGGAGAGTACGACAATGCCTATTTTTCCTTTTCTATTTTCCTGCCCCACAGGACAAGAAAGCCGCTCTAATTATTCACGATTATGTTGACAAAGTAATGAAGAATTTGATGGAAAGTCTGGGAATTCCGATACCCCCTTTCACTGGAAAGCCATGGTGGACTGATGAAGGCAGTGAAGTCGACAAGAAAGAAGAGAAAGAAGACAGTGAATCCAGATACGGCCACGATTCTCCAGAGGCACGTTCTTTACCCAAACGAACCAAGTGGGATAAAAGAAGTTCAGTTGATGTAGATAAAAAAGAAGTCCTGGAAGATGGCTGTCAAAGACTCGCTGACAATTCATCATTACAGTTAACAGAGAACGGTCCACTGCAGGCGATAAACACACAGTCTCTTCCAAGTGACACAAAAGCTACGGCTGAAGTTAATGGAATGTTCAAACGTGAACCACTGGATGAAAATACAACAGACATTAAAACAAACCTCGCTCCAGACCTTCCCGTTGACGCTCGCAACGAAGAACACAAAAGTTGCCATTAGTTTTAGCTGTAGTATATCATTCATTGCTTTGTATCAGTAATTTATTTGGAAATCGTTTTATATACGAATTACTTATTGGCTTAATGTCCTAAAGTTGTAAAGTTGTATTTCTAAAACTTTCCAATACTAAATACTTAATACTTATTCTAATCGTCTTTTCAGAGAGCCAGTTTCCAATTTTTCCTTTTTACTTCGGCGTGAGAAAGTCGCCTAACTTTTGTCACTAAATTGAATGTTGTAGGACTTCGGATTTTTTTATCAAGAACGTGCAGCTAAAAATCAAGGGATTCATATTGCATATTTGCAAGTGGATTTTTTTCTCCCATAATTTAGCGGTTTAGAGTGTGTAGTTTCTCCTTTTAACTCGTCATTTTGGGCCAGGTTTTCGCTTACCTTTTGCCAGCTTCTCTTTCGTTGAATGTTGGATATCGATAGACATGTTTGTTTAGAATTTTTAAAACTCAAGAGACTCCAAATCCTGACTTTATGGACGTTTGTACCATGTACAGTATTAATGTATAAAAATTCTGCAGTTTCTTCCTCGTGCATCTTTTTGAACACATTGCCAGTCTTTTCTCCAGTCGCTGAAGCTATTCAGTGCAGTTATCAGTGTTATCAGTGTATTTTTAGCCAGAGTATATGGGCCTGTTAGATTCAAAGAAATATTTGGAATGAGTATTAAATTTAAAAGCATATCCGGCAGAAACTTGAAAATCATTCGATTCTTTCTTTGTTATTACTCCAGTGGTAAAGTCTTTTCCATTATTCGTTGGATTCACTCTTTTTTTTGTTGTTGTTGCTGTTGTTGTTGTGGTTTTTTTTGTTTTGTTTTGTTTTTTTTTGTTTTTTTTCGCCCCAAAATAGTTTTCACTGCTCGTCTGAGCAAGCATATGTGAGTGCCAAGCGCGGGAAATCGCATGCGACGTTGTAACGATTGGTTTCAGTTTTACTTCTGATTGGTTGATTGAGTGCCGCGAGATTCTTTTACTAATATCATGGATGACAAATTACTCCTAAATTTTGACGCGAAATTTCAGCGTTTATACTACTACCTGAGAAATTTCTGTAATTTGATTGGCTAAGAGCAGTGGTATTTCTGCTTAATTTGAAATACCTACATGTGAAAATTACAAACCTTTTGCGAGTAGTAGTATAAACAAATAATAGCATGATTTGTACGTGATATTTGGCATAAATACCACTCGAGATATTTCAAAATTGTCTCAAATTTCACTCGCCTAACTGCTCTTGAAATTACGTACAACAATTTTGAAATATCCCTCGTGGTATTTATACCAAATATCACTACAAACCATGCTATTACCTATACAAATTTATAATTTCACATGCGAAATTATAAATTTGTATGTTGTTATGGCAGCTTCTACGCTGCCAAAATGGCGTGTAGGTTTTATCACCCATGATATTAAGAGGTAATGAAATGGTATACTCGGGAAATTAGGGAATAATTTCACTTGCGTTTTGTCCAAAATCTCATAATTTCCCGAGCCTTTAAAATTATGACTTTTTGGACAAAACGCGCGTGACATTATTCCCTAATTCCACTCGTCATAATTTGATTACACTTACTACTTGTCTTTAAAAGCAACGGGAAACCAAAACACTCTCCCAGTTACTCTCGACTGTGATTAATTTTGCAAACCGGCCTAATCGTAATTAATTTGTCTCGCTGTGATGAGGGCAGGTGATAACTTTATTGTATAAAATTCGTCATATTTCTGTTCCCTCTCAGTATATGATTTCAATAAAGGTAACCTTGTTGATGTTTTGATAGAAGGCGTTTGCTTTGTAAATGAAAGGAGAAAGCAAAAACAGCCTACACTTGGCATTTGAATAAATTTTTGCAACGTGGACACAATAGTTTGCGAAGCAATGTTCACGCTATAGTTGCTTACCACGGGGGATGACAACTCTAACAAACGCTGTTTGAGCACAACGCCGATGTGAAACTGAAAGTCATTACGAAAAGTCAAAAAAGAAATAAAAAAAGAAATTCAAAAATAAAGACTTGTTTGACGGATTTGGATTCTCGATTTGGAGAATAAGAGTCGAATAAGAATAGAGGGTCTCAATGGGGTTAACCGTTAGCCGTAAAACGGCAAAAAAATTAGGCGTAAATATTGAAAAATTTCAGCCGTTAGACGTAAAAAATATTAACCGTTAGCCGTAAAAATGAGCCAAAAATACTAACCGTTAGCCGTAAAACAGTCAAAAACATTAACCGTTAGCCGTAAAAGTCACCACCCCATTGAGACCCTCAGTACAGAGTGTCATCACGGGAATCAAGAAATAAGGCTCGTTTAAAACGGTGGTCGTTATTTTAAGCTTGAAGTCAATTTATGTCCATCTTAATTCCAGATGAGAGAGTCGCTGCGCTTGTCATTGACAAAGGCATTCTTTCCCGTGGAACGTTATTTTTCCTTCCTTTTTAACCATCTGCAGTTCAGTGATTTTTTTCATACAATAATGACATAGGCATTTAAAGTTTCCTATAATTCAGTGGTAGAAGAACTCCTCTTTCCTTTTTCCGAGTTTGCCAGTGATTGTGCTGAAAAATAAATTTTCACAAGTTCTCCTAGCTCAATATTTACCATTATTATTTCACAAGCTGTGAGCAGTTAAGTATTGTGGGGATAGTTTCTAAAGAAACTGGTGCTGCGTCGGTGGGAAATTGAAACACAAGAAATTGGGTAAATCAAACGAGTTGATTAAGTAAGTTATACCACCGTAAGGTAAAAGGGAGGAGCAGTTAAGCTCTCGCGGCGACAATAAAACACTACCATTTCCAATGCAGGCATCATCAATCTCAATCTGTCACGGCAGGTTTTCCACTTTATACATATTCCACACTCTTTTGCGTCTTTCCCTGTCATTTATCTTACCGACTGGTTAATTATCTTTGTACTAGATGGATAACTTTTATATTGTAAGTCAGCGAAATTTGAGAAAAACAGCTAAAACGACTGGGCCCTCGCATGTTCTTCCTTGAGACTGATAGAAATGAAATATTACGATAATACTTAACCATCACTTATGTTTATGGGAAGCGGGTCCAAAAACCACAAAACCGCACGGACGAAATAAAAACACCGCATTCACGTGGTAAAACTGCGCTATAATTTCAAAAAAACGGCACACCCCTTAATCTTGCAAAACCGCAATACCGTACTTTCAGATACAAATCAGTTATCGTAAAACCTCACCAAAAATAAAACGAGACGGAATTACCGCAAACCCTTTCGTTGCCCACTTTGATGTTTCTGTGTGGTCAATAATTTTGACAAATGATCTGTGTATGCTGGGATGATTCAGTGAGTCCCATCTAACGCTGGTGTTAAGAGTTATCATTTAAACCATTTATAGTATTCCTTTCAGAGTGACAAAAGATATTAGGCTCGCCATATTTCAATTCAAAATTGTGCATCACATCTTGCCTACTAATGCAACTTTATTTAGAGATAAGATAGTTCAACATGATAAATGTCATCTTTGCGATCAAGCGCAAACCTTAAAACATCTTTTTGTATTATGTCCTGATGTCCAAGCTTTTTGGAAAACTTTTTGTAATTGGTGGAACTTTAAGAACGATGACTTTATTACCTTGAATGAGCAAATCATAATTTACGGCTTCACGAGCAATCTTAGAGAACACCTTGGCTTAAACCTCTGCCTAATAATCGCCAAGTATTACATCTACTTCGCTTCAAGAGAGAAGGAACCCTACTACTTCGAAGCTTTCCTTGTCTATTTAAAGAGCAAATTAGCCATCGAGAAAAGTAAAGCAAGATCGCAAATCAATTCTTAAACTTAATGCAAGTTATTTTCACTTTTTTCATGTAAGCAATAGATTCCACACAACTATTCTAAAGCAAGGCCTAACGGTAATAACACGCACGCACGTAGTTTCTGTGTAAGTAGCTTTCTATTTATTTATTTACTTATTTTCTCTTTTCTGTAAGTAGTTTTTTTTTTCTTTTCGTTTAAACGTGTAAGTAACCTTATGTCTATTCAATCTTTGTAATTGTTGTAAACCATAAATCAATAAAGAAGAGAGAAAAAAAAAAAAGAGTTATCATTTAGCAATGTTAAAAAGAAACTGAATTAACTTAAAGAGTTCAGTGCTCAGTGAATCCCATCAGAATAGGCAAACGCTGACTGATGCAAAGTGGTTATCACTACAGAAAAGATGTAAAAGATGAAACAGAATTAATTCAGTGATTAAAACAAAATCTACGCCCTGACTTCGCGTTTTCTCATCTAAGTTAATTAAGAATCGAAAAGCTATAGTTTTAAAGGTCATCGGGGTCTATGTTATCTGCGAGCAGCTAGTCGGTTCATCCGGCCTAGGCTAAGCAAAGACAGTATTCCTAAACAGAATCTATGAGTGCATAAATAGATGTAAAAGGTCGGTGAAAAAAGAATGTTAATCAAGTGATAAAAAGAAAATCTACGCTCTGTATTTATTTTGCCATATCTAAGTTTTAGTTTTAAAAGTTCTCGGTTTCTTGCTGGTGAAGATCTACTCAAAAGCAAAAACTTTATTCGGTTGTAAACTGAATCTATGATATCCGTACAATGGACAGCTACTAAAATCGAACCTCGTATGAGGACAAACATACAAACATTGAAATATTGTCCGCTAAGAGGATAATTAGGGAAATTATGTCTCAGGAAATTTGACCGACACCGAATTATCTGTTGATACTAGAATGTCTTAGATTTTTTATACTTTTCTCTCGCTGCAATTTTTTTAACACTTTCTTTAAAGTGCTCCTTACGATATCACGCAGTTCACGAAAGCGCCAGCAGTATATCAAAGGATTTAACGAGGAATTAAGAAAAACGATCAACCCTCCAAAATGATGAGCCATCAGTAGAGACAGAGGAGGGAATGGTAACACTTCCATTGCAATGCTGCATGTCAAACTTGGGAGGTAACACCCCAAAAATACAGCATAGATGTAAAAAGCGTTAATGGCCGATTTACTAACTCTTGCCTTGTTGGCTGCTTGGTCAGTTTGTATTTGAAGCTGGTCTGTGATTTGTTTTCGATGGCGTCGAACAGCTCTGCCGATTTGAATGTACGCAACAGTCGTGGCGAGAATTCCGCTAATTTCAAGAAACACAACCAGAATATCATTGTATTTAGGAATTGAAATGTAGGTGAACCCAGCAGCGCCGCTTGATGTCCACAGCAAAGCCAAGGCAACAAACACGCGATTTGGCGTTACATATTCACGGTACCTTAGATGCAAAGAAATAGCGAGATATCTATCCAAGGCAACAAAGGTAACTCCCAAGAAAGATGAAGATGCAAACGTCAGTAAAAAGAACCAAAAAACTGTCAGTACAGTTGGACACAAAAAGTCAAAGTTATAGTTATTACTGTGTGCCATATTCAACATCACGGCCGTGATAACAATAAACATTGGCTGAACCACCAGTCCCACGGCAAGATCCGAGACTGCGAGGCTTAGGTACAAAGTTTTAATTGTAAACGGCATTAAAGATGATTTCCACAGTGCTCGGATAACCAGAAGATTGCCCAGAACTGCCAGTACGCATAGGATTATGTTAAACACACAAAGGCAAAACATGGAAACTTCGTGGAAGCGTATCAGTTTCGTAGCTTCTAAGAGTCTTTTGTTGCATAGAGTAAAAATCATAATTCCTGTCCAGTTCTAGTTATGGTACAGCAACGTCTTCTCAGCAATGGCAAACAGCACGTACAAGCTAATCTGAGAACTGCATCTTCACCTAGCGCGACGAGCGCTCGCAACCAATTATCTTAAACTTCAGTCAAGTTCGTTAGCTCAACGATGAGGGAGGCAAATTAAAACAATTTGCTGAGAGATGAAACTATCTAAAGAAGAGCGCTCACTTATTCACAGCTGTATTCACTTCTAATTTTGTTTCCGAAAGAAAGAAACGCCAACTTTTGTCACGGTCGTCTGATGGCAGGATGAATGGTTCTCCACGTTCAATTCAGATTTGATTGCTCTCCGTCGCAGCTGCTTGCATGGTCTACTAATGCATCTAAATACGTTTGGCATACTTCCGGCAAGTTAATAAAGCCTGCCAATAGCGAAGCGTAAAAGATAAGTATGAAGTGAATACATTTGCTGTTGTGAATTACGTTTATGCGTCAAGCTGTGCAAATGCTGACTTAAGGAAGAGAAGAACGACTTGGTATCAAAATGCATTACTTCCCCTTATCATGACTTGTCTCAGTTTCCTTTCTGTTCAAATTCCTCAGCCAAAGGACAAAAATCTTGCTCATTGGCGATTACATAAATTTCCATTTACTCTCATCCATTTGTTTTGGGACGTAATTGCCAATCTACGCCGTTTAACGATCGACAAATGTAGTTGTTTATCTCGCCCTATGATTTGCCTCTTACTCAGTTTGTGAAACTCCGCGTTTCTCTAGCTATATTCTTTGAGATGGCCACATTTTCGACAGTATTACCTCTAGTACCTTAACATGATTTTTTCGCTCTGTCTCGTTGCCAAACATAAATTGTTGTGATGGTTCTTTGTTTTAACAGGTGTGCGAATAAAAGTAAATAGGACTGATCAGCGAAAAAAGGAAGATCCTTCTGTAAATTTACGTGTCACGTTTTCATGCGGACGACAGACTGTCGATCGCCAATTCCTATTTGTCCTAAATACACTGTAAATAACTGAGGAGCGAACATAGCCTACAGCATAAAGCTATGAAGAGTATGGTGCGCTACAGAAAACCAACGATTGGAAAGAATTAACGGTGTGATAAATAAAATATAGAACTCCTTTTAGCCCTTTTCAGAGGTTTGATACCAAGTCGTTCTTCTCTTCCTTAAGTCAGCATTTGCACAGCTTGACGAATAAACGTAGTTCACAACAGCAAATGTATTCACTTCATACTTATCTTTTACGCTTCGCTATTGGCAGGCTTTATTAACTTGCCTTAACTTTATTAACTTGTCGTAGTGATTTTAAAATATTCAAGATGTAGTTGAACGAGGCGGTAAACATTTAACAATTAGTCTTTGAAGGTTGGCAGAAAATTTCTAGAGCCACTATTCACCGAGATTGAAGAGAATAATCGGCTCAGAATCCCGGGGGGGGGTACTTTAGGGATTTCTGGGTGGGGATGTGCCGCTGTAACCCTGGAACCCTTAGCCTATACCAGAGCTGATTCAGCTGAATTTTGCTACCCTATACTAGAGTAAACCCCCCAAATGACTCCTATTCTGGAGTAGCTGTTTGCCACTAGCACAGTCTAGGCAAAACAAAACCTTATACCACGATCGTTTCTGTCTCCAAAAATGATTTATTTATACTGGTTCAGTTTTTTTTTAATTCTCAACCAACTGGTCAGTTTCGTGAAAAATGATACCCTATTGTAGACCCAAACGCTCTGATTTATATACCCTATGCTAGAGTAAACTGCTTGAAAACCATACCCTTCACTGCGGCACATACCTATATAGTCCATATATGGCAGTACCCCCCCACCCCCCCCCCCCAACCCGGGCTCAGAATATACTTATGAAGCCAACCTCGGTCACGCCAGTCAGAGTGACAGTGAAACTTTATTTCAAGAATAAGGCGTTACACCCTGGCAAAACCGCTAACTCAGTGCACAATTAAGGGTTTCATGCACCGAAGCCCCGGTCGTATTCGCCTCGTAGGAGGTGGAAAGGACGAAAAGTGTTGAATATCGCGAGATAGTAAGCCAATCAGATTTCTTAAAATGCTAATGTAGCAATTATTTATAACAGTCATGAATGACATAACATCGTAACATTTCAGGGAAAATACACGAATGAAATCGAGGAGGACGATTTAGAATCTATTCCTTTAAGGTTCTACGTGCTGAGACCCGTTGTTGGCCACTAAATGCATTGAAAAAATTATTTCTCCGCTGCATTCGTGTGCAATGAATCCAAATTTAACTAACTATCGCATGTTTGTATTGGAAGGATAATTGGATAAGAATAATCATTGGTTGCCATGACACTTCGTAGCAATAGCCAATATTACTGGAACAAAAACGACTAAAGTTCACAGCAAATCCAGGGTACAAGAGAAGCAATAATGCGACGAGGTATTCACGAGTGGACCTTGAATTAGTAACCAAGTGGCCCACAGTTGAATTTTACGGCATGGTGTAAGAGGTTTGAAGCTAAAAATTCTTATTTCAAGAGGTTATCTCATGGAATATTCAGTTTCAAGAACCTTGCTAAATCACTGGCATTTCGACATCAGAAACTTCAGTGCTATAATCTAGCAGAGGAAGGTGAATACTTGAGAACATATGTGGAAATCGGATCAGGTAGAGTATTTGATATTATTGGATGTGGTAAAAGCCATTTGCCTTAAACATCTACCATGTTAAAATTCCTTAGAATGTGTTTTTCAGAAGTACAAAATGTTTTTATCCTTTGATTAACTCTTTGATTCATTCCTTGATTATTGTAGGGAAAGCCGTACATCAAGCAGAATCTAACAGCGGATCAGAAAGAAATGATCCGGCACAAGATGGGTACATGTGATGGTGATGTTGTCTTTTCAAGGGTAATATTTAACTGCGTTTAAATTTCAAGTCTGTGATCACTGCAAATCATGCAAAAGAAAGGGATGGTGAAAAGGAAGCCAGAGAGCAGAGGCAAAAGGATTAACTTCTACCATAATTTTGTTTGATTGTTGGTGACCGTGTCAATGAGAAGCCCCTCAGCCTCCCAGACAGGAGAGTGTTCTTCCTATGCAAGAGAGTACAAGTTATAAGATTTGGGAACATTTATGGGCATTTGAAGTGACTGTCGTGAGCACTAAAAGCATGATTGGCTACAGTTCTTTGCACGACTTTTATACTGTTGATGTTTACTGTATTTACTAGGCTCAAGCATCGTATTCATGAATAAATGTTAAGCTCGACTGGCTTAGTACACTAATTGTTGAAGATTTTTTCAACTGTATGGCTATAAAACCACAACTGTATACCTGTAGGTGTAAAACCAACATCAAAGAGGTGTATATTTTTCCTGTTAACGGCATTAAAATACACAAGACCGTATTTTATATATTACAATTAAATATAATGTAAAATTAAACTTTCAACATTGTAATGTTAGCCTTTTAAACCCGCCTTACGTTTTACTCTTCAAAAAAGAGTAAAATTACCTAATATCACAAGTAATATTACACAGAAGTTTTAGTGTAATAGTTTACACAATGAATAGGTGTAATATTATATTTTCATGTTTGTAAAGTTACACCTTACGCTTTAGTGTGTACGCCAGATTCAATTCACCTTTGAGAAATGACGCTGAGTTTGGAATATACTTGAGCAATTAGACTGGTTTTACGTGCCTTTCAGCGATTACGCTGGCTACAAAATACGCTTGAGCAATTAGCCTGGCTTTCCCGTACCCTTCAGCAATTACGCTAGGTATGAAATACACTTGCTGGGCAATTACGCCAGGCACAAAATACACTTGAACCACTACAATGGATTTCACATACCCTTCAACAATTACGTTGGGTACAAAATATACTAGAGCAATTACACTGGTTTTCTCATACCCTTCAGCAATTACGTTAGCCGGGTACAAAACTGAAATACACTAGAGCAATTACACTGGCTTCCCGTAGCCTTCAGCAATTACACTGGGTACAAAATACACTTGAGCAATTACACTGGTTTTCTCATACCCTTCAACAATTACGTTGGGTACAAAACTGCAATACACTAGAGCAATTACACTGGCTTTCCCGTACCCTTCAGCAATTACACTGGGTACAAAATACACTAGAGCAATTACACTGGCTTTAATGTACTCTTTAGCAATTATGAAGGTGAGCCAGCAAACTTGACAGTAATCAATGGTGACGTACTCAGACGTGAGATGCTTCCGTAGCAGAACCTTGAGTAAAAATCACAATGAAGATGGAGACACACATGTCGGCTCTTCCAGTACCTCGGTGTTTTTAGTGCTTCTGCTCTTCCACAGTAGCCTGAAGCTGTTTTCAACAATGAATTTCCATCTATCAGACAGTCACATTTGCAACTAGAGCCCGCAAAAGTTGCAAACAATTGGCTAAAAAATTCGCGAAAAACGTCGCTAAAAAGTCGCTTAAATATAAACATAACGCGCACGTTTTCGCATGGCGCTTGAGTCACCGTTGTGAACACCACAACGACTACACTATATTCAGACCGATGGTGCACTGCGCGCCCTATACTGATGGATTCAGAGAGGAACATTAATACTAGGAACTACAGTGAACTCTCTCTCTAAGGGACGGCAGATTTATTGTCCGCCCTAGTAATCTGACATCCAAACATCAAAACGAAAACTATAATTTTATTATTGTGTAGAATATTTCACTACGATTCGATCAATAAGACAAAATAATATTATGCAATACAACAACAACAACAACTTTATTCACTCATTCATTACACAGACAATACAGTGTAACGTCGATAGCTTCCACCCACGTATAGAGTAGCCTAATCGAGGCGGGGGAAGAAACACACAAATTTAAAAGAATGGAAAGGAAGAAAAGAAGTATTTTACATACAGTACCATCTGTCGTAAAATTAGAATTATAGTTTGAATTTATTGAAATTACAATGTGATTTACATAAAGAATGTAAATTAAGTCGTTTTTAAGAGCTTGTTAAATTTAAGTTGACGCATGATATAGGTGATTTCAAGATAATCATCAAAGAATGGATAAGCTGCTCATAAAGTCATCTTAATGTCATTTTGGAACAATAGCTGTGTCTTATTGTAGACTGTTTTTTCTTCCAAGTCTGACAAGTGGCAATACGGCCTGTAGCCTGAAGAATACACAAATAGGGTTTCATCAAGCTGTGAATAAAGCCTAGTCGAAACCAGAGTCAGATTGTGTTAACTATGTTGAAGCGGTTTGTCAATTAGCGCTAACGCTGCCCTGTTAACCCTTAACAACCTAAAAGTGACTTTATAGATTTTACTCTGGCTAACGCCAAGCGATTTTACTCTGGCTAACGCCAGACGATTTTACTATGGCTAACGCTAGGCGATTTTACTCTGGCTAACCCCAGGCGATTTTACTCTGGCTAACGCCAGACGATTTTACTCGTCACAGGAAGACCCCCTTGGGCTTAAGGGGTTAACAACTTTCGTAAACGTCAGGCGTCCGCTTAAGAGGTATTTTGAACTAGAAAAGCTGAAAAAAGTGTCCACGTCCGCCTTGAAGAGAGTTCGTCTACAAGTGTGAAACAGCAGCGACTAAATTTACTATCCGCCTTGGAGAGGTGTCCGCCTAAGGCGGGTGTCCGCTTAGAGAGAATTCACTATACAGGTAAATGGGTCTTTCCCTATTGTCCGAGTACTTTTGTGGCATAACTGATGTGGCTAAACAAGCATTTTTAGCACTTTTTTCTCAAAAAAGCGTTGCTCGCATAATTTTGACTTTATTTCTGGTCACATGTACTACTAAATTAGGCTTTTTATATGTTTTTCCATTACTTTTTTCTGTCATTAGTAGCGATAGCTTTTGTCTGAGTTTTGTGGAAGCCTGGTACTAACTGGTCAGCGGTTTCAGGCGTATGGTGGAGTTGTGGGCAACCTCGTTCCCAGGGTCTTTTCCCTGGCTTGAAGGTGGGACGGGTGGGCAGTGATTTAGATTTCGCGGAATAAAGCTAAGTCTGTAACAAACATGACATGAATAAACAGGGATGAATATTTTACGCACTTACCATAATTCAACATAGTGAGCTTCATCAACAATGCAAGCAACAACATTCTCCGTGAAAGACTTTGCTTCCCATTACCTCTCGACCTTCCTTACTTAACAGAGCCTGTGGATGGGCGAATACAATTGAAGTGTTGCCATAAACTACATCTCGAGAAAAGTCAAAAAACGTCGTTGAATCCGGGACCACGTGTTCGATTGGTTCTTGTTCATTTCCGAACATGTTCTCGGCCGGTTCCTTTTCGTTTACAGCAAGCTGTAAGACATCAGCGGTTATCCTGCGAGCTTTTAAGACTTTTAGCTGATCTTCAATGATGGAATTTAATTGACATACCACAATAACTATGTTCTTAGTGGTCTTCACAGGAATAAAATGAGGTAGAAGGTGAAAGAGCATTGACTTGCCAAATCCAGTCAATAACATCCTGACCTTTCAGTATATATTCAAAACACGTCATTTGAAGAGGTTTTAAATTTAATTAAAGGTGGAAAATTACCGTTATTTAAGGAAAATCCAACTCGACGAAGCACTGACAAAAACTTTGGTTCACTCGAAGAGACCGCCATCTTGAAAGTTCCGTTTAACATATGATAATTTAGTCACCCAAGATATTTGGGTGTTCTGAGATCATGTAACCGGCCGATCCCAGGGCCTTTTCCCGCTCCTCCTAAGCCAGGGAAAAGACCCTGGGAACGAATTTGTGGTTCTGGGGTGTAGCTTGAGATGACAACGTCAAAGTGTAGTCATAGTAGAAGGAATAAACCCTGTTACCACCAAAAGACAAAATAGAAAAATAGTTTCAGGGGTATCCGTTCCTCGATCTTAAAATCAAAACAAGAAGGCGGCCCCATCATCGTCACGAAATTCGAGTTTGCTTATACAATGGACCCCTGTTATAACGATCTTCGATACGCTGATACATTCCCGATCAGGAGCTGTCCCGATATATTAAAAACGATTAACATTTTAAAAATTAACCCTGATATAACGTTTGACTTGTCGCGCGTTTGCTTTGATGTTTTCTGGTTGTCGGCATCCACGATTTCGGTGTTTCGTCTCCGTTATTCCTGATCACGTTGTTAGGGTTGAGTCATGAATTGCATTCTTAATTCCCAGAAAATCAAAGAAAACCGTCTCTTTTTCATCATTCACTTTCATGCACGCGTTGCTACGGCTCCACCAATAGCACAGCTCTAATTAAATTTCTCTATTTAATCTTTATTAAAGATGCACATAAACCATAATGCTACCATTCTCTTTGACAAGGGGCTAATGCTCTCCATGTCACCTTCTCTTTCATCTTACACTAGTGCAAATTACCGTATTACTATCATGGGTGACAAATTACTCCTTAAATTTGACGCGAAATTTCAGCGTTAATTTATAATTTTTGCATGTGCCATTGATCACTGTGTTGTTATCGCAACGTCTCCTACGGTGCCAAAATTAAAGAGTAATTTGTAACAAATGATATTAACACGTAATCAAATGGTATCCTATTAAAATTAGGGAATAGTTTCACTCGTAACCATGTGTAGCTAACTGTGTGTCCGTGAGTATTGTTATCGCAACGTCTCCTACGGTGCCAAAATTAAAGAGTAATTTGTAACAAATGATATTAACACGTAATCAAATGGTATCCTATTAAAATTAGGGAATAGTTTCACTCGTAACCGTGTGTAGCTAACTGTGTGTGCGGGAGTGTGTGTATATGTGCCTAAACAATCACATACAGGTCATGTTAGATGTATCTAACAACTTCTCCCATCTGATTGTTGCGAACTAAAATAAAACCGTTACGTTTAGTTGAATGCTATAATTAAATATCAAAATTCACATCTATGCCCCCAGTGGCTATTTACCTCACTGGAAGTTCAAAAATAAAGACAAAGCAAAGTTTGAAATTAAAAGTTTTAGTGCGATGCGTTCACCAGGAGCTGAAGGTGTCGTGTGGTTTTGAAAGAAGACAGTATTTGTCCCCACTGATCCAAACAGACAAACAGACAAAATTATTGAACAAAACAAGTGGTTTTCTTCAGTGTTGACCTTGCAAAACAGTAGACCAAGTGCACAGTGTTAGAGGTTAACAAAACACAGAAAGAAATTGCTTTAGAGCTGGATTTCAAAAAATTACTCGTTTAGAGCCGTGGAAAATCAATTTAGTAAAAGGTACTAACGTGAGAAAAGCTCTGTATCAACAAGCTTCAAGAAATGATAACCCTTGTTCAACTGCAAAGAACTTTCGTCTCCATTGTGTGTGTATTATTTATCCTCTTTTCGCTGTTGACCATCCTTGGAAGCATTCTTGTTCTACCGGCACTGTGGAAAACGACATCAATTCCAGTCGCCTTGAAAGTTTTTTTCCTGAGCCTTGCTGTCTCTGACCTTGCCGTTGGACTGATTGTGCAACCAACACTGAATTATATTTTGATATTTCTGTTATTCATATCGGACAGCGAAAGCCAAACCTTTGAGAGCTTATGTCCGTCCGCAATAACAGTGTCTCACTTTGTTTTGGTGGCTTTCTCGGCTGTGTCATTCCTATCGATAACCGCCATTGCCTTTGACCGGTTGCTCGCTGTGTCCTGGCCTCTCAGGTACCAAGAATTTGTAACTCCTAAGCGCTCTGTCATCACTGTACTGGTTTTGTGGATAATCAGTGGAGCTGCTTCTTTAGTTTACCTGTTTCTTCCCAGCCACAATGACACAGTTCTTGTGTTTTTTGAGATCAATGGTTTTGTGATATTGACTGTGGCATATCTTCAGATTTTCAGAGTTGTGCGGCGCCATAGTAAATCAATACATAGCCAATGTCAAGTTACAACGCAAGGAACAATGAACAAAACACGCCACAAAAAGTCCGCTTTTAATACTTTCCTTATGTATCTTGTATTTGTATGCTGCTATATTCCATTTCTGGTTTCCATGATTTTAATGGTAGCCACTGATTCAGTTCACGTATCTTTACTGACATATTATTATTCCTCTGCTTGCTTAGTTTTGTTCAATTCTACTCTTAATCCTTTTATTTACTGCTGGAGGTACAGAGAAATTCGTAGCATTGCAAAAAACAATTTTCTGAAATGCACACACCTTATTTGAGTTAGTGAAAGTTTCATAGAACTGATTGAGAATTTTACACTCAAGAAATGGTCTCCAAGAAACTGTACTTTTCAAATCATTGGAAAAAAGTCTTCAAATATTTTATTCCATGTATTCCAGTTAATTTGTAGCTATAAGAGCACTTTTAAATTACTGAGCTTAATCAAACACGACGACAGCGACCAGACAGCACCTGTAAAAAACTCAGTTTGTTCAGTGTTGACGGTGGCTTGTTTCATTTTGTTTTCATCTTTCAATCAAACTGTAGAAATTTTCAGCTGTTACTATTCGAATTTTATTCCGAGTTTGTCAAGACAATTTTTCCTTTGTGCACTCGCGTCTTCCAGAAAACTTGAATCAAAGTGATCTGTGAGCGATGTCATCCGATTTTATCTATGACGTCATTGCCTTAGCGTGAGATCAGGTTAAAATCATAGATTTAATCACTGTGATGCATATCATTGACAGTAACATATCATTCCGTATGAAAATAATGGCTTTTCATTGCTACATATGAAGCAAAGATAATTTCAAGAAAAGCCAAAACCAAACCGCTCATTTTGGATGATGAAGCTCTGTTTTCCATGAAACATGAAGACGATGCATCATGCAACATGAAAAGCAACATGAAAAGCAACATTGTATGAATAGTAACCTCTCACCAGAAACAGTGGGAAGTCGCAGAAAGAATCCATACCCCCGTTGAGGACCCCAGTTTCAGTTCCCACCCTGGAATTTTTAAGTCCCACATACCCATCCCGGAATTCCAGTGAATTTCTTTATGACCACCCTAGAATTTAAGACACTAAAAAGGAATTAAGAAAAACAAGAAATCAAACCGTCCCCGCTGGGACTCGAACTTATGCCGTTTACCTCATTGAAGAGGAATGATCACCTCCACACTACTAACAAGACGCATAGTAATGCGAACAAATTAAGTACTTAAAGTGTTATTGTGAGCGAATTTTTGGTTGTGGTCGATGTTTCAGCTGTGCCTAGAGTCAGCTCGTCTTGCCTATTAATTTTTTAATCTTTTCCGAAATCATGCACAGCTTTCCTTTTTCGGAAGAGAAGAAAAAAACCTATCTTCAACTCTGTTATTTCATATATTGTAAAGCAGATCAGTAATCTTTCCTCCAGTAGAGCGGTCTTCGCGGTCTGCCTCAAATCAGCAAGTCCTTGCCGAACACAAATGAATTAGGAATAACTCATTTACGTCCCATTTAAATGTCCTAGTACGCAAATTATTCTGAAAACACTTATATTTCCGGAAAGTGCCGTAGACAATCGACCATCTGGGAACGAATAAACCCAAATCCTTCCTGAACTTTGTCACTAGCAAATTTCACCGGACCGCCTAAGCAATGAGTTAAGAACACAAATTAACACTCCACAGCCTGCCCGAGCCCCTGATGGAATCGATTCTTGGCAACTCCAGTCACGGCTATTCGCTACGAGGGAAACAATTTTCTTCTATACCACGATTTAACTCGCGATTTATGAAGGACTCACTTAGATATAAGGGTTCTGTCCTTTGGAACATTGTTTTAGACCAAGAAAAACATAAACGATTTTCAAGCTTTTTCAAGCTGAGAAAGCATGTTACAAATAGATCCTATTTTAAAGATTTCAATTTTAACGCCCTGTCGGCTTCAACAACCCGCCATCTGGCCATACAAATAGTGATTTTATATGCAGTTAGTTTTAGTTGTCGTAATCATATAGTAGATTAACTTAGTAATAGTTCTAGTTAGTAATTAATCAAATAATTTATCTTTATTGTAAATCAAGGATTTGTAATTTTAGATATTTAAATGAAATTTTAATTTTTAGTAGAGTTAAAGTTAAATACACGACCCCACAAGCTTTCAGCTTCAATTATTATCGTGTTTAAATAAAATTTATCTATCTATCTATCTATCTATCTATCTATCTATCTATCTATCTAATACCACTTCAGGACAAAAAGTGGCAAAATGTGGCAAAAGCAGTTTATTTTGTGTATTTTTTACCGTTTCTTTGGGCATAAAGGTACTAAGGTTCGGCTAAATCCGGTGTATTTATAATTGCAACATAGCAGAATCCATCCTGGGTACATTTGCGTACTTGATCGAGTTTACACCTGAGTGAGGGAGTAAGTGACAAATCGTCTCATCAAAATATGTCATCCTGCATTAACATGCACGGATGAGATAAAAAGGAAGTAAAAAACAAGAAAGAAAAAGAAGGAAACTGTCCCCGGCGGAACTCGAACTTGAGCCGTCAACCTCACCGAAGGGGAATGATCACCGCTAGACTACTCAGCAAGTCACGAATGCGTACTTGATCGAGTTTACACCTGAGTGATAGAGTGAGTGACAAATCTTCCCCTCACAATATGTCATCCTGCATTAACATGCACGGATGAGATAAAAAGGAAGTAAAAAACAAAAAAAAAAAAGAAGGAAACTGTCCCCGGCGGAACTCGAACTTGAGCCGTCAACCTCACCGAAGGGGAATGATCACCGCTAGACTACTCAGCAAGTCACGGATGCGTACTTGATCGAGTTTACACCTGAGTGATAGAGTGAGTGACAAATCGTCCCCTCACAAGATGTCATCCTGCATTAACATGCACGGATGACATAAAAATGGACATTTCCAGGAGCTCATCATTGATGGGCTCCTGACGTTTCACGTTCAGTTGTTCTTTTGCAGAGGACACAAACAAACTTCAAGTACAAGACTACTTTGGACGTGCAGTTTCGTTGTGTCGTTAATTAACGTAAACTATTGTTTTGTGCCGTCGTAGTCGAAACCGCAGTTGTGTTTTTCTTAAACTCTCTCAGTACACAGGGACGGCGGAGCGTATTTTTAAGTGGAGGGGCTTGAAAACGAGCACCGAAGGCGCGAGTTTGTAGGGGGGTCTGGGGCCATCCTCTCCCATAAAATTTTGAAATCTAATCTAGAGGCTCGGAAATGGTATTTTCAACATTCTCCATAAGATATTTCTTTAAAAAAAGGCAATCTGGATAAGTGTAAAATGACAAAAAATATCATCGTCGTAAAAAGTGGGGCCCAGGCTCCACCGTCTCTGATACATTGTAGTGAAAAGTTACCTTTTTTTAGAAAAGTAGAGTTAAGTATACAAATACTGCGTGTGTTTATTCGGATAAGTTTTGTGTGTGTGACTGGCCCAAATACTGTGATCATTTTTTCGCCGCCAGCATTAGGACATTAATTAATAAACCAATAATTTTTCTTTCTTTTTTTTTTTTGAAGATTGTCGGCTCAAGACAACACCAACAACAACAACAACAACAACAACAACTACAAAACGCACTTTATTTAAAAAACCAATACAATTCAAATATTTTAAACTCAAAATAATTTTATTTGTTTGATGGGCTGATTTTAATAGCCAGCATTATGATGATCGTTAGTCCAATGATTTTTCTTTAAACGGCTGAGAGCGCATTCGAAACGTTAAATAAGGAAGAAATGACTTCATTATTATGCAAAAAAGTCCGAGAACAAATCTGGAGTGAGACAACAAATTTCCAACAGCTGTTAAACCCTTCGCCTGACTTATGCGGTTAAAAGTTGAAATAAACGAATCTGAATTAAATCTGAGTAAGTTTGATAAGTTATCTCCCTTCTTAACTCGGCTGTCTTCCAACAAAAACAATTTATCCGACGGAGCTGACTAATTGCTTTACTCTAAGCACGTTTAATATTTTTTAATCGTTTCCCGGAGTTGTCTGGCACCCCCGCGCGAAGAAAGTACAGCCTTAAACTGATTTTGTTCTCAAATGTGGTACACGTCAACCAAACGTTGAAGGCACACGTTTCATAGTGCGGTAGGAGCCCATCGCGGTGATGGGCTCCTGAGTGCGGATGAGCGCTTTATTCATATTCTGAGGCTTAAAGTCTCAAAGGCCCTACAAACCTCGTATCATAGAATGCGCCCAAAAATCACTCAGGCTTTCGGTTTGAAAATGAATAGGAAAATGAAAAGTAAATTCAATTACTGCTAGAATTTCAAAAACTGGAATATTTTTAAGCCAGGGTTTAGTTTTGATAAAGAAAAGGTTTGAATGATTTACTTTCATCAAAATGTGTAGCTCGTGCAAGGTGAACAACAAAACATAATTTCATTGACATCGTTACAATTCAAATGCCTGGTTCAAATTTCTTTCCCACACATTTGCTGATAACGAGGACTACGGCCAAATCTGTTCAAGCTGATTAACTTTTTTGGGGAAATTATTTGGTCTTCAGTGTGTAACAGCCATTCACGAAGACCGGTCAGGTGCTACCTTTGCTACCCACTTGTCGCCGTGGAGCTTTTCACATTGGAACCTCTGCCGAGATTTGGTGAATAGCGAACAGTACCAGGATCATAACAGATTTTGCAGCTCATTTTGAATTCAAATCGGATGATTTAATGGAAATAATATTTGAATCAACTCTGAATGTAACCGGACAGAAATTCAGTGTAAAATGAAATCATTCAAATATTTGCACTGCGGTTGGAAACTTAATTGAAAATTTTAATTTACCCTCGCATTGCAAGAGTTAAACGTAATGTTAGCAATTTTTAGTGTAAGTAGCGAGAAAACGACTCAAGGTTACTGTAGACCTTCAGGGGTGTTACAAAAGGGTGTGAGGCTTTAGTTGTTCGATATTCCAAATACTTCTCCTTTTGCGCTCTCATGTGATGAAGATCAACTTCAAAATAGATTTTCTCGGCAACCAGTCGGAATATCGAAAAAGCCTCACACTCTTTTATAGTCTATCATCTACTGATTGACATTGTGCAGTTTGTTTGGTCGTACTTGCGAGCAGGAAGGCAGGAAATTCAGTTTAACAAATAGTGTCAGTTTTGCGTTTGAAGGCTTGCGCGCGCTTACCATTAAATCAAATCTTAAATTAAATTAATCTTAATTTCTTCTGATTCTACATTTTATTAGCTTTACGATGATATATACTTTTCTATCGGTGTAATATAAGCGGCACGCATTGAATGATTCTTCGGAAGACACCCCTGAAGGTCTCCAGCAACCTTAAGAACAAAGTTTACTTCTCAGTTTAGTTTGCGTTCATTTCATATCTTTCAAATGATGAATACAGGGTCCACTAGAGGTGAGAAGTGTCGAACTAAATATAAATGTGATATACAAGTATATTTGTAGACAGTTCAACTTTAACATTTCAAATATTGAAATTTCGAATTTTTTAATTTCAAAATTTCAATTTTAAAATGTCAAAACATTTTGCTTTCCTTGGTTTCATCGTTCCGGTCTATTGTTACTCTTTCCACCGTCATTAAAGAACTCAACTTGGTACTCAAAATCGGA
This sequence comes from Ricordea florida, assembly GCA_949710005.1. Lineage (NCBI taxonomy): Eukaryota > Metazoa > Cnidaria > Anthozoa > Corallimorpharia > Ricordeidae > Ricordea > Ricordea florida. The sequence continues at coordinate 41,895,787 of OX453273.1, forward strand.
ATACGAGTAACGCCTAGTGCCAGTTTGCAGTGACGTCATCGATCTTCCCCAGTAAACTCAACCGTTTTTTCGGGGCAGACCCCGGTTTACCCCTGGAAGAATTTACAAGTGAACAATGGAGAAACTAATAGTCGCAAGGTTTTGCTACCTTTCATTAAGACTTGATCAGTACAAAGTGAGTGAGTTGCATGACACTTTAATCATCAATAATGTTAGTGCAACTTTGTTGAAATGCTTTTGCCAATTTGATATTTTTACTGGAAAGAAAGCACTTAAGAATGGAATCGATTTATTTTCGATCTCAAACACACGTGGTGAACTGTAAAAGGTTATCAGTTTGTTAGTTGTATCTGTGAGAACTGCTCAAGCTTTCAGCCATGCACAGTTCCATTTGGACACTTACACACAGCAGGTATTGAGAGAGCATCGCACGATACCCTAAGATCATATTTGCTGAACCTGTGTCGGAAAGATGTAACGTTTGGAGAGTTGAAATGCCTTACTTTGTTGCGATGAGTTTATAGAAAAAAAAGCCGTCACCTAAACTAATTAATTGAAGTTTGATCATCCAAATTTCCGTTGGTCAATTTTAAAACCGAAGTCAACACAAGACGGCGCTAGTAATGGGTTCTTGGCGGCACTTGGCTCAGAGCGTCCGCAAGAAGAACTTCGGTTCGCTGTCTCCATCCCCATTGTCGCTCGAGCTAGGGCATGAAGAACAAACACATCATCGGCGTTCTTCTAAATAGAGCAAACTCGTAAGGAAGAATTTTGGTTGTATTTAATAGACTTTATTTAACGTTCCAGTAAAGTTATATTTCTGAGGATATATTTCATCAGTAAAGTTAATGAATTAATTCAAATCAGATGACTAGGTGCACGAATTTCCTGTGTGCCGAACAAATGTTTTGTCATCGAGATCACGTATTAATAATTTGATCCCTTTTTCAATCGGACTGCTAACACAGATATTTCCTGTTTCTTCAACAAACATATCACAACTGTTTTGTCAGCAAAGTCAAATTACCTATCCTATGTTAAAACGTGGACAAAAGACAGACATCCTTTTTGCAGTTTCCGATTAATACAGGTTTTTAGAAATGACCATACAAGAGCGTAGCGTTCATATACGCACATACACCCATGCATACAGCTGAAATCTTGAAAAGAAAATACTGTTTTATTCTCTAATAGCATTTTTCTCATTAATTCGGGTTGACTAATAAATTTTTCGATTGTACTGGTGTCTTTGTGTTAGTATTTCCTTCATTATTTTTGCGGGCCCAAGAGAGGCCCGCAACCCTAATCTTGACAGTGACCAGCGGATTGCGTTTTACGCGTGCGCGCCACGTTAATAACAGGCAAGCACAAAGCGGAAGTTTAAAATTTTGTTCTTCCACTAAGAACGATCGGAATGCAAATAATGTGTCAATCACGACAGTTTGTCGTAACACCGGAAGAGAAAAATCCGTTCTCCAAGAACGATAAAAATGCGAAAAATGAGTCAATCTCACAATGCGAAAAATGAGTCAATCTCAACAGTTTGTCACATAAAATCGAGGCATGGAAGATTGCAAACGTTACGTTTTGGAGAAGTTGTTTTATAGGTGTTGCTTTTTAGACGATTTGCTGTGATTGTGAAGATTTTTCACGATCTATTTAAATTCATATTGCCGTGAAGATAAGGTGAGTTGCGTTAATTTTTCTGGTAACCCACTTTCACTTTTTGAAGGAGCTGATCTACTACAACTCAATGCAAACTTCCCAAAAAACGTCCCCACGAATGTACATTTTGTAATCTAAAATTATACACTCTCGTTCCAGTACCTTCCCTTAAGTGCATCTAGGCCCGCACTTTCTAACGTGTAGTTACCACTAGTATTATTTCATAAACGGACGGCAAGAAACGTTAGACTTCTCTTCCCGTGCTTACACCTTCAAAATCTCGGTAGGTACGTGGTGTAAGCATCATATAGTGGTTCCCCGTTAGTGAATATATGGCATACATTGCTCTCCATAGCCATACACGATGCTTACACCACGTACCTACCAAAATCTCACGCTACGCCCCTGACATAAAAAGTCAAGTTGAACGTGGCTGCGTTCGCTTAATAGAGGTGTCCGTTCAATACAAATTTTTTTTTATTCAATATTTTAACAGGAACATCTATTTAGCATAGCTAGTTTAATTTTCTTTACAGTAAATAAAGGGAACTGAGATGAATAGCACTTAGGCTGCTGTCCGCTTAATAGAGGGTGTCTGCTTTATATGGGGTCCGCTTAACACAGTCTGACTGTAATGAAACTCAAAGAAGTTTCAAGTATGTTTACGGCCCACCCAAACAATTTTTTTTTATACAAATCATCCAATCACGATCGAGTACTAAGGGACGGACCATTAGAAAAGTGATGGGGGGGGGTGGGGAAAAAAAATTCATGCAAGGGAAAATGCTAAAAAAAAAATTCATGCAAGGAGGAAGGTAAAAAAAAAATTCATGCAGAAGGAAGGTCCAATTGTGACTTTTTCACACGTAGTAAAAAAAATTTGTGCAGAGGGGTTCACCTGAAAAAAAATTCCTGCACAAGCAGTGAGCGAAAAAAAATTCGTGCAAGCTGAAAATTCCCCACCCCCCCCCCCCATCCCTTTTCTAATGGTCCGTCCCTAAACAATAGAATCTTTACAAATGTTTTGAATTTCGCTTAAAATGCATATATATAATTTGCTCTAAGACTGTACAAAACATATCAAGATTGGAAAAGGATCATCTTAGTCAATAGAAATTCGCCACACATCTGTTGTTCAGCGTCAAAAACAGACATTGAAAATTTTGTATCAAATTATTTTGGGGGTTGCCTTGGTTCGAGTAATCGCTCTGTAAGGGCTATCTTGGGAATCAATATGGTAATTTTAATCCGAAAGATTTCGAAGTAAAGCCAGCGTTATGAATAAAGGAGTTAGTTTATATTCAAACTGGTGCTGCGTCGGTCGGAGATTGAAACACATAAAAAGCGAATGACGAAGGGCGAACGATCGAAACGTTAGCACCCTTTAACTGATATCCTACGGTCAGTGGTAAGACTTACCTTATCAACTCGTACGTTTGATAAACCATTTTCGAGGCCCTGCCAGGGGGGGTCCCAGGTCGCTTGTCGGAATTTTAAAATGCCTCGTGTCGGCGTTTTGTCAAGGCTTCACGTCGCTGTCGGAAATTAAGGGTCACTAATTCTCGGCTTTGATGTCGCTGTCGACATTTTTTAATAGAATGGCAGTCGTTTGTCGCTATTTCATTTGGTCGCTGTCGCTACTTTTTGGCCCGTGTCGCTTGTCGGAATTTACCCTGGCAGGGCCTCATTTTCGGTTTGTTTCAGTATTATGAATATTGATTATCAAGTTGCTTTGAGATAGCTGGTGAATTTCACAAGGTAAGCTGTTCCAAATTTATTCTGTCCCATTGTTCCAATGTGATTCTGATTACAGCATTTGATGGGGTTTTCATTAAACTATAAGCCCGTTTTCATTACTTCACCGTTGATTTAACTTAAGCGAAAATATGCCCATGGCGCTGTTGGAGATGGAAATGACTCTGCGATATTTATTTGACTGAACTGTATTACATCCGGTTCGCATAGAACTTAATTATTAGTAAGATGAAACGCATTCAGACAGTCACCAACGTTTGTGCAATTATTTAACTTAATTCTTGTGCTAACGAATGTTACTGGAAACCTCAGGAAAATGGTTTGGCGAGGTCTACTGTCATAAGTCGAAACTATGAGCCACCCTTTTATCTCGAACAAGCAACCGGAGGTTCGTTACGTTGGTTCGTCTCGTATTGGAAGAAATCGGATTCGATCGGTCTTTCCTTTCGTTCTGACAAAAGGCTAATGCTGTAAGCGTCAATAGCCCTTACGTCATACAGTGGTAAAACATACTTTATCAGCGTGGTTGATAAACCACTTTCAGTTGTTGCGTTTAAATTTCCCATAGACGCAGCGCCAGTCTCTTTACTTGCTAATTCCTTTTATACCTTCGTCTTTCCTAGTTTGCGTGTGACATGCTGGGGAAAAATATTTAACATTTCAGTTATTTAAACTCCATGCCACCAGCGTTCTCCTGTCTATATTGCTGATGGAAGTAAATTATTCACCAAGCTGAACATACATTATTCTTATAATTTCAGTGTCCGTAAAAACGTTCCACGCCACATCAAACTAAACCTATCCTCTAATGCAGTTTTAATGAATTAGAATTTATTAGCACACCAAACAAAGACAGAAACAGTTTACCCAGGAAATTCACTTTCTCTAATCTTTTGATTGAACGAGGGTTTACGATCTTTTTTCCAATCTATTAATTTGTTTATTAACATGCATTGAATTTGCATATTTCATTTACTTCTGTAAAAAACATAACTGGGTTTGAAACCTTTATTTTTATCGTATGCTCCGCAACCTGACTAAACAAAACATTTGAGTTTATCACAGACGAATACCCGACGTAGGAAGAAAAAGTTACTCCACTAAAGTAAGATCTAACTTGAGAATATGACAATCATGTTTAATTAATTTAACATGTGGGCGTCGTTAGTAACTAGATTCAAGCAACGAACATGTCATGGGAAACAGATGCATCTTTTATCATATCGCCGAAAGAGTCTCCACCCATACAGTGAAAACCATCAACGAGGTTTTTAGCACATGAAAGTCAGCAGCTTCACTAAAAATGACTCTATTTCCGTACTGTGTTGTGTTTCGGGATATGTTTACCGCCCTGATACACCTTGACAGAGGTTATATCTTCACTGTCATGATCTTTTTTCTCTTATCCTCGATCATAACCATCCTCGGCAATCTTCTTGTTATCCGTGCTTTGTGGAAAGCTTCATCAGTTCCCGCCACCTTGAAAACGTTGTTTATTAGCCTGGCTTTTTCTGACCTCACTGTGGGAATTTTTCTTAAGCCAGTGTTGTGTGGAATAATCTACGTGATGCTTATTTGTCACCAATGCATTGCAGACTTATGCCCAAACATATTGACCACATATCAGTATATTTTGCATGCTTTGGTGATTCCATCGTTCCTATCTTTAACAGCCATAGCTGTTGACAGGCTGCTCGCTGTGTGCCTCCATCTCAGATACCAGGAACTTGTAACTCAAAGGCGAACCGTTAATGCTGTGGTGACTTTATGGATGATCAGTTTTGTGAGCGGTTTACTCTTCATATTTCTTCCAGGACACAACGATCTAGTAACCGTGTTTTTCGAGTTTACTGGACTTTTTATTGCATCAGCATCATACTTTAAAATCTACAGAGTTGTGAGATATCATCGGATTCAGGTACAAAACCTATCTCAGATTCAAAATGACCAGTCATTGAACATGGCTCGAGTAACGAAGTCAAGCCTTAGTGCTTTCTACATGTATCTTGTTTTCGTCGCTTGCTTTCTTCCTAACGCATGTATTAAGATTTTAATGGCAGTTCTCGATTCAGCTAATATTTCTTTGCTAATTTCTTACTCAATTTCGAATGGGTTTATTTTATTCAATTCTCTGTTGAATCCTCTGCTGTATTGCTGGCGGTATCGCGAAATTCGTAGGATTGTGAAAACAACGCTTGTACGTTTTAAGCCGTGTTGAGATACCATATTAGGAGAAACGGCTTGAATTAAACGTATAAAGACATCTTTTGAAATTATATCTTCAAACCGGTGATAATTCATAAGTGAAAGACAATGAAAAAAATGCACCATGCATGACATGTTTGGACATCTGATATAACACGCCATTTTGTGCCACACTTTGATCAAGTACTTTTGTGCCCATCGCGGAGTACCATTGCTGAATTGTACCCCGCTCAAGATACATTAATCAATGGCAATCCCTATTTTGCTGAGTGAAAGTCAGACTGATACAACAGTCACTACAATTCACTTCCAAACTGAGGTGAATATAGGGGTGAGTTTTGACAATGTGCAACCACAGGCAGCCCAAGTTCCCCATCTGAAAGGGTTTGTATTGAAAGTCTGATGGTTGTTTGCTTTGTTTGTTTGTTTTTAACTAGAAGGAAATTTTACAATAAAATCGACCTGCTTTGTTCCTGTGTGGTATTTTACGTTATCCTCCCGACTCTCAGGCCATTCAAAAGCGATTTCGGCGAGTTAATACTTTTTCGTTTTTCCGCCACTGTTAAATAAACGACAAGGCTGTACAGTCAAGTGCTTGATCTTCGAAGGGAATAAATTAGCGGAAAATAATCTCACAAATGCAACCCTAATTCTTCAACAGATTCGAAGAAGGGATGTTAATGCCCCACAACACTGTGTTCGCTTAACAATTCCATCCAAAACGTTTCGCTTCGGAGCATCATTTTCGACCTCGGCGATTCGAGGGAGGCACGTCCGACTTGACTCCGCCATCCGTATAGTCGATCCGTAGTCTCGTACCCAGACCTCCTATGGCCAAGCGCGCGGGAGGATCCTACATTCAATCACAAGTAGGATCTGGGTACGAGATTAGTCGATCCGCTGAAAAAGTAAAAGTTACCGACTGACCAGTTGCATGGAAATGCATACTAATTACCGGATATGTGGCATCCCATGTAAATACATAGGAAGTCCTGCTGAAGAAAATGTATGTTGTTGCAGCATATAGAGTAGTCCTGGATCTTAATAAGAAATTGGGATACATTAAACGAATTGATAAAGTAAGTTATAACACCGCAAGGCAAAAGGGAGGTGCTGACATTTCGAGCCCTTCGTCGGAGCAAATGAGAGGATTGTGGGCTAGGTACAATTTATATATAGAGAAGTTTGGAGCTATGCTTTTGGTGGAATTATATCAGTGTGTGAATGGAAGTGAATAAATTAGATAAATGAATGAATGAGAAACGTTCGTTGATACCGTGGGGATTAAGAGAACCAAGTTGGAAAATAAACTTCTGCTCTAGTTGTTTATGGCTTTCCGTGTTGCCCTGATGCACGGAAAGGCCGCATACCGCCTTGTTTTGAGTGGAGTGGTTAGGCATATTTAAGTGTCGCGCTACAAGTGTCGCGCTAACGGTCACCTAATCTTCTTCCGGTCTCGCTATGTATATCTTCTTGCATAAGGGGCATTTTATGTAATAGCAGTCATGGGCTCCTGGTAATAGATAACATTTGCGCAAGTGCATGTGAAACAGTCGGTGATTTTAATCGATCGCTTAGGTCCTGTTACTTTGTCTGTGTTGTGGATGAAAGGGCACGTTTTGCATCTTTTGCGTGAGCAGTTGAAGGTGCCAGGTGATTCGCCTGATCTCAGTGTACTTCTAACTCAAATGTCGCTTACGTTTTCGTTACGCTTAAATGAGATGATTGGTGGTAGTGAGAAGATTCTGCCTGTCTCATTGTCATTCTGAAGTAACTTCAGAATCAGGGGGATGTTATTCCGTGACAGGTAGATTGAGTAGGTGAAAAGTGAGTGTGAAAGGTATTTTCTGGTTCTCTTCTTTTTGTGACGTTTGTGGCATTGACTGCTGGTCAGTTGTTTGAGCACGTTGTTGAGATGTCTTCACAACTGAGTTAGGGTAGCCACGGTTCTTGAATAACTGGAGCATTTCCTCTGATTTGCTGGAAAAGTCAAACTCATCACTACATAAACGTCGAAGTCAGGAATTGAGAAAATGGAATGGAATTTTTAACATGGGTGGGGTGGGTCTAGACGAGTGCAACAAATAACTATAGAAGTCTGTAGGTTTGTAGTACACACTAGTTGATGGGCTGTTGTTGTGAATTGAAACGCTGATGTCGAGAAAAGCTATTGAGGTTTCTGAAATTTGCTAAGTATATTTCAATGCTGGGTGGAACGAATTGACAGAATTAATGAATTTTGCTCAAGTTCTTCCCTGGTGGATGAAGTTGCGCCAACGCAGTCGTCAATGTAGCGGCGATATAGTTTAGGTTTAGGTCCGTTGTATTGGCTGAAAAGTTGGTTCTCAATGTAACCTACGAAGAGATTTGCATAGCTAGGTCCCTGTTAGTGCCCATGACGACACCATTGGTTTGTTGGTAGTAGTTGTTGGAAAATGAGAAACAGTTAAGTGTTGAAACTAGTTCGGCGGCTAGGCAAAGTAATGTTTCTGAACTGGACTCTTTTGTGGAACTCTGGTCAAAGTAAAATTTGAGTACTTAAAGTCCTTCGTTGTTCGGTATGACAATGGGCACCATGATTTTGTCTAAATAGCTGGGGATAAGTTCGGTTTGTGGATGTTAGGTTTGCAGTAGACTCGTGAAGTTCTAGGAGTTGTGATAATCAGATTCTGAGCCGTGATGGGTAATTCTTGTTTTGAAATGAGATCTTGAATACTTTCGTTGACGAGTTTTTGATTGGTTAGTTAATTTGGAATAACTGAGCGCTGAGTCAAAAATTGCACGAGCCTGTAGGGTGAATGCAATTTGTTGTCTTTGAAAAAAATACGAGTGCTTATTTATACAAAATTGCACTCGAAATCATTTGATTACATTGCGACTACTCGAACCAGGGCTACCAAAATAAATTTTCATACAAATTTTTGATGTCTGTTTTTGACGCTGAACAACAGATTTGTGGCGAATTTCTACCGACTGAGATGATTGTTTTTCAATCTTGATATCAACATTATTCTCGGCATCTTCTTTTTCACTTGTGCTTGTGTTTCTAAGTTCTTGTTCTTGTGTCACAACGTTTCGGCAATCCTGCCCTCTTCAGGTGACTGTAGCACAAGTGGAAAAGAAGATGCCGAGAAGAATGTTGATGCAGAATACCACGTGCGCCCAACTCAAGAGTCTATCAAAATAATCTTGATATGTTTTGGTACTGACAGTTAAAGAGCAAATTATATGCATTTTAAGCGAGATAAAAATAAAATTTGTTTGGGTTCGAGTAGTCACACTCTAACAATATACATGCAAAAATTTAATTTTAAATTTCTGCACTTAGTTTCAACATGTTGCACTCAATTTCAACTCAGTTGTGCATTGTTTGGAATTAATTGACGTGCTCTCAGCCAATGAGCGCGGTGAACATTTTGCATTTAGTTTAAATTTAGCTATAAAAAAATACTGTAGCGTTGTTTCCCGTTTTTCAGAAATGGACTGATTTGCCACATTCCACGCATTTTGTTCTGTTTAAAATCCTGTTGTGTTTTTGTTTACAACAGGAAAGAAGCAAAAAAGATAGACATTACGTTCTGTTCACCATACCCCCCAGCTAACAGATGTTTTAATCTTATTATGTTGCGTGTGTGCTTTGTAATTCTAACTTGCATAAAAGTAAAAAACAACACCCCTGTGTCATGAATTCTAAAATCAAGTGATGTTTTCGAACATTCCAAATGAAATTTTTATCAGGCAGCGACATTAAACTGGGAAGTAACTTTTGTAAAAGGTCGCCGATTCGTTAGCAGACCTCAAGAAGCTATATTAATGCAGTGTTATTTAATTTTAACTGAAATTATTGGTTGCACGCTTTGATTACAACCTACTCACTAGAAAGTGATATAGCGAGTGATCTAGTCGGTGACAAGGAGCTATGAAGATAGAAAACAATTCAATAACTGGTACCTTCTGTACCAAATTCCACCTCGTCTATTTTGGGCCGAATTTTTGGATCAATGGAGACGGCAATTTCATCTCAGACATTGCGACCTGTGTTGTTAACTGTGTTTTTGCCATTCCTGCCATCGTGGGAAACATCATCGTAATTTCAGCGATTTTGCGTACGCCTTCACTTCGCACTCCTTCAAACATTGTCTTGTGCTCGGTGTTTTCTTCTGACTTGTTAACGGGTTTGATTGTTCAACCAGGCTTCGTTGTAATGAAAATCGGAGAACTTACAGCTCGTCCAATCGTCCACTGCGTCGCAATGGTTATCAGCCTAGGCGGTGCAGTTATGTTTTCTGGAAACTCTTTCCTATCGCTGACTTTTCTGAGCGTGGACAAGTGGCTTGGACTGCATTATCATTTGCGATATCATGAAATTGTTACCATAAAAAGGGCATTGCTAGCTATTTTCGTTTCGTGGTCGGTTTGCTTCATATCCGTTGGCGTGTTGCTTGCGGGGAAAAAGAAAATGCTGCAAGCGATCATAATTCTTGGTTGTACATCTTTGTTCTCCGTGGACATCGTTGTCTACAGAAAAGTCTTTAAAATTGTCAAACACCACGAAAATCAGATTGACGTTCAGCTGCAGGCGACACAACAACCGACAAATTCAAGTGGGATTTTGGATATGAGAAAGCACCGAAAGTCAACCAAGGCTGTGTTCATTTTATATACTTTATTTTTGTTATGCATGGGTCCAATTGTTATTTTGTACATCATGTACGCTATAAAAGGTTGGAATACAGTTACTGGGATCTTGACCAACGTGGCTGCAACTTTGTGTTTTATCAACTCTTCCTTGAATCCTGCGATTTTCGTTTTCACAATTAAGGAAATTCGTCAAGCAGTTAAGCGCGTTTTAAGCATAAATTAAACACTTTTTTTAAGAACGGAATAAGCGTACAATCAAAGACCGCCACCTGGTTAGCTCAGTTGGTAGAGCACCGGTCTGTCGAGCGGGAGGTCGTGAGTTAAAACCTCGGCGAACGAACGCTCAAGGTCTTAAAGAAACTGAGGAGAATGTGCTGCCTTTGTTATGACATCTGCGAATGGTTAGACATTCCAGTCTTCCAAGTCCAAGATGAGGACGAAAAACCTTAGGCCTTGTCTCAGAGCACTGATCTTGAGGGACGTTAAAGATCCTTCAACACTGTTCGAAAAGAGTAGGGGACGTAGATCACGGGGATGTGGTTTTTCTCTTTGTAAAGTTTGAATATAATTAATCAGTTAATTAATACTCGGTCAAACTAGCACCTCGTGCGGTATACAACTACCGAGTTTAAATAAAGTCACAATGGCTTTTTTTTCTTACTGTGCGACTACTCGATCCAAAGCTACCCAAACAAATTTTCATACAAATTATTCAATCACGATCGAGTTTCAAAACAATATAATATCTAAAAATGTTTATTTTTTTCTCAAGCATCTGTGCGGGCCGGAATCCTAAATCCAAGAATTTGATTGGCTAATCACGGACGTGTGAACTGTCCAGATGTCCTATCTCTTCTTTTACTTTAAAGGGAAGACATCCAAAAAATAAATAAGTTGTTTACCGGGCTAGATCGGTCTGTGTAGGAAAAAACTGTACCCTTGGTCTTTAGTACGGCCGCGGGTACAGGGACCATACGAACCTTCCACCCCGTAAATGACATATATATATTTCGCTTGAAACGGCACTGCACAAAACATATCAAGATCGAAAAAGAATCATCTTAGTCTGTCGGCGAAACTTGCCACAAATCTGTTGTTTCGCGTCAAAACGGACATTCAAAATTTGACTGTATGAAAATGTATTTTGGTGGCCTTGTTTCGAGTATTCACGGCGCCCTGTATTCGCCTGCAGCTCGTGATTTACAGGCCCTTCGAGTGTTCTCCCAATATTGTTCTATCCACTCGAACATAAAATTCATATCTTCTCGCCACCATGCCATAGAAAATACAGCCAATCAGAATGCTGGAAAGCTGTTGTATGTTTATAACCCACTGACTAATTTTCGCGCCATCTTATTGGCTACTTTGGGTCGAGTGATGTCAAATAGCTGGACGGGTATCAGGCGATATACCCCGGCCGCGTAATTAAATAGCCAGTCGCAATTTGTAGCTCCGGATAAAACAGAAAATCAATAAAATAAGTTGCTGGCGTTTTTGGCCTGGAAGTGAGCAAAACCTTTGGGCAATCAAATTCTTGAAAATCTCCCCAATGAAATGTGCAAAAAAGCTAGTTTTGCACAAAGATACACTTCCCACTGTCTTAAAAGCTGCCGGTTGAGAAACCCTTTCCACGCCCAAAACGCTAATTTACGCAAGCAAAAAATTGCTCAAGTCATACAGTGCACAACCATCTGTAGAACAACTATTCCAGTCAAACGCAACTATCGAGATCGGTCGATTTATAGCTCAACAGAATTCGGTTAGATTAACCTGTTCTTGCAACTGGAACTAAAGTTCTTCCTCCTCTTTTTTTCTTCGACCTCCTCAGCGCCCGCCATTCAACAACAAAGCCAAGTTTGCGAACAATTCACTTTTAACGTAAATCCTTCAACTACACCAGATTTTCCAAATTCCCTGTTTCATGGGTGTGATTTCTTTCTTAGTGGAATGGATGGATTTTCTTTTCTAATCCACTGGAAATGTTTAGCTTTGACTTGTTTTCGAACAACGCAGTTGATAAAATAAACCAAAAGTGCCGTGTTTTCGAGATTTTCATGTAAGAGGCGTTGCGATAGTATGTCTGTCATGACAGCTTGTCAAGCTCTGGTCCAATCACAGTTTACATGAAACAATTTTAGCCAATCAATGTACGTGCAGCGTCAGTAGCAATCCCTACGGTGGCCCAATAGTGCCACTGCTGCACACTGTAAAACAAACACCTACCTCTGTGAAATTGTTCTTATTTTCCATACAAGTGTAAACTTGTTGCATAGAAATTGCATTTCTTCGTAGAAATCAGCCTCCTCCGTAGAAATGAGGAGAAATCAAGGAATTGGTACCTAAAATACAGGCTTCGTTCTGAAAGTTGCTCTGATAGTTGCTTCGTTTGCCGCAATATTCGATAATGATAAACAGTTGCAGCTCCTGTGGCGAAAATCTGGACCAGTATTTCACTCCGATTTATTGCCCAAAAAGTGGCACGAAATTACAGCCAAGTTTGTGATCGTTTCTCTTTTTTTGCCTTTCAGTTTGAAATGCTCGTGTATGTTTTACATTAAACCTGATACAAGTGATTCGTGGGATATTCCACAGTATATCACTCGAAAGCGTTGCATATCCAGTATGTTTTCGGCCGGCAATCTCTGGCAATTGGCAAAGTTGGAATATGAAAGTATGTTTTCCTCCGAACCCACGAAACCGTTTGTGTTGGGGGTAAAAGAATAGAGGAGTTTGGGCCACTTAGATGTAGCTGGGTGGTGTTTTTGCTAGCAGATAGGATTGTTTAAGATTCGACGCCTTTGGTTTAACAGCGTAGTAGACCAAGCTCTCCTCCTTGGAATGTCCACTCGAAACATAGGGCAAGCGCGAATTCCCAAATCCCCTGCAGTCCATTCCACAACTTTTTCCCAAGTATTAAAATCTTCGATTTTGGCTTTGGTGGGTCGAACTCGAACGCCAGAAATTCTTCCAGTTGTTGTATGGGCATACCAAGCGGCAAATATTTGCCCTTGTGGTCGGTCGGCAAGAAACGCCTATTGAGACATTTTGCCAAGTTTTCGTATTGTTTAGCTGTAGGTTGTACTACAAACAGCCCTTGCCATTGCGGAGAAACTAGCTGCAAGGTATCTTCGACTAGCCCTGTTGCTGCACTTACCGATAGTTGACGACTAGGCAAGAAACTTCTATTCGAGAACACTAGCACTGGCGATGGACGAAAAAACGGATTTACTCAGGCTTGCAACTGGAGCAAATGTGAAGCAAACTTGGGGCTCTAAATTTGAACTAAATTTGGCTTATATTTATTCCTGGTGAATTTACGTGCAAATGTGAAGTGAATATGATATTTATGTTGTAGCTCAATTTTATCCTTGGTTCAAATTTTATTTTCCTTTGTTTCCAACTCATTACCATACATTACCATACCAGAAAACAAAGGAAAATAAAATTTGAACCAAGGAAAAAATTGAACTACAACATTTACACCAAATTTAATTTACCTAACTTTTGCCACCAAGGTAAATCTTGAACATTCACATACATTTGCCTTGCATTTGCTTTTTACGCGAAACGGTCCACCAAGAGACTCACAAATATCCCCAGCCTCGAAATTTGACACAATCTTGTTGTAGATTTTTGTTCGAACGGTATATCCAGCACCGTTTGTCAGAACCCAAATGCAAACATGCTTCATTATACTACTTGGTTTGTCCAAGATTGATGTAGGTCCTATACCTTTTTCTTGCATGGCGTACGATGGGTCTCCTTGTTCTCGAAATCCTTCTTCGCCGCTAAGAAATTCTACAAGTATATTTTTATCGAGTACAACTCTCTTATGTCGTCTACAGAAAAAATTCCATTTGTCTTTGGACGTTTGGCAAGTATGTTTGCAAATCTTTCAAAGGTGTGTTGGAACAATCGATTTTGGCCACAAAAAGCCCTTCTGGTTCTTCATCTGCTATGTCAACTGTGGACGGCCGAAACGTTTGCATGTTGTCTGGCTCAGACACCAAACGTTGCACGATTAACTCGTGTGGAGCGGAACCAGATTTCCTACTCTTACCCTTTCCGCAAGGATTTGGTCGCATTTCGCGCATTTTGCCATTTATTCATTTCCATAAAAAGACTTAAAGATAGCTGTTGATGGAACGAGAAAAGCACGGGTTAGACCATCAAGTACTCCTTACGCCTCCTTGCGTGCAGCCATCTCGTCAAATGCAGCAAAGGAGATTGGAGACGGCTACAAGCAGGTGATTCCGACGCACAGGACGCAGAGGACCCTGGGAACGAGGTTGTTCACTGACCTTTCGTGTCGCAGGCTATGATAACAATGGACCAAGATCTATTTCAACTACTTCCGCGAGTCAACAATCAGAATCATCATCTTTTAGGGGATCGTGTTACATAGCCGCGCCGAAATATGAAATTTCTCTTTGAGTGCTGAAAGAGCAATTTCGTAACTACAAGTGATCATGCAATGTTCTATTCAATATACCAACACCAATATTATTCCAAACAATTCGCCTTAACATTTAAGAGCGCGATTTATTTTGTCACCATAGTAACGTGCTATTTTCACTTGCTAAGATATCACGTTTTTACGCAAAAGCTCACATGGCAAATAAGTAATGGTAATAGGAATGAGTGGAGTTCAATTCGGTTTGTCATCAAACGAGTGATAAGAAAATCGGACGACCGCGTAGCGGGAGTTCGATTTGTTTATCACGAGTATGATTACAGACCGAATTGGACGACACGAAGCCTCAGATTACCAATTAATCACAAAAATTCCAATTTCCGGGAGAAGAAGAAGAGCCAAATGCAAGTTATGAAAAAAAATTGTCATTGTTAGAGGTAAAAAATTCTCCATTTTGAAGAAAGCCCCAATGTAGGTGTCTGTACACTGTTTCTATGGTGATTGAATCCAATGTTGTGATTGGTTAATAAAACTACAACTTTAAATGTGATTGGTTGACTTAAACTTCAACTTTAAATGTAATTGGCTTATTGAACTGCCCCATAACAACTTGGCAGGTGAATTAGTGGAAAACGGGAGTTTTTTTAAACCAATCACAATTGAGGAAATTCTAATTTTTATGATAAATCATTTTATTTTTTTTTTTATTCACCCCTTATTTACACTGATTTACAATTTGGCGACTTACTGTGTTAAAGCAATGATTGTAGAAATCGTTTTCCGAGGCGTGGTAAATCAAATGCATCACACCTGTAATTGTGACTTATATTGGTTATTCGATTTGCTTCAAAGCAGGTACACTTTCCTCTGTAATCCTGCATGATAGCGGTAGAAGAATTTCTTGAGCTATTAAAGATAATATATTTTGACAGAGGGTAAATATGGATTGAAATCATTCTAGATCTTAAATAAGTTGAAACTTGAAAAAGTTTAGACTTTAAATAAAAATCAATTGTCAACACGAGATGTAAGCAGTTGTTCTACTGACAACATTAAATCAGCTTTTTCTTATAAGCCTATGTTTGTAATTTTATAAACAATTGTAGATAATACATCAACAAATTACTCGAAGCAAGATCATCTGAAATAACGTCCTAGCATCGCAACGTCTAAGAAAAAATAATAAATTAATGGTAGGATTAAGTGGTTGTCTGGTTTAACAGACGTTTTGAGAAAAACTAAAGTCGTCGGCTTTCTGAAGGATGTCAAAAACGCTTGAAATAAAATTAATTTGCATATTTCACTGATATGCTTTTTTGCTTGCTACAAAAGGAAAAACGCCAACTTCAATTCATCTGCTGGAGGTATATCTCCTTTATTAACTTGGTATTTTCCATTATTGACCCACAGGTAATCAAGAAACGCTTCGTAAAAGTGTTATGCAACAATGATAGTACTGTCCCAATACTGCGATCTCAAACGAGAGGAAATTCTCAAGATTTTTAGCCTGCCAAGAGTTTTGGCTTACGGTGTCTGTGTCACTGCCTTCATTCTCCCTCTAGTAACAGTCCCGGGAAATGCAGTGGTTATTTTGGCCTTGTGGAAAGCTTCATCGATACCCGTCACTTTAAAAGCGTTGTTTCTAAGTCTTGCTTTCTCTGACCTTTTCGTGGGACTCATTGTGCAACCAATGTTGGGGGGTACCATCGGCGCTATGCTAACTGTGGAAGAAACTTTGAACGGTTCCTTTGACTTTATGTGTCCAACTCTAGTAACATTTCTTGTATTCTTTCTTTTGACTTTCTCGTATGCTTCATTTTTGTCGATAACCGCCATTGCATTTGACAGGTTACTGTCGATCACACTGCATCTCAAATATCAGGAACTTGTTACACTAAAACGTGTCTCTTTCGCCATTGTGCTATTGTGGACAATAAGCGGATTGGGCGGTTTCGTCTACATTTCCCTTCTTCGCTACAACGCCGTGGTCACATTTTTTCTTGAAATGAATGGCGTTGTACTAACGACGATTGGATATGTTAAAATCTACGGAGTTGTTCGACGTCACCAAACCCAAGTCCTGTCGCAGATTCAAAACAGCGAAGCAGTCAGTATGGCTCGACAAAAAAAGTCAGCCCTGAACACGTTTTACATGTATGTTGTATTCCTTTGTTGTTATTCTCCTCATCTTTGCTCGGTGATTCTGTTGACGGCCATAGATTCAGAGAACGTTTCTCTTTTAGCGTTTTATTACTCAACGACTTTTACAGTTTTGCTGAATTCCTCGTTGAATCCGTTTATTTACTGCTGGAGGTATCGAGAGCTTCGTGAAATTGTAAAAAGAATTGCGACAAAAATATTCAAACCATGTTTAAAGTAACGCTTTAATAATGTATCAGCGAGAAGATAGGAAATCGACCAGCTTGATATGTTTGGATACCAGCTGGGGATGTGACTCTTATCAAAAACGTGACGGGGTTGCTCTTCGGAAATTTTGAGAAAACACCCCAAAAGAAACCAAAATCTTGTTTGCTGGGCGTGTTTCAACAAGCGTTGTGTTCCTAAGAGGTGTCAATTCAGAAAGAGAAGCTGAATGTCAAACCTTTTATTATTGATTAGTTATGAATGAGACAGCAATGAAACCGATTGACTGGCAAATAGTTCTTTTCATTTTCTACCCCAAAAGGGGTACGGTTCATTTGGGATTTTGCATCATATGAGGTAGCAATCTACAAATTTGGAACCCCAAAAGGTACAACAAATACAGCTCGATTTTTTTGTTTTTTGTTATGTTTCTCCCTGTGAATCATTTCTGTATAAACGCCATATCAAACACTCGATGCATGCGTTTGGTCGCATCACCTCAAATATCTTGTTGGTGTTTGATATGTAATATCAAGTTTGTTACTTCCACCATCAAATCTTACGCTACGATTTCCCAGAGTCCATTTTCCCTGGGGTTATAAATAAGAGCAGTTTAAGATATTCATTTGCAAAAAAGGAGAGCTATCCAAAGGTACTACACAACACCGTCAAACTCCACTCAAAGTTGAAAGACAATTAGTTTTTTAAATGTATGCTCGGGAGGAAACTGAGCCTTCCCGCCCTTTCGTGCTACTATAGCAATTCCTGTTTTCTCTCATCCTTTGATAATGTGACGCTTTCTCTCATGTAGCAAACTGAAGTGAAAATTGATTAGAGAAGCATTTTTAGCGGAGCTGCTAGCGGGATGTTAAATCTTGCGTAGTTAGTTTCTGCGGCAACTTTTTTACTCTGCTCATATTCCGTGTACCGGTGTCACTGACAGTGATATGTGTATCCCGGCCCGTGACATGTGTATCCCCTTACAAGTGTCACTAGTGATACGTGTACGGTGATAGACATATCACGGTGATACACATATCACGGGGATACACATATCACGGGGATACACATATCACTAGTGACATGTGTACGGTGATACACACATTCCGGGGATACACATATCACTGACTACTATGTAAGCGTGTTTATAAGTGGGATTTTAGGTTATTTTCAAATTTGACAGGAAAATCTCTGTCCTTTTTTAGCTTACGGGTTATCAGAGATTTTTTCTGAGTAGCGTGTTTATAAGTGGGATTTTAGGTTATTTTCAAATTTGACAGGAAAATCTCTGTCCTTTTTTAGCTTACGGGTTATCAGAGATTTTTTCTGAGTAGCGTGTTTATAAGTGGGATTTTAGGTTATTTTCAAATTTGACTGAAAAATCTCTGTCCTTTTTTAGCTTACGGGTTATTTTCAAATTTGACTGAAAAATCTCTGTCCTTTTTTAGCTTACGGGTTATTTGAAAATTTGACTGAAAATCTCTGTCCTTTTTAGCTTAAATTTATAAGTAGGTTTTTAGGTTATTTTCAAATTTGACTGAAAAATCTCTGTCCTTTTTTAGCTTAAATTTATAAGTGGGTTTTTTTCAGATTACAAAAAATTGATTTAAAAGGATGGGTAATATACATAAAGATTAGTTATGGATCAGTTAAGAGATTTATATACTTATGAACTAAAAATAATAGCGAAAGATCTTGAAATTAAAGGAAGAGCAAAAATGAGTAAGCAAGAACTAATTGAAGAAATTTCAAATTTTAAAGATGAGGAAATTACTGATTTAATTGAAAAAGTTTTCCCCATTAGCAGAATTATTTGTGATCATGGGAAAATAAAAAAATTTTGTAGTGAATGTAATGGATATAATTGCAAGCATAATAAATATAAATATCGATGTAAGGAATGTGGTGGGTCTCAAATATGCGAACATAATAATCAAAAACAATGTTGTAAGGAATGCGGAGGATCGCAAATATGCGAACATAATAAACAAAAACAACAATGCAAAGAATGTCGTATGAATAGGAAAATTGATATTTAAAAAAAGATAGAATATATAATAAAAGATGGAAAAATTAAATCTTAAATATCAAAACGATAGAAAGGTTGGTATTTGTGATTTTATAGAACAAATAAAAGATTCTGTATTAAAAAATTTATCACAGAATAGAGAATATTTTTCTGAGTATATATATTGTAAACATGTAATGCTTTGTAATAATATAAGCGGGAGTATTGAATATTGTGCTAATGATGATGGTTACTATTTTCAAGGAGCTATTAGTTTTTCAAAAAATAAAGATTTTGGCGTTGGTGGTATATCAGTTAATGATTTTGTAAAAGAACTTTTAGAAATTGCTAATGAGGATTTTTTTGAGGAAGAATATAATTATTATAATCATCCAGTATATGGTCGGATTATTGAAAATCATGAAGCGCTAGATCATTATTATAAAAATGGAGTTTTCCTTGCTTATTATGATAAAGAATGTAATATTAATGCTTTCGACAAAAGATTTTATGTTACATCATTAGAGGTAAGCATATTTTTAGATAAAAATAAGATATTACATAAAGAGTTATTTTACAAACCATTACATGATGAATTAATGGCCGTAGCATGGCACCCATCTAGATATTTAGATTGGTGTATTGATTTTGAGGAATTAAGAGATTTGAAAGAACGTTGGGGTGAAGAAGATTAATATTATCTAATTATGTTATATAACCTAATTACTGGTTACATAACAAAAAAAAAATTTATCTAAATCTTAAACTAAAAGTTATTGGCAATCCCCTTAAATCAAGTTTTTTCCAATCATTGTCTAAGATAGTTAAATCAAAGTGGTTTATGGGGTTCTCATATTTTTGAATCGGAATTGTCGGATAATCCTTTGAGGGTATGTTTGCAAGTAGGTTTGATGGTGCGAGTTTAACAAGTTCTCCATATTTGGTGTTATTCATATATGACGATTTATTATCCACTATACTACACATAAGTCTCAAAGGTTCCCTAATCCGTATATTTATGGGGTATAATTTACCAGGATTTAAAACTATAGGAACTCCTAAACCAATTGACAATCCTCTCGTAATTATAACTTTGGAGTTCTTATTTGAATAAAGATAGTCAATAGTATCAGTCTCAATGATTGTTATTTTTTCCAGACCAGGATCATTAAGAAAGATTGATTGAATGCCTTTAAGAGAATATGTGCCCGGTTGAATTATGAAGCTCTGATTCTTGCCATATAATATTGTCTGTTCGTCCTTGAAATTAATTAATCTTTTGGTTTGTATATTACAATCCAGGAGCTGTATCTCTCGAAGATTTTTCAGCGGCGGGTCTAAATAAATCCTGGTTTCTGAATCATACATTGTAATACTCAACATTTTTTGTTTTGATTATATTAAACCCATCTTTAAATTGAGCTATCTTGGATAATCAAAACATTAACGAAATAAAAACCAGGATAATAATCCTCCGGCAAGCATTAAAATAATAAGATTATTTTGATGAGAAGATGTTTCTATATTACTAACTTTTTCCTCATTGTTTGATTCATCGCTATTGTTTAGTTTAGGTTTTATTGGTTGAGGATTGGTATTTAATGAAACTTTTGATGTTCCTAAACTATTAGGTATTCCAACATTTTTTGTTTCGACATTTATTGAATTATTTACTCCAAAGGTCATATCTTCTGTTACCTTTTTCAAATCATTATTGTACCCAATAATGCTTTCTGTATTTATTATTAAATTGCTTGGCATTAACCAAACACCAGGAGCTACAGCCAAATCAAGGCGAGATTTTGATTCTTGAACCGCTGTTTGATATCTTTGAATTGATTTGGATATGTCATTTTCAATCACAGAACTTTCAAATAAAGATATAAAATTTTGTTGGGTTTCAAAACCACCGCCCCCTTTACTAACAATTGAAGTTCTAGTATTAACTTGTGAGCCTAAAACACAATAAACAAAAGCTTCAATTGATCTATTTATTCTTCCCAATCCCGCCTTTGTTAATCCATGCCCAGATTCTGCTATAAACCAAGCATATTGAAAATCAACAAAATGATCATTTCGAAGCATTGATACTAAATCGCCGTTATTTTTTCTACCCCCATCATCGTAAAATTTATGTTCGCTGCTCGGCCAAATATTAGCTTCTGTATCATAACCTCTTATAATCCTGACATTTTGGTATCCCCCACCTGTTGCTTGCGCGGCTGCGCTCCCAGGTACGCTTCCAGGGTCTGCATATCCTTCCCCATAATCAATGAATACATCTCCTAAACCATGATTTGTACCACCCTTAAATCTAAAATCGGCCAAAGTTTTATTCCACCCCTTATAATCTTGATTATTGCTTAACCCAAATTCTGCGCACAATCTATTATAAGCATTTTTGTTGTATGGATTATTTTTTAAGGAAAAAGTTTTTTCGTCGGGTAATGGCACGTACAATTCATATAATATTCTTCTTATTGTAAAGTAAATGTGAAATACAAAAAAACTTCTAATAACTTTCGGGTAACTAAAAATATCACTTAAACTTACACCGCATCCAGACGTTGCGCACCAAACCGCCATGTTTAATTGTTGCGGCCACTGATTAATATTTGGTTTACTCAACCAAGCTCTAGCTTCTTTTCCACTAGTAAACCCCACAGTTTGATTTTTAAAAACATTTTTCATTGATGCTGTGAAACTATCTTTTTCTGAAACATATATATTTAGATTGGTTAATAGTTTTGTTACATTAAGAGCGAATTCATTGAATTTAATCCCAGGTATTGGATATGTTTGTTTTGTAAATGTTAAACTTTTTGGAAATGAACTTACCTTAACTTTTTTTTCTACCCCCAAATCTTTCCATAATAATGTTTTCAAATTATCAGGAAGATCATCAGTCCATGTTTTTCCAGTAGGATCATCATCAGACATAATTGTTGTCCCATTAACTTTCCATTTAATATATCCACCATATAAATCGTGTACATAATTGAATTTAGTAAGATTTGCTTTTGGGTAGCGGTTTCTGAAATCGCCAAATAACATCTTATTCTTTGTTTTCCAATTTTTCTGATCTTTAGATTAAGAATAAGATGTAAAATCAATTAACCTCTTTTCTAATACCTGCAAAAAAATTCCATCCTACTTCAGTTTTTTCGTATGAAATTTTCAACGTTCTTGACTGTTCAGATCTTTTAATATATCCGTAATAACCGCGGTCCTTATCTGTTTTATGTTCATGTTTTTTTCCGTATGATTTTTTTGACGTATTTCTAGTTTTAGTTTTTCAAACTTTTCTGACTCTGATAAAATTAGAGAAAATTCTTGGTCAGATATAGTTTTATCTTTCAATGCTTTTGAAACTAAATCGTTAATGGTGTTTACTTTTGCCTTTGCCAGAGAAACTGTTTGTTCATGTTTACTAACATTATGAGAAAGTCTTTTTGATATGGCGGCACAACCAACCGATACCCCGCCGCATACACCACCTACAACACCTAATGGTATGCCAATAATAGCCCCAAAACCAGTAAGAGATGTACTCAAACCACTTGTAGAAAGGATAACTGAAAACACGCCACTTCCAACACTGATTTTTGTAAATATTCCTCTTGCTCTATTGTATTTCTTTCTTACATGCTCGTAATGAACAATTTCCTTATTAAGATTATTTAATACTTCACATGACTTTAAAATCCTGAAATTTTTTGGCTCATCAGGTAATTGAGGATAAATTCCGTTGTATTGATCCATATTGTATTTTACTGATCAGTGTGATATCTTTAGACCTCTTTGAGGCCGCGAAGCAGATCTACTTTCTCTTCCTTTTTATACTTTCCACAAAATATAGAACTACCGCCATTATCAATAACCAAGCATTTTCACCTAAAAATCCAATGACCTGCCCTGCGGTTTTGAATAGAAAGCTAACTATTGCGCCAACCATTCCCGGCAATATTTCACCCAGTTTTTTACCAAGAGTTTTCAACCCATTACCTACACCCCTACCCAAAGCAGATAAACCCTTTGAAAGATTAGAAACTATTACCCCAATGATGACGCCCACAGCACTTAAAACAGCAAAAACTGTAAAACCATACTTTTTGAAGATATACTTTAGTTTCTCCCGTAACGGTAAATTTTTAATTATTTCATCTTTTCGACCCTCAATATCTGATAATTGTTCTTCACTTGAAATTGTTTTATTACTAAGTCGTTCTTTTAATTTATCAACCTCAGATTTTAATCGTTCATTGCTTTGTTTTAATTTTGATTCATTTGATTTACCCTTCTTATATTTATCTATTTCTTCTTTGTATAATTTTACCTCTTCCAAAAGTTTTTCCGCTTGTATTTTTAATTCCACATTCTGTTTAACGGTTTGATCGAAAAGACTTTTATTTTCCGCTTTTTGTACCTGTTGTCTCTCAATGAATTCCCTAAGTTCTTTTTCTCTTTCCGCATATCGTTCAATCTCCAGGGGATATACTTCTGCTGTTGCTTTCAATCCCTGCAATGCATTATCTAATTCCTTATTTTTCTCAATGGATTTCCTCAAATCTAACTGGGTATTATTATATTTTTCCAACATTGTTTCATAATCAGCACCCAGTTCTTTTCTAAATGTTTTTGGTAAATCTTCAAGCCTAAGATTTTTATCTTTATCAAGTATGATATGCTTATTGGCATTTTTCCTATCACTTAATACCCCGGTTATACTTCCATCTTCTTCAAATTCAACATTAAATGTCGCGTCCTCCGGATTGAATTCTGGAAAATAACGTTTTAGATATTGTCCTGCTTCTACCCTTCTATCATAATCCTCATCTCTTTCTCCCAGGTTCATTATTTCTGGTGGTTTTTCCCATTGAGCCCTGTCTCTTGATTGGTTATAATCATCATAACCAGGATAATCTTGTTCAAGGGATGTAGATGTGTTTGCGGTTTGATAAAATGGGTTATCATCCCAATCCAAATCATCATCATCAGTTTCTTTTGGTAAATCTTCCATTGGTATATATTCTGCCATGATTTTTTACTCATCAGTAAGAAATCTTTAGATTACCTAGAGTCGGAAATAAAATCAAAATTGATTTAAAAGATAAAAGGAATAAATAAAAAGAAATAAAATGAGTAAGGAAGACCAAAAATATAAAACCGCCACAATTAGTAATATTGATTTTGTAAATTACGCTAAAAAAATGGGATTAAATATTTCACCTCAAGATGCTAATAAATTTTTAAGTAAAATTCATAAAGAACATGATCCAGATAGAAACGTTGAAGAATATAAAAAAGAAATGAGGGCTAAAGTAACTGAAAGATATGGAATAGAAAATGATAATAGTATTAGTGATGATGAAATGTTGAAAAAAATAGCTTCGAAAATAACTAAAAAATAAATCATTTATGTTATATAACTTATTTTAATTGATGTATTACAAGTTATATAATAATTTATAAAAATTTACTGACCGCGTAACCTAAACCTAACATTCCAGCCCCGACATATACCATTTCTCCTGTCTTTTGATCATCGCTTGGTTTGTAATAATCAGAGAATTTTGGTTCAGTCATTTTGCCGTACAATTCAAAAGCCTGATTTGTGGTTGAAATATTTTTTGATGCTTGATATTTTTCATCTTTTTTCTTCATTTTCCAATCAAGCATTTTTTGTCTTTTTTCCTGATATGCTTCGTAATCTCTTTGATATTTTTCCATTGCTTTATCGTGCCGTATTTTTTCTGTATCAGCATTGCGTCCAGATAAATATTTTGCAAGAATATTTCCTCCGGTAAATGCTGTCGCATTCAATATTGCCCCTATCCCCATCATTAATATTGTTGCCATTTTATTTTGGTAAAATCTTTTGTTCCTCTAAATATGTTTTAAGATACATGCTTCCGGATAATACAGCTACCCACTTTGCATAATTTGTAATACTCGAGGATGGGTCACTCAAAAATGATTCTTTCATTACCTTTTTAGCCACATACCCAACTCCAGCCCCTAATCCGATAAGTACCGCTGAATCAGTTACAGTTTTCACAAGTTTGTTTTCGGTTGACATGATTTTTTACTACATCAGTAAGAAATCTTTAGATGACTTTTGGGATTATTCCATTCCTAAAGATTTTGGAGTTAGATGCAATGGAATTTTATGGGGTTGTGGTAATTGTGATAAATCAGCTATCCTATTGGAATATTCAACCCTAGCTTTTTCCTTATATCTCATAAAAAGATCAAATGCTGTAAACCCCAATCCAATAACGGATAAAACAGTAGTAAAAGATAACTCTGGTAGCCATGATTTGGCTTCGCGGGAGGGATTTTCTTGATTATCTGTATTTTCCCGTTTCATTTCCCTAGCTAATGCTTCTTTTGCTTTTTTATTATATTCAGCTAATTTCTTACCAGCTGCGACTTTTTTAGGATCTTTCTCCCTCTTTTTAGTATCTTTATTTTCAGGTGTTGGATCAGCTGTAATTTGCTCCAGCTTCGCTGGGGAGGGCTCCGCCCGATCTACTTCAGATTGTTCAGACATTGTTATTTAGATGCTACAAATAAGTTTTTAGATCTGTTTAATATACTGTATCAGCACCTTCAGAAGATTGCTTAGTTTCCTGATCAGTTGTGTTAGAATTTGCTGAAAATTGTTGGTTTTTGTTGAATTTAACGTGTTTAGCTACTTGAAATAATCCGCTAGCAAGTGCTGCCAATCTTCCTGCTTTCAACGCCAAGAGCCCAACAATGTTTGTTAATTCACGATTTACCAAATCATCATTCTTCAAATCATTGCAAAGAGATTCTATATCATCAACCGGAACTAAATAAGAAATAAGTTTGGAAACTAATTGAAGCGATGAATCTACTAATCCGCCGTTAATTTTCTTACCCATTACCGCTTGGTAACGATTAAAATATTTTTCTACATCGCGTTCCGATAATTTCTTTATATCACCCAGACTCATTTCAGCCCCCAAATATTCCTTTGTTGTTCCTAAGGCTGCGAGAATGGCAAGTGATTCTTGTTTTATTTCAAGATCCTCACTTTTTTCCGGTACTACCTTTGGTTGGTCTTCTTCAATGTAATCTTCCGGCCCTGCCGGGGAGAGCTTCGCTCGATCAATATTAGCCATCTTTTGTTAAATCACTTCGGGAATCTCTAAATAGCAATTAAATGGATATCGCAAACTCAAACATAACCTAGAATATTTTTCTGTTTTCAGGAGATGCATAAACTTTTTACCCATTTCATAATCCAAATCTCCGCCATAATCCTCGAAAAACATTTTCATACCTTTCTGCGATGGATTATGAAAAGTAACAACGCAGGCTACATTTTCTCGGAATGGTTTTGCTATCGATGTTAATTGTTGAGTTAGAACCCAAACCGATAAACCATGATGCCTTCCGGAGAATGCTAAATCTATAAATTTATTAGATCTTTTCTTCAGATCGGTGGATACCGCGCAATCATCTAAAATTATTAACTCATTTTTGTCAGGCACAAAAAGCACAAAATTGACCACAATGGACATTTTATTTAATATCTCAACAGGTATTTACAGCAATGTGGACTACTATATCTCAATTGAAAGGGGATAAAATGGGCTTCTTATAAAAAAAAGAATCTCATCATGACATCCAATAATATTTCAGTAAAAAAATCCTAATTAGCATAAATTTGCATAATTATTCATGAGATTTGTGGAAAAAATGAAATTTTTCCAGAATGATAGGTTATTGTACAGAACTGTTAAAAAGAAAAATGTTCCTCATCATATCAGGAGAGTGTCCTGAAAATCTGGCTGAAAAAGATAAAATCTAGAATTAGATATGATTTTTTATATACAACCATGTTAGTACATGAAAATCGGCAAAAATTTTTTTTTTTTGGAAAATGTTGTTTGCAGGTGTATCTGTTTAGGGCTGGGTCTGAAAGCATTGAAAAAGGAAAAAGGGCCCCCCCTCCCCCCGAGGGACCCTCCTCCACCCCTGCCAATCATTGGCAGGCCCCACTGCTAATGCTGCACCTAACTCACAATAACGTTAATTTGGTACTAACCTAAGTCATATAAACTACAGTATTTTTTTTGGTATTTCTTTATTTTATTATTTTTTTATTAATTATTTTTATATATCAAGAACAATGCATAATAGAGATAATAAACTATGAATTTAAGTGTTGTGATACTCCCTGGTGTGAAACTCCGCAAAGCAGTTCTTATCCCCCGTCACATGCATGTAGCTCTTGTTGCATTGTGGTGCTCTGCAAAAAGAATACACCCTATTGTCAGCCTTGGTTTTCTTGTAGCACACGACACAGCGTTTCTTCTCCTTGGAGAAAACTGGAATATGCACAGTTTCGAACTCCCCCGGAGGAGGAGGAGCTGGTTTCGCTGTGCCATGTACAGGTGGTACATCATATTCAGGGAAATCACACAATTGTCTTACAAGCTCTTCCCTGAATTGAGCCAGTGAATAATCAGGTGACCTACGAAGGGCTTCATTGTCAGGAAACTTAGCCTGGTGCTCTTTGAAAAGAATAAAACTGTTAACTACAGCTATATCAATGAGGTGGAAAAACAAAGTTTTCCACCACCTCATACACTTACGTAAGACATTATTGGTAGCTAAAATCTGATCAGATCTGTCGACTGCATTCATATATTTATTATAATTACTAATAGTTTTGGGCTGTGGTACCACTTTAGTGCTCCACACACCAGCAGTCTTAGATTTACGGGACACCTGCACCTGATCATTAGCATTATCTATGGTTGTTAACATTGAAACGACTTTATTATCCACCCACTGCAATGCTAAACAGGGGGGATCCCTATGCCAACGCATACTTCCCCTTTTTTCTTTCTTGGCCCATGCCTTGCCATTCTTCAGAATAGGAGGAAAATCTCTTCTGGTCTCCATGATGGTACCTGTGGCAGGGACCCCTACTGTAAACAAATGTTTAAATAGGGTCACTGAAGTGTAAAAATTGTCAACAAATAAATGGTAGCCCTGATTTAGGAAATGTTCCATTAGTTTCACAACAACATCAAAGCCAAGCCCATTTGCACTAACAGTCTGCCCTGCTGCTTTACCAATGTAGACATCAAAGTCCACAGTGTAGCCATTAGAGCTGTCTGCTAGCACCCAGAGTTTGATTCCCCATTTTGTGGGCTTGTCCTTGATGTACTGCCGTATACCAGACCTATGCCTAGACTTTACCATACGTTCATCAATAGCTACATTTTGTCTAGGTTGATATAAAGAAAGACATCTAGATTTAAAATAACCAATAAATGACTCTACTTTACGTAATTTATCCCCGGTCTCCTCAGTTGCTGGATCGACAACATGTAGCAGGGCCATAAGGGCTCTAAATCTGGTTCTAGACATGATTGCTCGTGCCCAGAGACCATGGTACAGGGTCTTTACACTCCAATACCTGTCTACATTTCCAATTTTGACAAGACCAAAATAAATCAACATAGCAATCAACCTCTTGATCTCATCAGGTGTTACGTCTAACCAGCTCCCATCAGGCTGAGCATAAGACCGAAAGTTACCTTCTGTTATATGCTCAGTAGCATAACTGTTAGTATTATTACATATAGTGTTTATCATATCTACTGTAAAGAAAAGGAAAAAAAAATCAACAGCCCTTGTCATAGCATTCCGGAGAAGAGGTCGGCCAAAGTGGATACCAGGTGGGCGCGAAGGGTTGAAACCAGGGAGGATATTGCCAACATCTGCGTCATCATAGCTCTTGGGTGCTGGACCAGGGACAGCATCACCACGAACAGGACCAGGAGCACTAGCAGGACCACGACCACGACCACGACCAAGAACACGACCACGAGCACCGGGACGTACAACTGGGGCACGGACACGGGGACGGGGACGGGGATCACCATAAAACGAAGCAGGGGCGTGGGGTACTATACAAATATAAAATAATATTATAATTGGATGTGTGTATAATCCACAGATATGCTGATATGGGCCAAAAAATAAACTTTCTCTTGCATAAATAGTACTTATACAGTTCAAATACTGACCTGGAGGAACAGCAGGGTTAGCAGGACCACGACCAGCAGGAGCAGGAGTAGCAAAGCCATGGGGGACTACATGGAAACATAAAAATAATTATTGAAATATTTTTATCACCATGTAAATAAATAAATATGCTGGAATCATGTGCAAATGTGCAAATGAAAGTAAGAATTTTATATAATAATTTCAAATTTCTACTATTTAGGCTAAATTTATGCCAATTGAAAAATAGTTGACACACCAGGAACATCTGTATCACGGGCATCCTCCTGCGTTCCTTCTTCATCTTCTTCAATTACTACACGCTCTCCTTCTTCATGTTCTTCTTCTTCTTCAGCACTAAGATGATTACAAACACACTTTGTTTTTACTTAGCTTTATTTAAAATTTAATCACACAAAAAATAAGAAAACAAATGCCAATTCACAAACGCGTACACAACAAAATCAAGCAACACGACCCGATCGCATCTCTCCATGGAAACACAACATCACTTTAGCGTCGGCTCGTATTTCGCGTCCCCTTTTGTTAGACCAAAATATCGCTCAAAAAGAAGCTTTCCTCCAAAATTATTGAGCTGTGTACTCCCGTATATGAATTCATAGATATCTTTTATGACATAGGCAAGAATTCAGACGCAAAAAAGGCATGCTAAAGAGCATATCCTCGCATTTCAAAAACCTCTGGGCAACTGCGTCACTTTGGGGAAGCCTCGTGTTCGAAAGTTTATTGATCGCTTACCTTGATTCTTCGCTCTGATTTTCGAGCTGGCGATCTAAATCGCTTTCCTCGCCACTAGACATACCACCAGGATCTTCATCGCCATCCAAAATCATCTCTAGAACGTCATTTGGATCGACATACTCGACTCGCGCTCTCTTCGACACGGACGCCATACTCACGGTCGGAAAGTGAAAAATGAAAAATTCGTCGTGTATGGCACATTTAAGTGTTTTAGCCCAAAATCGCTCGGTGATTGGCTAAGTCTATAACCTCCCTGTTCTCCAAATATGGAGGGAATCGGATGTAACGCAATTTTTTGCGAATTTTTTTCTTCCTTGGGTATATATGTACCCAAATTTTACTTGCGTGACAGAAATGAGTTAAGTCGCATAGAGTCGTATCGCACGAATGTCCGTCGCTGTAAAAATTGACTTTTTTGCCAAAGAAGTGCTCAAAACGCTAGAATCATAAATTCACCTGAAAAAAATGTGCGAAAAAGAAAATTAATAAAGCGGATTTTTTTTTTCATTTTTTATACTACCAAACGCCTTTTTTCTAGAATTTTAATAGCACCAAGGTTCCTCCCAACATGTATCCCTTTTTCAGTTTGGTGACTGGCAAGAGGAACGGAAATTTCAATGAGAGAATCGTGCAGCTAAAAAACGTCCGAACAGTTGCTAAGTATAATGCCACATATATAGCATTCAGTTAAAGGGACCATCCTAGCGTAAACGGGATGTTCATCAGAAAAATCGACTTCTTTGTTTGCAGCGATGCAATATAGGATAAGGATCCCTCGTTCGCCCTCATTTAAAACAACGGATACATGACATAACGAAGAAGTCTGGTGATTAAGTAAAGAGATGTGCTTTAAGCATGCATGTGACAGGTTCCAAACTCGGAAGAAGGTAATCGGAGCTCTCCCAACAGGATACATGAATATATATCTGCTCACGTTCGCCTGGTCAATACCCTCTATCGTTAATTGGTAAAAACCCACTAGTGACATCTCCCGGAAACAGCTATTAAGCAAGAATTGACGCCAGCAACAATTTTTCATTTGGACGCCATTTTGATTTCTCCGGCCAAAACTCACTTACACAAAGATTACCCAGACGCCCCAGCATTATTCACCTCCTAGAAGGTTTGATAGTTAACAACTATTGTACGAAATTAAGTCGTACACGAGTTAATAGCCAATGAGACGCATAGTGCCGAGTTGGCTATAGTTCATGTACGACGAGATTGAGTGGAATAATCGTCTTACTTATATCTCTACACCCTCGATTATGAGAAACTGGAACTAGTTGACAAGAATTGACTTTGTAAACTGATCGTTTGCCTCCAGGGTCTCAGTAGTTGTTTGTTGAGTTTGATCGTCCGGGTGTAATTAAATAGCTTTGGAAAGGACGAGCTGTTGTTGATGATTTTGACTGACGTTTCGACAACCTCAGCAGAGTCAAGTGATTTACAGTGGTAGTAGTATTTGTGTCTTGGTTCAATATCGTGATTGATTAATTTAAGCCGTGATCTTATTGGCTGTATGTAAGTAAGTCCATGGTGTTATTGTCTGTGAAGGCTCAGTTGTTATTGGTCCGTTTTTGCCAGTTTTCGATCCGTTATAATTCTGGATGTAGTCAATAAGTCGTTTCTACGGTGTAGGTAATTGTTGGTAACGGTTCAGTGGGGTTTCCTGTAAGTTCGCAAACCATGTCTCTAGAGTGATTCGCTGACAGTAATCAGTACTGTGCGTGATAAACTCAGCAGAGTACCGGTCGATTCTGTGGTCGGTCTGTAACGAATGTTCAACTATGTTATTGGTACCTATATGGTGTCCCAGTTTCTCATTGCGCGTCTGTGCTCAGCCATTTTCACCAGTATAGTTACTTAGAAGTCGCAGCATTTGATCTTATATACTGCTCGGGCGGTCGATCGTTGGGAAGTTGCTTGTCTTCGACGTTTGTCTGAGTAGTTGTCGTAGCGTGGTT
>OX453273.1:41932617-41965117 GCA_949710005.1 Ricordea florida
AAAGATTTCCGTTCTAATCAAGAGGATAAACTGCAACACCACCTCACATCTCAAGGTTTCTTCTTCTCAAATGTGATCAAGTACTCATTGTCATCTGTAAATTCTATTTGGTCAGAGGCCCAGTCTCATCTAACCAAGAACATTTACAATTTTACCACCCGCTACATCAACAACTCCCTCCCTACACGTAAGAATATGGCAAGATGGGGATTATCACAAAGTCCTGATTGCTCCTTTTGTCTTAATCCTGAATCACTCCTTCATGTTGTCGCTGGTTGTCAACAGTACCTTGATCGCTTTACCTGGAGACACGACCCATTCCTTAACTTCATTGCCAAGTCACTTCAACCTGTAATTAATGTTCACTCTTCACTCTATGCAGATGTTAATGGTTTTCTGAATCCCTCAATAATAACTGGTGAGAACTATCGTCCAGATCTCCTTTTCCGAATCCATTCCAAGTGCCTATATGTTCTAGAATTAACAGTTGGTTTCGAGTCCAACCTTAAAAACAATGCATTGCGTAAGAAAGAAAAATATGTGAACTTGATCAACGAAATGAGTAGAAATTACAGATGTGTGAGATTCGTAAATCTCTCCATGAGTTCCCTTGGCGTTTTCTCCGATGAATGCTCTACTTTCTTAGACATGATGAATGACAATGGCGTTAACAAAAAGCAGCAACTTTATATAATCAAGAAAATGATAAATATAGCCATTAGAGTAACATATTACATCTTTTGTTGTAGAAACAGGAACTGGGATAGCCCATGCCAGACTTAATGCAATTTTGATTTTTCTTTTTTTTGTTTTGTTTTGTTTTGCTTTTGTTTCTTTTTAATAATCCAATCTCAAGCAGCATTTGTAATTTGGCTATACGTAGCGAGATTTACTATTGTACATTCAAAAACACAAATAAAGTTTCCATTATTATTATTATTATTATTAATATTGTATGATGTCCATACTGTACCAGCGTAAATCCTGAGTGGTTTAATTACTGATTGTAGTAGATTATCCTCTGAGTCTTCTTCAAGAGGGGGCTGATGTGGAGTAAGGGCCGAGAAGTCTGAAAGTTTATTACCTAATTCGTCAACTTGTACCTCGCAAGTTAGGTCTTCGTCGATGATTCAACCAAGAAGATTATGGTTTGCGACTTGCTGAGTTACTGTGCTCTCTGTGTTAACTTCTAGTTGTCCCATGTTTTGGTCCAAACGCCTCCGTAGATGCTTGGACCAAAATACTTCATAGCTTCGTTTTTCTTCTTCTCACATTTATATGCATTAAATTTTCTTTAGCCCATCTTTCTACCTGTCTCAGGTCATGTGATAATGTGTGATGTAGTGATGGAATAGTCTCCCAGTTTAATTTGAGCTTGAAGACAAGGTGATATTGCCTGCATAGTTGCACATGGTTGACTTGCGAACGTGGAGAGGTATGTCATTGGCAAAGGAAAAGTACCAGTCCAAGGCGAAGATTGATCCTTGGGGAACACCTTGTTTTATGGACAGCTGTTCATGGAGGTGGTTTTTCCTAATGTATATAGACTGCCTTCCCTCAGACAGATACGATTTAAACCGGGAACAGCAAAGGGACTTGCATCGTAAGTAGATAACTTGTTTAGGAAAAATTTGTGACCGACAACAAAAAAACGCTTTGGGAATATCGATAAGCACTGGACTAGTCACCTCGCCGTAGTCCATATCTAGTAAAATCTGATCCGTAAGTTTGATTTGGGCAGTTTCTGTGGAATGTCCGGACCTTAAGGCTGACTGACTTTAAAGGTCTTTCCAGATATTCCGGTAGGGCAAACCGATAAGGCCGGTCCATTCCATTTGACTTCCAACCAAAATTTTCTCCGGGATTTTTTAGTCGAATCAATCGCACCCTTGGTTGCATTAAAATTCGAACAGTTCTAATACTTACTATATGTACAATCTACATTAAATAAACATCAGCTCAGCCGCACGCGCATGAGGTCGAGTTATGCAACAATTCAACAAACACACCGTTATTGGAAGATGTAAATATTCACGTGACCTATTAACTACTTCTGGGCAGAGCGTTCTTGGTGCGACTCCTTCAAGTGTCGATCGTCTGATCGTACGCGTGTAATTATTTTGAAGCTTGTCCCGCAGGTGGGTGTTCCCAAGAAGCTGTCCGGGTCGCTCGTGTTTCTATCAAATCACTCTACCTGTGACAAGAACTGAACAAAGTTTGTTTTGTGGTTTTGTTTCCGAAGTTGAGGTAGGTAAGAACCTTCGTTCCACATGACTGGAGTTGTATTAAATATAATAGAAAAGTTATTATTAAGAGGGTAAGAACTAGACTTATAACTTGAACAGTTGGTTCTTGTCAGCAACACAAGACGAATCTTTCGGTTCCAAAAGAAACTTTTTACAAAGGTGAATTTTGAAGTGCAAAAATCAAAGAGTTGAGTCCGGTAAAACGAAGAAAGGATAGTGAACTTACGTCATTTGGTAAAACTTTTTTTTCAACTTTAATTTTTAAGAGAATGTGGCTAATAACTAAAGAAAGATGTTATAGTCGTAATGGCAACCACTGATAAGTCATCTTAAGAGAAAATGGAGAACGTTTCGCTTCGTTCCTTGAAGCAATGTTTTTTTCTCATTACAGTTAAGATCTTAAGTTCACTCATAAAACAATGTAGGAATCCCAGCCAAAGGTCACACCGCCAAAGATAGGCTTTATATAAGGCCAACATTGAAATCGGAGATAAAGAAACAAGATTTGTTTGTTACCGGCATCAAACATGCTATGAATGACAATGGCGTGCAAGTTTCTGTTTTTGGGTGGTTAGATATAAAAACTCTCTCTCTTTTCTGGAATACACAGCGCCAAGACTATCGCACAAGATAGAGTAAAAATAAAAAGCATATGCAGACCGAGAATCAATGAGTTTAACATCCGCCTGTAATTACCTTTCCAGTACCCGGGACAATTTATTTGTGTAGGTATGTTTATTTGTGAGGAAAGAAATTAAATTGACTGAATTAGAGACACATGTTTACATTTTGCTATCCAACATAATTGGCCTTGCTCCTGGGAATGGAAAGAAGCCGTTGTTATCATCATCTGACACAAAACAAACCACGCAGTTCTGTTAATTAGTTTTTTTCAATAGAAAAGGTATGTTTTGACTTTTGCACCTTAAGACCTCATTCAAGCTATTGCGAATTAAGTATCGTTCATTTTGCTAATCAGTAAATTTTAAGATTACTTGTGGATTCTGAGTTAAGTTAGATACGCGTATTGCCATATTCAGTGGATAAGTAGGACCGGCTTTAAGTGAGGCCAATATGCATCCATTTTGACCTCACGCTTGGTCAATAACTCATATTTAAGAAATAGAAAACATATACCGTGTTTCTATCGAGTTATAGAAACACGAATGGAAGTTTGGGAGAACGAGAAATGCTGTGGGAACACGAGCCACAGGCGAGTGTTTCCACAGCTTTTTCGATTTCTCCCAAACTTTCTTTTAGAAAACACCGCGACGAAAAAAAGGAAAACAACTTATTGACTATGATGACCAAAATGTAAATTCTCTTTGGTCGCACATCATTACGTCAACAGCTCGTGTTCGTTCTGTGTTTCTATCTAGTTATAAAAACATGAATTCTAACCAATCAGGGCGCGTACTTTCTTAGGACTGTTTTCTAAATATATGCATATATATGTGTGTGTATTGTTTTACCTTGATTTGAAGAAATGTGATGTGAATACTAAATCATATGTAAATGATTAGTGTTGGATTGGATGGGACATTTCGACACTAAACTTTATCGTCACTGCTTGATTCAGCTTTCAGATGCCATTATATTCAATTCCCCGCCTGGAATAATGTTACCCTGTTATTCTCAAATTATATAGCTGAAGAGATGAATTGAATTTGAATTAATCTCTTATTTCAAAAAATAGGTGAGTTTGTCCTTAGTGGCCACATGTATTGTCGTCCATTTTGCTCCAGGCTAACTACGAGAAAAAGAACAAGTGTTTGACCATAGGGAATGATCATTTGACGGAATGAAATATTTTTCCATTCCATGTAGACAACTACTCCTGTGGTTACAATAGAAAAGAAAAATAAATGGTTCCAACACAGCAGGACCGCTGTTAAGCGAAAGCATGAATACACTGATGTAGGATTTATTTATTCACCACTATGTTATATAAATATAACAAATGTATCATGTACTATTTACATAACTAGTCACATATAGTGGTGAGGAGGCCCCAAGAAACTATGAGGCGTTTAGATTCATTCATTTAACCTTTATCGGCACAAAATACAATATAATACGATACAAGACATCAGTTAACAAATACCTGCCTCTGACCTTAGACAATTATCAATTATTTGGGTTTAGAACCGGTAGAGTGTGCCATCATCTGAAACATGTTTTACCGTACAATGTGCGTCATACCCAGCACGAGCTGTAGCAGTTTCTATACATTAACACATATCATCTTTCACAAATTCTCCAGGCTCAAAATATACCATTCTCATTATTTCACAATTCTTTTACTTTGACATTCAAATCCTAGCTAGCAGTATGAGGATGTTTCAGTCCCGTGTGCCTAGGTTGATGGCTTTCTTTCCACGAGTCTCCTATAGTTCAGTGATAGAGCGTTCGAACTAGTACTGATCCGGGAAGGTCGTAGGTTTATCTCCCATTGGGAGAACTTTGCTTAAATTTCAGAGTTTGCCTGTGACAGTTCTGAAAAATGCATCTTTCACACTTACATGTAGTTTACATTCTACCTTACATTCGCTAGTTGAACAGTAAACGAGCGATTTTTCTTTCTTTGCAACTGAACTGTCACTTTGGTGTGAAATTCAATTCCTTGGTAAACTTTATTCCTGTAGTGGGATGACAGCTAGTATTCAGAAGTCGATCAAAGGTTTTCTTACTGATCGCTTGACATGTCTTGGCTGTGAACGTCTCCTGCCAAAAGTTTCGCTTCTTCTTCCAGGTACTGGTTTTTAGCCTTGAAATGAATGCGACCGGTTGCGAGCATGTTGATCGGTGTAGCACTCACCTCGACAATTTATATCTGTACAATATATGAATGTGAATATATGAAAATTTCATGTATGTAAACTACAGAAGAAAGATTTAATAAGTGAACGATCGTCTTAGTTATGTGCGCAACTTAAGAAAAAATTCAGGCTTTAACGGGATTAGATCAACTGTTTAAACTGCGTAACTCAGTAACTGCGATGATCTTTCAGTTAATAATCTTTCTCCCACATGCAGTTCACAAATATGAAATTTTCGTATATTCACATTTATATCTTTATCTGTCTACTGGTATATATTTCGAGCTCGCAGAATGTCCAGCGATATAACTCCCAGTTGTCTTGATAGCTCGGTTGGTTAGAGTATTGCACCGGTATCGCAAGGTATCGCAAGGTCTTGGTTTCGAATCCCATTCAAGCCTGAATTTTTTCCAGGTCTTATCTTTGCAACTGCTTACGTTGCGTACATGACTGTGATGATCTTTCACTTATTAAATCTATAAAATATGGTGACTATAATAACTGACTTTCTAACCGACAAGGATCTCAATGATCAATATACCCGCTAATTAACATGATGATACCATCCTAAAAATAGGAGACAGTCCAAAACCATACTTTGTTGAACAAATATATTACTATTTATGATAAGTGCTTCACTCTTTATAAACATGAAGCCTAAATATTGTCCTTTTAGCGAGCCATGGTTGTCTAAAGGTCTTCTTAAGTACATAAAAATGAAGAATATTTTACATAAGCGTAATCTATGTAACCCCTCTCCTGACCGCGAAGAACGATATAAGAAATATAGGAATAAATGAACTTGTTCGATACGTATCTCCAGACTTATGTATTATGAGAAGAAACTGGAGGAATGCAAATCAAATATGAAATCTACTTGGAGGCTGCTCAACTAAGTACTTAAAATAACAAAGAATGTAAGAGAGAGTATGAAAACTACGGTACTAGGACAAAATGGAAATCGGAAAAATGGAAAAATAAAAAAAAATTTAATCAGAAATTAAACAGAGATTTTATCATAGAATTTTAAAAGTAAAGGTTGAATAAAATTTTTATTAGATATTTATCAAGATTTAACCAAGGATTTAACCAAGGATTTAACCAAGATTATAAAAAAAAAAAAAATATATATGATTTAAAGATAAAAAAATTATTTAGTAAAAATAAATGGAAGAGTTACGAAAGAAAAAACTTAAAGAATTACAGCAAATTGCTAGAGACTATAATGTTAAAAAATTTTCTAAATTACGCAAACCTGTACTCATTGAAGTGTTGAGTAATGTTCCAGAAGTTATGGAAGAGATGCGTGATATTCAGAAACAACGACTTATTCTTGATGAGCCAATACCTAAGATTAATACCAAAATTCTAAAACCAAAACCCCCCTCCATTCCAATTAAAAATTTGGAAAGTAAAGATGCTAAACCATTAATGAAAGATATTAACGAGTTCGCAGATTGGATATTATCTTATGTACCAGAACCCACCAAAAAGATTGTAGACAAACGAATAGAAAGTATGAAGGAAAAGTTTAACAAAATATTTAAACGTTTAAATCAAAAAGAAAATTTGATTGAAAAGACTGGACAAATAAGAAAACGTTTTGCACCAAAAGAAAGTCTGAAGGAAAGATTTATACGAACGTTTAAAAAACCAACCACTGAATATGGAGAAGAAGATTTCACCCCAAAAGAAAAAAGAGGATTGAAAGGATATTTGAAAAGCTATAGGATAGATGGGCGGAAAGGGTATAATCCTAAAACGTACATGAATAAAATAAAACAAAATGTTACAGATCTAATTAATCAGAAAAAGAAACCAGTAAAGGTGAAATTTATATTAACATGTAAGTTAGTAAAAAAGTCTTTACATTTAATCGAAATTATTGAACAAGTTGAAAAATTCTTTCACTCACAAACAGAAATAATTACTGAAGCGAGTGATTTATCGGAATTATTTGATTCTATGACTGACCACATACTTAAGGAGTTTGAAAAATTTTTATCTAATGGTTATAAATTGATATTTGATTCTGTGGAACGATTTGATATTGGCATCGCGCCCTACAAACCTCATTCTGGAAGTTCATATTTTCCACTACCAGCAAAATTAGCAGCAAAAAAGGCTATTGTTAACCTTAAGAATTTTCATGATCATTATTGTTTTAAGTATGCAGTAACAGAAGGTGCATTTCCAAGAGATGTTCATCCAGAGAGGATAAATAATGAATTGAGGGAAAATTCTAAAAAGTTAAACTGGTCCGGAATTGAGTTTCCAGTTAAAGTACAAGATATTGGTAAGTTTGAAAAGCAAAACCCATATGTTGTTAATGTATTAGGATATGAAAATGGTTATATATATCCTCTAAGAATAAGTAAGAAACGTGGTTGTGAAGTTATCGTCTTAATTCTAGTATCTAATGGTGTAACAAATCACTACTGTTTGGTAAAGAATGTTAGTAGACTTTTATCCTCCCAAGTTGATAGAAATAAAAACAAAAAAGAATTTTGTCTTAGATGTTTCAACTCATTCTATGAAAAAAAATATTTAGATGATGATAAAGAATACTGTGATTCAAACGAGGAAGTTATAATCAATATGCCAAAAGATAAAGATGGAAATCCTAAGTATATAACCTTTAATAATTTCAATAATAAAATGAAAGTACCCTTTGTTATTTATGCAGACTTTGAGAGCTGTCTAATAGCAATACATACATGTTCTCCTGATAAAATTAAAAGCTTTACTAATAAATATCAACTACATAAACCATCTGGATTCAGCTATTATATCAAGTGTTTTGATGATAGTATATTACCGCCTGATTTTAATCAATTTGTACAATATACTGCAAAATCTCCCGATGAAGATGTAGCACAGATATTTGTAGAATATTTAGATAGGGATATTAGAAAAATTTATAAATTAATAGAAGAAAGAAAACAAAAGTTTAAATTCTATAATAGGAATAAGATGCCAGAAATGGATAAAAAAGAATATGAAAATGCTACTCATTGCCACATATGTGATGGTGAATTTGTAGAAGATGGGTGTAAAAAAAATAAAAAAGTATTAGATCATTGTCATCTTACAGGAAAGTATAGAGGTGCAGCTCATAATAAATGTAACTCAAAATTCAAGATTCCAAAATTCATCCCGGTAATAATTCACAATCTATCTGG
Source organism: Ricordea florida (assembly GCA_949710005.1). Lineage (NCBI taxonomy): Eukaryota > Metazoa > Cnidaria > Anthozoa > Corallimorpharia > Ricordeidae > Ricordea > Ricordea florida. Next base: position 41,940,865 of record OX453273.1, read on the forward strand.
ATATGACTCACATCTATTTATTAATAATCTTAGTAAAACAGATGGTGAAATAAGTTGTTTGGCTAATACTGATGAAAAGTATATTAGTTTCTCAAAAGATATTGTAACTGGTTATTATATTAATAAAAATGGAAAAGAGAAACCTATTATAAAAAAAATCAGATTCATTGATTCATTTAAATTTATGGCATCAAGTCTTGATAGTTTGGTTAGTAATATTACTAAATGTGGAAAGTGTGATGTTTGTAAAGGTGTAATAAAAGGAAGTAGGTGTCCTTCTCCAACAGATAAAAACCTAAATGAAACTAAAAAGTATTTTGAAGGGGATAAATTAAAGTTATTGTTGAGAAAGGGTAAATTTCCTTATGATCACTTTGATGGATTAGATAAATTAAATGAAACTCAACTTCCACCAAAGGATGCATTTTACTCAAAACTAAACAACGAACATATAACAGAAGATGACTATCAACATGCTAAAAATGTATTTGAAATCTTCAATATGAAATCAATGAGGGAATATCATGATCTATATCTCAAGTCAGATGTACTACTTTTAGCAGATGTATTTGAGAACTTTAGAGATGTTTGTCAAAAGAATTATGGTTTGGACCCTGCTCATTATTTTACATCACCTGGATTAGCTTGGGATGCTATGTTAAAATTAACTAAAATTAGATTGGAGTTGTTTACTGATGTTAATATGTTACTTATGGTTGAGAAGGGCGTTCGAGGTGGTGTAGCTCAAATCTCAAAAAGATATGCAAAAGCTAACAACCCATACATGAAAAACTATGACCCAAACACGCCTACTATATATATAGAATATCTTGATGCAAATAACTTATATGGTGGGGGAATGAGCAAACCTCTCCCTACACATGGATTTAGATGGATGAGTGAAGAAGAGATTAAAAACTGGAGAAATATTCCATGTTTTGTGGAGGTTGATTTAAAATATCCAAAACACCTTCATGATTTACATAGTGATTATCCTCTAGCACCGGATAAACTTACAGTTAATAAAGTTCACAAATTAATACCAAACCTATATGATAAGGAAAAGTATGTTGTTCATCATGAGACCCTAAAATTTTATGAAAGTCAAGGATTAAAAATAACAAAAATTCATAAGGGTATTAAATTTGAAGAGTCAGCTTGGTTAAAACCATACATTGATTTGAATACCAACCTCAGAGCTAAGGCAGCTAATGATTTTGAAAAGGATTTCTTCAAGTTAATGAATAACTCAGTATTTGGTAAAACAATGGAAAATATTAGAAAAAGGATAGATGTTAGATTGGTTAAGAATGAAAAAGCTGCCCAAAAATTAATAAGAAAACCTAACTTTGATCATTTTACTATCTTTTCTGAAGATCTAATCGCTATACATATGAAGAAAACAAAGATAACCTTTAATAAACCAGTTTACATAGGTATGTGTATTCTAGATTTAAGTAAAACAATAATGTATGATTTTCATTATAATTATATCAAACCCAAATATGGAGGAAAAGTTAAATTACTTATAACAGATACGGACAGCCTTGTATATGAGATAGAGACAGATGATTTCTATAAGGATATCAGTCCAGATGTTAGAGATAAGTTTGACACCAGTAATTATCCTAAAGTTCATCCATCTGGTATTGAGACTGGTGTGAATAAGAAATTAATCGGTAAGTTTAAAGATGAGTTAGGTGGAAGGATAATTAAAGAGATTGTAGGTCTTGGAGCTAAACAATATGCTTTTAGTACGGATGATGACGAAGAAATAAAAAAGGACAAAGGGGTAAAGAAATCAGTCGTTGAGAAAACCATATCCCTTGATGATTATAAGGATTGTCTATTCACTGGAAAAACACAAATGAGACAACAGAATTTAATAATAAGCCTCTTACATATTGTTTATTCCGTAACCATTAATAAAGTTGCACTATCTGCCGATGATGATAAGAGAATAATTTGTGAAGATAAAATACATACTCTTCCATATGGACATTATAGTTTGAAAACAGAATCAGGTGGAAGTTCAGTATCATGTGGCACAACTTGAAGCTCTTCCCTTACAAAACCACGTCTAGGTCCATCTATTAAATAATATAAAACTGGCTGATTAGATGAAAACACACTCCTAGAAATATCATAAACCTGTATACTCCAAATCGGATCAGTAGCTCTTCTTCGTTCACCACCCTCAAGTTCACCCGGAAAGAGTAAGTATCTAACATTAACACCAAACGGTAGTCTAACTTAATCAAATCCAACAACTCGCTTATATTTTTTAGGTTCAATATCAACTTCTTTCAGTTTTATAGCTTTATCAGGTTCTTTACCAGTTAATCTCGTTGGTGTACTATTCAAAGTTTTCAAAATATCTGGTAATCGTTTCACCCATACTCTAGATCGATCATCACTAATCATTTCTTGTGCATATTGATGACTAAATAATCGTTCACTTAATGTTCTATTTGCTCTTTCAACAAATGCTTGAGCTCTATGATTTCCAGCTTCACTTCTTTGAATGTTTACATTTTGTCTATCCATAAGTTTTGTAACATCACCCATAAATTCTCTTCCAGAATCAATAATTAATGTTTTAGGATATTTTAACTTCGCTTCGCGGTCCATTTTTCTAGAATATATTTTTTCAAAAGCTTTGGATATCTCACGACTTTCTTTTGAGGTTAATGGTTCAGCATCTTTATATCTAGAGGCTACGTCAATCACAACCAATGCGTATCGATATGTTTTTCTTCCAACTCTATCATGCGGTAAAAATAATAAATCTGCTTGGTGAATCTGATTAGGTTTATCCACAGTCCAGTGTGGTCTAGGTATATATTTTGGAGCTGGTAGATATATTTGCCACATTGCCTGTTTTTTAAGCCATTGTTTAGCTACATCTTCACTTACTTTTGCTTTTTCAGCTAATTTAGGAATTGCAGAATATCCTTTCCAATATCCATCAGTTGAATAATATATTTTTGATAATATTTTTTCGTTACTCATTTAAAGATTACTCCACCCTTCCTTAAAATAAAATATGTCGCAAACTATATCTGAAAAAATTAACCCAAACAGGATTCCAAGAGAGCCACTAGGTTTGAAAGCGGAATCAATATTGAATAGAATTACACTAAATCCATCATCAGCTGATCCTGGAGAAACACTATATATAAATATTCCAAAACTTACCCAGAATTTAGTTCTCGTACCTGGAAGTTTATCTCTACTATTTAACTTGACTGTTGATGGTCATGCCGATAACACCCTTGTGAATAATGTAGGTAGTAACCTTGTATCTAGAGTCAGGGTTCTTTTTGGAGGTGAAACATTACAGGATACTCAAAGATACGATCTATTTCAAACCTACCATGACTTATTCTTAACAGATGAAGAACGTGAGGATAGATTAAAACCAGGTATTTCTTCTGAAAACATGAGGAAACTTAGAACAAATGCAGGTGATAAGGTAGACACAGATGCAAAGGAAGTAGCTCTTGCAGTAGTACATAACACCAAGTACCACATCCCACTAAACCACCCTATACTAAATGATCACGGGGTTTTCTATCCAAAGGCGTTAGATCATCAACTAATATTTGAGATTACACTAGCTCCAGTTAACGATATTGTTGTTTATTCTGATACAACCAAGCCTCCAACTTATAAAATCACAAACCTTGAGTTGGAATATTCTTGTATATCAAGCGAATACTTAGCTCGTGAGGCACAGGCAGCTTATCAGGTTGGTAAAGGATTCTTTTACGAGAATGTCACTCTACACAAAACTTTCACCATATCCAGACCTACTGATAGTGTTATAAACCAGCATATTAATCTAGCTAGAAGGTCAATTACAGGGATATTATGTTTGTTTACATTACCATATGGTGGAGGAGCACGAGATTCTGAGAATTTTTTCAATCCAGGTATCACCTCAATCAATATCGATGTTAATGGTGTACCAAACCGTTTCTACTCTAAGGGAATGGTACCTTCAGACCTCTGGGAGTCGGTAAAGAAACGTTTCGGACCGACCGAAGGGAGGGGGAGGGGTGGTGTAAAGGAAAAGGATTTTTATGGTAATAAGTTTGCTCTATGGTTAGATTTGAGAACTAACCCAGATAATGGTATTCATGGAGGGGGTCTAGCCTTAAACAATGCACAAGATGGTGTAAAAATAGAAATGAAAAGAAAAGTTAGTGGATCTGGTATTATGACTTGTTACATGTTTGTGGTAGCTGATGCGTTAATGGAGATAATGAATTCAAACTTACGCTCTATAATGTACTGAATGAGCGGAGCGAATGAGGTTTAAGATCAATCATGTATTAGTTAAAAGAAAGACCCGAAGGAAAAAAGATGGAAGAATTACGAGATAAAATTCCTTTTCATTGTATTATAACTGGACCAACAAATTGTGGAAAGACAAAGTACATCATAGATCAGCTAAGAGGACCATTTCGAAAAGTTTTTGAATACATTGTTCTAATATGCCCAACTTATTCTAAAAATAAAACATATCATAATTTTGCTCGCGGAGATAAACGTTTCTTTGTATTATCACCAGATGCTAGTAACATTGATGAGATTAATGAGTTATTAACTGATTGTCAAACTTTATTCTCTGGAACAAATACACTAATAATTTTAGATGATTGTGCTGTTTCAAATGATCTGAAGAAACGATCGAATAAGTTTATAGATTTAGCATTCTCTGGAAGACATCATGGTTTATCAGTTTGGGTTCTCACTCAGCAATTAACATCGATAGCAAAACCATTCCGTGAAAATGTAGCTTGTGTTGTTTCATTCCATAATCCATCACAGAAAGGTATGAAGATTCTTTTCGAAGATTATGGGGGTGATTTAGATTCTGAAACTAGTAAAAAATTTGTAAAACTCTTGAAAACTGAAAAATATTCTAGACTATGTTTATGTTTACGTTATCCATTTTAATGTTACTTGGAGATTCCTGCGGTGATTTCAGCGTAGCTGTTCGGCAAAGCCGTTTTAAAAGAATCTATGTTTTATTACAAAATTGCAAGATGACAGAAGTTGAAGATTATATCCGCCTGGAAGGCGGGTCCGGCTCCGCCGATATAGAAGAAACTAAAGATGAGATAAAAGCTGAGGTAAAAGATAATGATATTGAAATAAAACAAGAATCACTAGCTATTCTCGCATCTCTTGGGACTACAAAGGAATATTTAGGTGTTGATATGAGTCTGGGTGATATAAAAAAATTATCAGTAAAAGACATTGAAAAATATTATAATCGATATCAGGCAGTATTAGGTAAGAAAATTAGTGGTGGATTAGTGGATTCATCTCTTCAATTAGTTTCTCAAGTAATTTCTTACATGGTTCCTGTAGATGATATAGAAGCACTTTGTTCAGATTTGAAGAATGATGATTTGGTTAATCGTGAACTGACAAACATTGTAGGCCTCTTAGCATTAAAAGCAGGAAGATTGGCAGCAGTTGCTAGCGGACTATTTCAGGTTGCTAAACACATTAAATTCAAGACCCAAAGGGCCCCGGAGGACAAAGTACAAGAAGTTCAGCAGAGCTGGTCTGGTTCTTCAAGCATAAATACAGATAATTCTAACAAAACTGAGCAGGTCACTGAACACAACTGAAAATACTACTAAGCGCAACTGATTTAATGTATTTGTTCCAGAGAATAAAGTTTGACAATCATTTAACAATTCATTAATCTCATCAATGTTACTTGCGTCAGGTGACAATTTATAGAAATGTTTATCTCCTAGAGCAAAGTTATGATAGGTTTTATTTTTAGCATAAGTTGGACAAATTAACACAATATATTCAAAAACTTTCCGGAATGGTCCTCGGAGCTGTTCAATTAAGTACTTTGTTTTTCCACAATTTGTGGGTCCTGTTATTATACAGTGGAATGGGATTTTATCTCGTAAATCTTCCATGATTTTTGTATCATAACATTATGTTTTTAGATTCTCAGTACTTAATTGATCTCAAACTTGAATTCATAATCTCCATCATTGCATCTGCTACAACAAACATATGACAAGTTACGGTTCCAGATCCGCTTTGTTTCCTTTTAATTTCTATTTTTACGCCGTCATGCGTATTATTTAGAGCAAGTCCACCACCATGAATTTTATTATCCGGATGAGTTCTAGTATCAACCCAAAGCGCAAACTTATCCGCGTAAAATTCTTTTTCTTTCAATGAAATTTGTAAACCATCATCCCGGTGAAATCTTTTTTTCACGGATTCCCAAAGATCAGACGGAATCATTCCCCTAGAGTATATTCTATTTGGCACGCCATCAACATCAATTTCAACTGAAGATATGCCTGGATTATAAAAATTTTCTGAATCCCTTGCTCCTGCAGCTTGAGGCAATAAAAACAAAAACAATATTCCTGTCATCGATCTTCTCGGTAAATTAATATGCTGATTAATAACGCCATCTCCGCCAATTGAAAATGTAAAAGTTTTGTGTAAGGTAATATTTTCATAAAAGAATCCTTTGCCGACTTGATAGGCTGCTTGAGCCTCGCGGGCCAAGTATTCACTAGAAATTGAAGAATATTCTAACTCTAAGTTTTTGATTGAATATGATGGCGCTTTAGTTGTATCAGAATAAATAAGAATATTGGCGATCGGCGCAAGTGTAATCTCAAATATAAGATGATTTTCCAACGCTTTCGGATAAAAAACGCCATGATCGTTTAGAATAGGATGATTTATTGGTATTCTATACTTTGAACCATGAACATTGGCGAGAGCAACTTCTTTTACATCTTGTGTTTTTGCTTCTCCAGCTTTTGTTCTAAGTTTTCTAATATTTAACGAAGAAATACCTTGTTTTAATCTATCTTCGCGCTCTTCTTCAGTTAAGAATAAATCATGATATGTTTGAAATAAATCATATCTTTGAGTATCTTGCAATGTTTCTCCTCCAAAAAGAACTTTTAGTCTGGTTACAAGATTACGGCCCACATTATTCACAACTGTGTTATTCGCATGGCCCTCAACATCTAAATCAAATAGAAGAGATACACTTCCGGGTACAATCACCAAATTCTCAGAAAGTTTTGGAATATTTATGTATAATGTTTCTCCTGGACTGGCTGAGGATGGGTTTAGAGTAATTCGATTCAATGTTGATTCTGCTTTCAAACCAAATGGTTCTTTTGGAATTCTGTTTGGATTAATTTTTTCAGACGTCATTGTAATTTATAAGATACTTTGGTTAACCTTTAAACCTGTGTTGTTCTATTTTCTAACTCACCAATATGTTTTAATAAACCCTCTCTCGCCTCGGGAATTAAAATTAAAACATTAAAAATTTTGTCGCCATCTTCCATATATAGAATTTTTTTCCTAATAATTTTTTTCATAATGTTGATTTGGTATTCGGTAAATTTTATTTTTTCTTCCTCCGACACCATTTGATTTATAAGATACTTGTTTATTTTTAAATGAACAACGAAAATATGCTCCCAAAAATATATTATTCAACTGAGGGGTATTGGAAAGGATATTCTGCAATTACTAAATTAGCTGAGAAATCCAAAGTAAGTGAAAATGAGGCAAAACAATGGTTACAGAAACAGGCAATATGGCAAATCTATCTCCCGGCCCCAAAGTATATTCCTAGACCCCATTGGACTGTGGATAAACCCAATCAGATTCACCAAGCAGATTTATTATTTTTACCGCATGATAAAGTTAGAAGAAAAACATATAAATATACATTAGTTGTGGTTGATATCGCCTCGAGATATAAAGATGCTGAGCCATTAACCTCAAAAGAAAGTCGAGAGATATCAGAAGCTTTTACAAAAATATATTCTAGAAGATTAAAATACCCCAAAACATTAATGGTTGATCCTGGGAAAGAATTTATGGGAGAAGTTAGTAAACTCATGAATTACCATAATGTGAAAATACAGAGAAGTGAAGCCGGTAATCATAGAGCCCAAGCGTTTGTGGAAAACGCAAACAGAGTATTAGGTGAAAAATTATTTAGCCATCAATATGCGCAGGAAATGATTAGTGATGATCGATCAAGAGTATGGGTAAAAAGATTACCAGCTATTCTAAAAACTTTGAATAATACAAAAAAGAGAATAACCGGTAAAGAGCCCGATGAGGCTATAAAAATGAAAGAGGTTGATATTAAACCTAAAAATTACAAACGGGTTGTGGGGCTTTATGAGGTTAGACTACCAACTGAAGTTAGGGTTAGATATTTATTATCTCCGGGTGAACTTGAAGGTGGGGAAAGAAGAAGAGCCACAGATCCCATTTGGAGTATTAAAATTTATTATATTTCTGGAAGTAGAATTTCTCCTAATCAGCCTGTTTTATACTTTTTACAAGATGGACCAAGGCGGGGTTTTGTGCGTGAAGAATTACAGGTTATTCCGCATGATACAGAGTTACCCCCTAATTCTGTTTTAAAATGATCTAATATAATGGTTTTGTGTGAATTCCATCCTCATAAACCCATCTTTTATCATAATATGCATTCAATCCTTTTTTAATTTGAGTATATGTCACAATTTGGTTTTCATTGACTCTAAATCCTGTATTTTGTGACATATCAATTGACCCTCTCAAAGCTGACATGTATCTATCCCAGTTCATTTCGTTTTGTCTATGAATTGTTCCTTTACAACTATACTTTGCCTTTCCTTTCTCATCCTCCGCGTAATAACATTTTGAAGAAATTGCAATCATTCTAATACCGTCAAACTCTTTTTTGAACAAACCCGGAGTCTTGTCATGATATTTAGAAGTTGATAAGAATTTTTCTTTTCCGCCACTAAAGTATTCTTCTCTCATTTCGGGTTTTACAATATCATCCAAATTTTCGGCTGAAATTGCCATGTACTTTGAATCTGTATCCATTTGAATCAACTCAAAATCCTTTCTATCAAAATATTTATCTAGAAAATCGTAATAGAATTCCAGCATTCTTAATTTTGCTAGCTGATACACCGCGATGCCGCATTGATAGGGTCTGTCTATTTTTATTAATCTTTTTCGTTTTATTATTTCATATGTGTCATTTATTTCATTAAGATCCTCAAAAAAAGCAGATCTTAGGGCTTTTTCAACCTCTTCCTCATCTTTTGTATACCTTGTAATATTATGTTTTTCTTTATCTTCTATCATTTTTCCGTAGAAAGAATTTCCCCTAAGTTTATTAGTGTCGGCTAATTCTTTACAACCTTTGTACTTTGGTTTTAACTTTTCAATCAATACTTTGATATCTTTATTTTCTTCAATAACTTTAAATATATCAGGAAATTGGTTTAATTCATTGGTAATTTTTACTACTTCATCAATTTTGTTTTCTTCAAAAGCCTTACTTAGTTTTTCCAATAAAACCTCAATATCTCCATCTCTTCTTGCGTCTGCCACCTCTTTTGGAAAAAATCCAAAGGGCCTTCCCGATTCATACTTTAAAATATTATGGATGGCGGTAATCTCCAAACCATGATTAAGATACCATTTTATCATAGGTGTATATAAAAATATCTTTTTTGCCTTGGTAACACCAAGTAATTTTTTATTGCCTTTTAGATGTTTTCTTCCTGTAGCTCTTTGATATTCTTTCATGTGCTCTGGTACTAAATATTCAGGAACTTCATCTACAATGAATAAGGGAGAAAACTCTTCAAACTTTTCTTTTAGATGATCAGGGGTATGAATATCAACTTGGCAAAATCCAAAAAGATTACCATCAAGGATATCTTCGCAAACCTTCTTAATAAATTCAGGATCTGTTGGATTTTCAACCTCAATGCATTCTTCTTTTCCGCATGGCATTTCTTGCCCAGAACAGTATAGATATAACCCATTTGCATCATAACCAACAATTCGTACACAATTTTTTGGAAATTTATATTTATGAGAGCGAATCTTTGTTTTTCCCAACTCTGCATAGCGCATAAATATGATACTAGGTCCCCCAACCATACCCGTTTTCAATAGTTTATAAATCTTGTTTTTGTCGCATGTTTTACAATCTTTTATTATCTTTTGGCATTTTTTGCAAAACTCTTTATTACAACATCTATGAATACAGTATTGTCCTGGGGCGTACAATTCAGGATCACCTTTCTTCTTCATTTTTTGGTATTTATTTAGAACAGCCCTCATTGATACGCCTGGGATGGAAACGGCATCTTTTAATATATCAATTTCGTCTGGATAATATAAACGCCTTGTTTTCTCAAGAGCTTCTAAAAAAGGAATAACATCGTTTAAATTATACTCCTTCAACCAGTCTAACATTGTAACACAGCCCCTCTTTTCGAATTCGAGCAAATATTCTTCATATTCTTCTTTTGAAATGCTTTTCTTTTTCAAACTAGAGTAAAAATCTTCATGTTTCACAGGTCCAACGTGAGAAAGCTTATCATAACTATCCAAAAATTCATAAGGAAGTTTAAGTTTTTGGGCTTCACAATTGTTTGCTTTACACCACTTATCAAAAGAAACTCCAGGTGCAAGGTAGGACATTATATCCAAGAATTTGAAATTCGGTGTTGATAAAAACATATACCTATTCTGTTTCTTTGCAATAAAAATATCCTTTGTTCTATCGGTCATGTGTTTTATAAAATGTCTTTTAATCAAATTGATATCATATTTTCCACTATTAAACCCAAAAACAGGTACTTGATTACACCATTCTTCATATTTTTGTAAAACATGTTTTTGCAAAGAATCTTGATCAGGTAGAGGATATTCTTCTTTGACCTTTTCTACTATAATTTTTCTTATTTCCTCCAATTTTTCAACGAATTCTTTTATAAGCTCATCAGGATTTTGGTTGTAAAGAAAAACGGGTTTTTTTGTTAAATTATCAATTATTGCAACACTAACTGGAATATGGGTATGGGTGAAAATTAAATCATCGGTAATCTGTTTATCTTCTTTTTGTAATAATCCCTCAAAATCGTAATCAATAAAATAAGGATATGGATTAAATTTCTTTTTGAACCAGATATTGGGTAATTCAGGATTTTCGCACTCCCAAACCGATACTACATTATAACCCAAGCTTTTTATCATCTTTTCTCTTTCAATAGTTTCATTATATTTAATTTTGTCGGTTGCTGAACACGGGCACCCATGCCATTTACAACCATAAAACTCAAAAACGGTTTTTGTCTCAGGCTCGTATCCGTCAAACAAAATCTCATTCCCCTCCTCATCCCTATAACACCTTTCACCACCATGTCCGCAAAGCCCATGATGAATATGTTTACCTATAATTTTAGATTGGTGTTCTATCCACCTACATGCTTTATAACTAAAATTTATTTTACCCCCATAAAAAACTTTGTCAGATTCATTCATGATGTGTTTTATCTTTTCTCCCGTGCATAATATTTGTGTCTTTCCTCCTGTACATGTTTCATCGGAAAAATGCCTTTTTAAATCTTCGTGTCTGGTAAATTTTTGTTTACATCCTTGGCATACCCAGTTTTGAGCAAGAAGATCTAGATCCTTAATGAAAAAACCATGATTATTATAAAGACCTAAATTTAAAGTTGGTAAATTGTCTTTGAAATTGTTTTTTCCAAACACCAGTTTCCAAACTTTAAAATTTGTTATATCTTTCTGCTCATAAACCCGGATATTTATAGAAAAAACTTTTGAAATTTTCTCAAAATCAACCAATTTTGTTGATCTAACATCTTCTTTTTTTAGTTTTTTGTTTCCATAAAAAGTTCTAGCTAGATTTAGTGATTGTTTCTCTATGTCCTTTTCAGGATTTTTTGTTTTACCATGAATAATATTCATTAGAATACCCAAACACCGCCATACACAGAGATTATCATCTTTATCATCTACAGAGTAAATACATCTTTTCTTTCGTAATTCATCGGGTAATCTTCCGCACCCAACTAAAGGCTGTCTGGTATTAATAACTTTTATTTGTACTTCTCTAAACTCAACTCCACCCTCATTAACACCTGGTTTATTAATCTTCTTTTCTGGGGGTAAATATGCTCTCATCCAAGCATCTCCTTCTAAGCTCAATCTCTCACCCTCACACCTCTCTATATATTTTTTTATTTCTGAAAGGGAGTTAAAAGTTCCTCCGCTTCTAAATGTATGAAAGTGATAAGCTATTTCTCCGTTTCCTCTTTGAATCAAAGCAGAAAAACTGAAAACAATTCTTACCCCCATTTCTATTTGAGGTTCCAACTCATTATAAATTGTTTCTGCCAAATCATTATTTAGATTCCTCCTAATTCTAATAATATTTTCATTTATTCTCCGGTTATTTCGAATTAGGGGATCATCTTCATTTAGATTTATTGAAAATATTTTGAGGGTTGTTGTTCTTTTCTTTTTAGTTTTTTCCTTCAATTCATCTCTTACACTGTCAGATATATTTACCTTTCTTTTTGTTTTACTTTTAGTATTACTACCATTAAATTTTATGATGTTTTCATTTGCCAATTCTTCAAGCCTTTTGGAAAACTTTTCTTTATCCATTACCCTAAAAATATTCTTTGGTTTGAGAATTGGAACATTAATTTCAGGTACCGGCTCATCAAGAATTGGACTTTGTGGTTGATCGTGAAATAAACCAATTTCTTGAATTGGAATTTGTAATTGGCTTGGATTATTATCGAAAAACTTATCAATTTCTGGAATTTTACGCAACTCTTTAATAATTACATTTTTTGAAAATTTTTTACCTTTTTCTTTGATAATTTTTTCTAACTGTTTTATTATTAAGCTTCTTATTCTTTTGCCATTTTCTTCTGGCTTTTCTACAAAAAATTCTTTTTGGTCCATAACTAATCTTTATGTATATTACCCATCCTTTTAAATCAATTTTTTGTAATCTGAAAAAAACCCACTTATAAATTTAAGCTAAAAAAGGACAGAGATTTTTCAGTCAAATTTGAAAATAACCTAAAAACCCACTTATAAATTTAAGCTAAAAAGGTCAGGGATTTTCCTATCAAATTTGAAAATAACCCGTAAGCTAAAAAAGGACAGAGATTTTCAGTCAAATTTTCAAATAACCCGTAAGCTAAAAAAGGACAGAGATTTTCAGTCAAATTTTCAAATAACCCGTAAGCTAAAAAAGGACATAGATTTTCCTATCAAATTTTCAAATAACCCGTAAGCTAAAAAAGGACAGAGATTTTTCAGTCAAATTTGAAAATAACCTAAAATCCCACTTATAAACACGCTACTCAGAAAAAATCTCTGATAACCCGTAAGCTAAAAAATCTCTGTTTAATTTTCAGTCAAATTTAAAAATAACCCGTAAGCTAAAAAAGGACAGAGATTTTCCTGTCAAATTTGAAAATAACCTAAAATCCCACTTATAAACACGCTACTCAGAAAAAATCTCTGATAACCCGTAAGCTAAAAAAGGACAGAGATTTTCCTGTCAAATTTGAAAATAACCTAAAATCCCACTTATAAACACGCTTACATAGTAGTCACTGTGACACCGTAACAGGTAACGTAGCGCATTGTTTCACCATTGTGTGTAAATTATTCAGTGACATCTATTTTATTGTCTGGCCTTGTTTACGTCATCTGTGCCGGTATACTGACAAGGAGCCTTATTTTCGCGGGAGCCTGTTTCATTTCGGGATTTTTTTGAAAATAGCGAAAATCGTGGAATTTAATTTCCACGAAACTAAGTAACAAAAAGGGACATCTCTTATTAAAAGACATTTTAAAATCATTCAGAAAAAGTTTTTTAACAATTAGATTATGAGCTCCAGATTTCTATGAGGTAATAAATAGTTGAGGAGGCCGAAGGCCGGAATCAACTATCACCTCATAGAAATCGAGAGCGAATAATCTAATTGTTTTATTAAAAAGGAAGGAAAATTACTAAGAAGGAGAAATTACAAAATTATGCAAGAACGAGCTGTGTTTCAACAGATATCCAAACACGTCACGGTACTTGATTTTCAACACCATTTACTTAAAATTATTAATGAGTGTGAGAATTGATATATCAAACAAGAGGAACAATGTTCCATCACGTACCAAACACCGATAACATAGCTGAAAATACGATGCGTATCGGAGTACTTTTGGTGAAGTTGGATCTAATTGGTATGTGATGAAACACATTTATCTAGTTTTTTTTTTTATATACATATATAGCTTCCTGAAAGTTAAGATTAAGAAGGAGAATTTAACAATTGAACAAGCCGACCGACCGAGTAGCTCAGTTAGTTCAGTTGGTACAGCACCGGACTACCGTGCGGGAGGTCGCGGGTGCAAACCCTGGCCGGACCAACACTCAGGGTCTTTAAATAACTGAGGAGGAAGTGCTGCATTTGCAATGACGTCCGCAAACGGTTAGACTTTCTAGCCTCGGATAAGGACGATAAACCGTAGGTTCCGTTTCACAACACTTGTTCCTAATGATCAGTGGGACGTTAAAGAACCCACACACTGTTTGAAAAGAGTAGGGGACGTGGTTCCCGATGTGGTGGTCTATCTCTACCTGTGGTTTCATCTGTCATTTCATGTTTGGTTTGATGGGTGGGTAAGATCATATAATTAATTGCGGGCACAAAGAGGTGCCTTTACGTGCTGACGTCCGATCTCACCCAATAGAAGTGTAAAGCACATATTCATATGAAAAAGTAGGCTATATAAATTCATTGTCATCATCATTATCATTGCTTCATCAGACATCCAAACAAGCCACGATGCTTGGTTTTCATTATCTTCCTGGTTTGAATTATTAATGAGTGTAAATTGGAATTTGACCCGTTGTCTTTATAGGTTTAATTCAAGCCGTTTCTCTCAACACGGCTTTAAACTTACAAGCGTTGTTTTTACAATTCCACGGATCTCGCGATACCGCCAGCAATATAATAGAGGATTCAATAGAGAATTGAATAAAATAACTGCACTCGAAATTGAGAAACAAATTTGCAGAGAAATATTACCTGAATCGAGAAATGCGATTAAAACCTTAATACATGCGTTAGGAAGATAGCAAACGATGAAGACAAGATACATATAGAAAGCACTAACGGTTGACTTCTTTACTCGAGCCATGTTCAATGACTGGTGATTTTGAATCTGAGATAGGTTTTCTTCCTGAATCCGATGATATCGCACAACTCTGTAGATTCTAAAGTATGATGCTGATGCAATAAAAAGTCCAGTTAACTCCAAAAACACGGCTACTAGATCGTTGTAACGAGGAAGAAATATGTAGGGTAAACCGCTCACAAAACTGATCATCCACAAAGTCACAACAGCGATAACAATTCGCCTTTGAGTTACAAGTTCCTGGTATCTGAGATGGAGGCACACTGCGAGCAGCCTGTCAACAGCTATGGCTGTTAAAGATAGGAAAGATGGAATCGTAAAACCATATAACAAGTATGTAAATACCGTTAGGGTGTTTGGGCATAAGTCTGCAATGCATTGGTGACAAGTAAGCATCGCGTAGAGTGTTGCACAAAACACTGGCAGAACAAAACTCCCAACAGCAAGGTCAGAGAAAGCCAGGCTAAGAAACAGCGTTTTCAAGGTGGCGGGAACTGATGAAGCTTTCCACAAAGCACGGATAACAAGAAGATTGCCGAGGATGGTTATGATCGAGGATAAGAGAAAAAAGATCACGAAAGTGAAGATAAAACCTCTGTCAAAGTTTATTAGGGTCGTAAATCTATCCAAGATTACCACGCAGTACGGAAATTTCATCTTTACAGCAGTTAACTAAAAACTCTGTCGGTGGTTTTCACTGTATGGCTGGTGACCCTTTCAGCGTACGACTGTTTCCCGAGGCCTTGATATGTTAGTTGCTTGAATGTTAAGTTAAGCGTGTCTTTAGAAATTGTAAAGTTAGGTCTTCCTTTAGTGGCTTAACTTTCTCTTCCAACGACGTGCATTCGCATGAGATAGAACTCTGATCTTTTGTTAAGTCAGATAGGGGAGCATGCGATAAAAATAAAGGTTTCAAACCCAATAACGTTTCCTACAGGAGTAAATGAAATATGCAAATTCAATGTAAATGAACAAATTAATAGATTGGAAAAAAGATCGTAAACCATCGTTCCATCAAAGGCCAAGAGATAATGAATTTCCTGAGTAAATTGTTTCTTTCTTTGTTTGATGTGTTTTTCGATTGTACTCCATTAAAAATTCATCAGAAATTACTTTATGATGACAACAGCTATTACAGACGGACGATTCGGTAGGCGTACGAGTCGAACCAATGACCCTCCAATTACTACAGGTTGAGTTTATAGTCAGAATGTTGTAACAAGCGTTACAAGGTTTAATTTTGAGCAATTATGCAAACATTGATTTGTTTGTAAATTCAATTATTTTTATTAATAAATTCTTTTCATACGATGAGAATCAGATGTGGCACTGAATACTAATCAATCAATTTGGCAGAGTGTTGTCCGTCTCCAACGGAGGCCATTCAGCGCTGAAGTAAAATTAACGGTAAAGTAATGAAAACTGGCATATAGTTAAATGTAAACACAATCAAAAGCTATAATCAAAATCACAACAGAGCAAAAATTTGCAATTGAAATAGTTTGCCTTATGAAATTTGTCAGCTGTTTAATAGCAGCTTGAAAACCAAGATTCATAAAACAAGCTGTATTTCGAACTGACTCAGTTTCAGATGAAGATCCCCAATATGATTTCCAATCATATTTTTGTTCCTTTTAAAAGCATTGACGTGTTTTGTGAACTGTGTCTTGAGCGACAGGACGTAGGCCTTCTTGAAGCTGCTGTAAATCAGTTTATCATTCGAATCTACTTTTGTCCCTTAATTTTCGGTCGCCAATGTTTGTCTTAGAAAAGAAAGTGGGTATAGTGGCCAACCAAACTTCAGTCCAAAAAAAATAGACAAGAACAATGAAACAAAAAAAGCAAAATGTTTCATTATTTCTATAGATACTTTCCTTCCTTCGAGTGGCCTCTTCACTCAAAACTTTGTAAGATATAGTATTAAATAAACTCAAAGTGAATTGAGAACAGGGACGGTGGAGGGACTTGAAAACAAGCGCCGAAGGCGGGCGCGAGTTTGTAGGGGGTCCTGGGTCTGGCTTCCTCCCCCAGAAAATTTTGAAATCTAGAGCCTCGGAAATGGTATTTTCAACATTCCCCATGAGATATTTCTTTAAAAAAAGACAACCTGGATAAGAATAAAATGACAAAAATGTCATTGTTATAAAAAGTGGGTCGGCTAAAGCCCCCCAACACCCCCCCCCCCGGCTCCACCGTCCCTGGAAAAGTAAAGCTTGATCTTAACCCGTCGTCACACTACTTTCTAATTTCGCTAGCTATAGCCAATGCTTTGTTTCCCACGACTTAGTTGTAAGACAAGCTACCCAAAAAATTGCCCAGCGTAACAAACTCTGTAACGCATATTTCTTGCAAAGCTGTTGCAATCTTTACCCAAAGTACAAGTCAGGTTTTCTTTACGCTGTAACGACTTTTCAAGTGCGTTGTCAAGTGAAACATGCTTTTTGTAACTTGTGTCGCAATGTTGTTTGAAATAAACGAATAAAACGTTTTCTCCAGGAGAACCTACGAACCCCCTGCACTATTTATTCCCATCAAAAGCTAGGTAAATTAAGGTCAAACAGTAAACATCAACCCTTTTTGACAGCTACTTAACGATTTTCTGCAGTTTGACGGTCGACAGTTAACTCATTAATCATTAAAACTAATAAATATATATATATATATATCAACCTCGTTCCCAGGGCTTTTCCCTAGAAAGAAAAATGGTGGACGGGAAAAGACCCTGGCATCGGCTGGTCACGTGTTCATCTTACACCCTGAAATTCTGGGTGTAATAAATTAGCGCTTTGCATATTCAAAAAGGCTAAGGCAAGATGGCGAAGAAGCGTGAAACTACGCCTCGACAAATATCTGTGCTTTAACGACTTGGATCGGCCTTAAATCGTTGTAGCTTTCCTTCGTTTTGTTGGAAGCCACTTCAAGTGAAGTGTTTTCAATATTTGCTGAAAGGGTAAGATGTTGTTGCCATTCTACCCACTGGTTTCGGTAAGTCTCTCCTATTTCAGCTGCTACCGGATTTTTTGCCAGTCAAGGCGGACAAGAATATTGTGATAGTTTTTTGTCCTTTAAACTCCATCATAGAGGACCAACTGAAAGGGCTGCAGGATAAAGGAATCTGACTGCCGATGTTCTTCAGCTATTCTGAGACGAGCCGGAAGCGACCGACAGCTTATTTCATTCAGACGAAAGCAAGGCTGATGGACCGTTAAAAAATCCCAGTGCGAACCTACTGAAAGGAGATATCCAGATTATGTTTACAGATTTTTTAAAACAAGGTTGTGACAGGCCTACACGACTCCCGCTGTTCGCAAGTGTAGTTTCTTTGCCTTTAGAGTTTGGATCTCACGAGTACTGTCCTTGAGCGATTTTTCTCTTTTGTACGAGATGATGAGAGGCTCTTTATATATCTCACGTAGTAAAGGTTGATCCTGTATTAAATGCCATTTGTTCAATACGATTTCTTTAAATTAGGCACCGCTGGGTGGTATTGTGTGACAAAAGGAAGAATTCTATTGTGCGTTCTTTTATTTTTTTGACGAGCTGACTTTCTCTCTTCGAATTTCACTTCTGAGAGGACTTTATTTACCAGAGTATCTGGTAACCTCTCGCGTAAAGGAGTGATGTGAATGCTCCAATATTCTCTTCAAAAGTACTTTTTGAAGACTTACTTCGAAGCAGCCTAAATGCTTCGCCTTTGATACTGACCCCTGATGGCAGGAAGCGAAATGCGTGTACTGAAATGTTTCTGTCGGCTTGCAGTGAGTTCGCATGTCAAGGATAGACCTTTGTCTAAATCTATCGCACAACATTTGACAGGCTGTAGCTGTCTCATCTGTGATAGCTGCAAAGCAATCTCGGGGAACGTTTCTTTATAATATCTGCCCCGATAACTGCTGGTTGTGAGTTCACTTTACCAAAAACACGAATCAAGCGACGGCTCTCGTATTCATCGCCGTTAAGACGGCAAATTTCATATTCGACATAACGTCGAATATAAATGTTTTTTTTTGGGAATTGACTGCTCCATAAAATATTCGAAACACTAGACTTGCCGTGACACGAGGAGATATTCTCGCAACCTTCTCAAAAATATTTTATGACAAGTAGAATTTGAGAAAATTCCAGAACCCAATGAAAATGCAGAATTAACCGCAGGAATTCATACATTAGTTTTTCAATGAATATTTAAGATGAACACGTGACCAGCCGATGCCAGGGTCTTTTCCCGTCCGCCATTATTCTTTCTAGGGAAAAGCCCTGGGAACGAGGTTGATATATATATATATTATAAGCGTTTCTGAGAAAACGTACCTATAAAAATTTCACCTGACGTGAAAAATCAAAGCGTTTTAAGCCTTAGCATTTCAGACCAATTACCTTAACCAGACATAAACCAAAGCCTATTAGGCCCCCCTATTCCCCCACATCCTCACTGGATAAAGTTCTATGATTTATTCGCGTCAAAGCATTTCAGTTTGTGACGTTATTGTACCATTGATTCGTGGAATGATTATCAAGAAATAATACGTAACAAGACTGTGGGTAGCCTCCTGTAGGATTATATGGTTTCAGGATTTTTGGAATCTACGAGAACGTTCTTTTTTTTTTAAATGCGGTGAGCCTATAATGCTGCATTTAGCTAAATCAATAAACCACCCTCCTCTAAGAAACCACCCCCCTCTAAGAAGTCATCCTCAAAGTGACCTGGAATAAATAAACCACTCGGGTGGCTTAAAAGAGTACAGTAAGTCTTTTTTCTCAGTGGTCTGAAAACGTAAATGGGACAAAATGAAAAGTTGCTTAAAAGTATAAGGGCTGTCAAAATGGAAGAAAAAGGAAGCTTATGAAGCTTTTACGCCCACTCATTGTTTGAATATTTTGATGACAATGCTTTTTGCAATTTCTCTGATCTCTCTGTATCTCCAGCAGTAAATAAAGGGATTCAGTGCTGAATTAAACAAAATTAAGAAACTTGTTACGTAATAAGTTATTAAAAGTGAAATGGGAACCGAGCGAAATACAGACTTCAAAATCACAGAGCAAAGAAAAGGAATATAACAAACGATAAAAATGACATACATGTAAAACGTGTTCACAGCTGATTTTCGTTCTCGCACCATGATGATCGCTTTATCATTCTGCCGTTGTGATAAGTTTTGTATCTGAATCTGATGCTGTCGCACGACTCGGTAAATCCGCAAATATGCAATGGTCGTAAGGAAGAGACCAATAACCTCAATGAACAAAGCTATCAGGTCATTGTGGCTGGGAATAGAGATATAGATCAAACCAGCAACACCACTTATAACCCACATCAAAGCTGTGGCGAGTTTTACACGCTTCGGAGTTACAAGTTCCTGGTATCTGAGATGTAAACATACAGCCAGTAGTCTGTCCACGGCGATGGCTGTTATCATCATGAACGATGCGATAGAGAAAGCCATTAAAACGAAGATGAACGACATCAGCAAAGCTGGACACATGAATGCTAATGTGGAAGGACTGGGGACGCCATAATGTTCGGTGGCTAGCATAGAGGCAATAAGTCCTATCAGCATTGGTTGTACTATTAGACCTACAGCAAGGTCGGAAATCAAGAGGCTTAGGAAGAACATTTTCAAGTTCGTCGGTACTGATGACGTTTTCCTCAGGGCGCAAACAATAAGCAGGTTTCCAGTAACTGTTGAAAGCGAGAATAGAAAGTTCACGACACAAGTGGCGAAAACGATTGGTTTAGGCAAATTAAAAACCTGAATGATTTCTTCCAGTTTAGAAAAGCAATACTCCGATTGCATTTTTAGCTCAACAACTCAGTGCACGGGATGTTTAAAATCTTAGGAAAAATTTGCTTCTTTGCACCTTTAATTGTTATCTGTCTGGTGACCAATCATAAAAGTAGATTTCCTCTACCTATCACAAATTGAACACGTACGCCTTTCTCATCCCAGGAAACCTACTTTTCATTTTGTCAAATAATTGCTTTTCCCACCACGACAACTTAAATGTAGCTAAACAAAAGTTTCAAAAACATCCTGGGTTATTGATTGCCTTTGGAACAAGGTTGATGAAATATGCAAATTGTATGTTGCTTTTCCCATTCGCCTTAGTTTCATCATTATTTCAGCGTCTAAATTCAGCTTCTGCTTGTAGCAATAAGCTGAAATTTCTAAGCAAGTGAGCACTAATATTTCTGCTTTATCTTAAACGTTTTTTTTATGATAGGTGTTCTGGTTAAATTTTATCCATGGTTTATAATTACGTAAATCTTTTTTTCCTGTATTTTAAATTCATTGTCATACATTGCCATATCCAAAAACAAAGGAAGATAAATGTTTAACCAAGGATAAAATTGAACCACTCCAGAAGCATTTCAGACATTGCAGACATTTCAGGTCAATCAAATACTGCGTCATGATTAAACTAAATCTCATTTTACGCCGCTGGTTAACTGACCTAGAGGCTGCTACGCTAGACTTGCACAGCCTGGGGAGGCCTGGGCAGAGCTTGTGCACATTTATTCTCTTCTTTCCACTTATTAGTAGCGATTGCAACAATTGTTTTGGAGATGCTCTGCAAAACGATATAGCTAACCCGACGATATGGAACTTAAACCGATATGAAGTAAATGGTAAAACACACAGTATTAACTCTTTGTGTCAATTTTAGTGCTTCAAATCACTTCCGGAAATTCCCGAGTATTGAAAATACGAACAGCCATATGGGAGTAGGTAATTTTCTCTGACCTCGGTAAGAATCAAACACATCAACATACTTACCATTTGCTATCCCTGTTAAGCTACCAGACCGGACGGAAGAAGGGTGGCCTGGCTGATTTAAATGGATGGTGTAAGTCGCTCCGTAGTACAACGAACACAGTGTAAGGTTAGGGACGGACCATTAGAAAAGTGATGGGGAGGGGGGGGGGGGGGTGTGGGGAATTTTCAGCTTGCACGAATTTTTTCGCTCACTGCTTTTGCAGGAGTTTTTTTTTTCAGGTGGACCTCTCTGCACGAACTTTTTTTACTATGTGTGAAAAAGTCACAATTGGACCTTCCTTCTGCATGAATATTTTTTTTTACCTTCTTCTTTGCATGAATTTTTTTTTTTTGCCATTTTGCCTTGCATGAATTTTTTTTTGTTTTTTCCCCACCCCCCCCCCCCTCACTTTTCTAATGGTCCGTCCCCTAGATAGATGAGTTTATTCTCTTTTTCACCATTTATGTTGTACGGAATTTAGAAAATTTCTCCTCAGACTACTTAGTTTCCGTAAAATTTCTCCGGCCAGACTAGCTCGGTCAGACCGGTCCAGAGGCAAGTGGCAGTGGATTTGCACCGGCCACTAAGATATTTTATTCATATCAAAGTCTGCCGGACAAATAGTATAAAATTGAATTTCACGACCACGCCCCAAAATATGGCTGATCCGTTCTACTCGTACACCAATGAAGAAATATCCCAAATGCACCTCCAGAATGTACAAATTCATTATCTTACCTCAAAGCCAAACTTGCTTTAAAGGGATTTAGTTACATTTTTCTTTCGGGTTTTTCGTGTTATATCTTAGCTGTTCGAGCCTTTTAGAGAACATTAATTTTGGCTCGTTAGAGGACCACTCGCAGGACCAAGGCAATCCCGTCTGCGCATGTCCTTATTATAACTATAAATACATTGCCAGAATTGAAAACTGCAGGAAAGTTCCTTTCTTGTGATGTATAATTTGCCTTGGTTCAGGAAATGGCATTTCAAAGTAGTTCTCTGGGGGTTTTAGCCATATTGTCGTATGTGTGTTTGGAAGAAGCGAAAGAGAGGCAAAGGAAACTTTTGTGGAGCAGAACTGCCGTCATTTACCTACGAGTATCATTGAGTAGATAACTTGTAGCCTGCCAACGCATACGCACTGCTGGCCTTTCCTAATTCCTACCCGCGAATGAGGAGCAAAGGCCGGACGTGCGTAGGCGTTTCCAGGCCAATTTTCTTGGCCTTCGTTAGGAAAAATAGAGACTTACTGTAACAAATACAGATCTTTGTATCCACTTGTTGAAGACAACATCACTGACGTTAAAATCGCCTCACCAAATTCAATCACCTGATTTATGTATGTCAAGCGAAGTGCTTGTGTTACAATGTTCAGTGTTTATAAAGCTAGTCGGAGAATAAAGAAAACTGAAAAGGGTTGCTCGTCGCGTGTTCCTCTCAATATCTAAGTCGCAGTATTCTCATATAAATACTCACCAGATTCTACTGGTATTACTCTTTTGTGTAAAATAAAGATTTCCTTTGACACTGTAAAGTTAACACGGCGGCGTGCCGATCTTTTATGTAGACCTTTGTAATATGGGTGGCAACATGTTGTGCTTTTACGGCCGCTCGAGTCGGTTGTTAGTTCTCGTTTGTTCTTTGGGCCAGTGGTTATACCAGCTACCCTTTCCTCTGTTAAATCAAAGTTCCCAGCCTGTTTAAAATTAGTTCCTTCTCTGTAACTTGTGAACGCCATCCTCGTTTCGCGCTAACTCCAAGACCTAAGAAGAGAGCGTGACGTCTTGATGACAAGTATACTCAACGCCAAAACAGTTGCACTAGATCCAAGAGAGCTACAGGGCCATTCTTGCAAAGAAAATGAACAATTCATATCTTAAAAGAGTTACGAAATTATCAGAATTTATAATATAGCGCGCTCTGATTGGTCAAAACATAGAAAAAGCGTGGTTTATTGTTTTTCCAGGGTCGTAACAAGGTATATGGGATCAGGGATCAAAGGCCTGCAAAGGGGTGGGATCAGGGATCACAGCCCGGGATCTGGGATCACAGCCCGTGGGATCGGGATCAGCGGTGTTTTTCATGGAATCAGGGATCAGGCTGTCCTAGATACAACGAGGATCGGGATCAGGGATCAGAATTCTGATCGCTTTTGGGATCAGGGATCAAAATTCTGGGTAAAAAAAAATGGGATCAGCTACGAAAAAATATACCTCGTTACGACCCTGTTTTTCGCCACATTACCTCTACTCGACAATTCTGTAAGAGACGGTGAAAAACATTTTCTTTGACGAAATTCATGATGAAGTTCTCTGCGAAGCAGCAGAAAGTTGTGAAGCTGAGAATAATAAAACAAGTAAAGAAGAAGAAGCGAAAACAGTCGAGAAGTTGGTATTAAATGGCGTCAGTTTGTCGA